>OX104062.1:58917845-59375440 GCA_944474145.2 Dicrocoelium dendriticum | reverse complement strand
TTTTTTTAACTTTCTTATTCTGCCCTCCCTTTCGTATTAGGCTGGCTGCTTGCTGTTCCTGCACCACGCAATTACCACCAGTCTTCTAACTTTCTTTCCTCATCCCACACGCAATTTTTGCTTCATGCTGATCTGATAGTTTGTGGATTACTTACTGATACAACACTCTTGAATCTACGCAGACGTTAGCAATCTGCTCATACGGCTATTGCTTCTATAAGACATTCAAAAGGCACTTTCAGCACAATTATTGTTGCACAGTGCACATGACTATGCCTCAACTCTAAATGGTGTAACATACAGCTTTAGCAATGCTAAACTCCATGCCTGATCTTGCGGTCTTCTCATAGTTGTCCCTCATTTTTCCTTTTCTCCTAGGTCCATAAATTCTTGGAGATCTGGGATTGGACTGAGGAACAGTTTTTGCCCAAGACGGACATACTAACCGACAAGGACCTACATGGAGCGTGGTTGTATACCAAAGGGACTCCCCTGCAATCATCAAAACCGTTGTCCAGTATGGAGAGCTGGACGCGTCCTTACACTCCCTTAAAGTATACATCTAAAACATCCAGGTAGCAGAAAGTTTGAAACTTTGCTCACCTAGACACAACAAGCCGACTCTTCGTGATGTTCCCATCCACAACCGGTCTCAACAATAATTGTGGAGGCTCTGAACAAACCATCTGTCCAGCCAACAGACGAAGTTGGAGGCCAATTGACTGCGAATAACCGATTATGAAATCAGTCGTTAAAGGGCTTTGCCAATTATTATACATCAGTGTTCCAGGACGTGGCCGGTTTTTGCCTGGCCAGCGTTCTCCTCCTATAACAAGCCACAAAAGTCTGTTTAACAACACTGCGATGTGGCGGACCCGCCTCGCCACTGAATAGAGCCAATGCACACAACTACCTACTGGCAAGTCGACTAGGCTCATATTTCAACTTCTTCCCTACATGTGCACGAATATGATACTCTCCGTCGACATGTACCGTTTCACTGCACTCATAGGGAAGTGACCTTTTCACTAAGCACGATTGAACCCAAAGCATCGTTGTGAAACACAACTGCCTGTAAACCTTGACCATGGCTGATTTGGTGTGTCTCTAAAAATTGGGAAATAAACTAGTTATGTATGTATTTACTACTAATACCGGCTAGTCCATCGCAATGAGGCCGGACCTTACCGTGGTGCGATGGTTTGTGTGCCTCAGCGATCCATTGGGCTACGCTGGGTGGTGCTTTTGCACCTTCAGAGTCACTCATACTAGAGTGGTCAATGGTTAGAGGCCAGACAAACTCAGCCTCCTGGTCCTCCAGGTTGGGGGTTGGAATGAGGGTGGCACCTTATTCCTTAAAATGGACTCCTGGTAGCCCAACGCCAAACTCGCTGCCTTGCGGTCAGGTTTTGAACCAAAGGCTTTGGTTGAGAACCCTAATCGTTCTCTTGTCTAGGCCTGGTCAACCTGACAGTATCCTGCCCACGCAATACTATGAATTTTCCTTCAAACAATTTCTTGAGGCTCTGGCCACCGCAGAGGATAATAAACGGTGCCCTATCTGCTGCATCGAGCAGGGTGGATAGGGGTTTGGATGCTACTGCTCAAGCCTTCCCGTCTTCTTATTCCTCCTCTTACGCTTTTTCACTCTTAATGTCCCATTCCAACTTCACTTATATCCCCCAGTTTTCAACCCCCCGATTTTTGGCCCTCCCCCAACATGCTTTGCTAGGCATTTACCTTCTAATTTCAACACACGTGAACGCGGAGCGTCACTCCTCTCCTGTCGACAAGCCCATGTCCAACCAAGCGGTCCAATCCAGTTCATCGGCTTCCATTTGGAGCCCTCGATCCTCCTTCAGACTGGCATGCCTCAATGTACGCACACTGCTACAAATCGGTCAACAGGCAGCACTTGCCCGAACATTGGAGACCCTCTCGATCGATATCTGCTGCTTATCAGAGACTCGCCTGCAAGACTCGAGCACTGTGCTCACTCTGCGATCCCCTTCAGGGGACGCAAGCAGTATTTTCTCCTTGCGCCTATCCGGTGACGATGCAGCTTCGAGCACCGGCCAAGCCGGTGTTGGTATTGCCCTGAGTCCCCGGGCTGAAGCTGCTCTGGTTGATTGGATTCCAATCCGTAGCCGGATGTGTGGGGTCCGATTGGCAGGCGCGTTCAAAGCTTCGAATTCGCGGGGACCAACAAGTGTCTATTCCTCATCGCTGCCTACGCGCCCATAAACTGTAGCGATGATTCGGTAAAGAACGACTTCTACCGCCAAATGACCCAGCTCCTTCCCCACAGAAGAAGCACGGACACTGTTGTGCTGGCGGGGGATATGAACGCACAAGTTGGAAAGTTGTCCACTGATGAACTGCATTTGGGCGGTCAACACGGTGTAGGCTCCCGTAATGATAACGGTGAGCGGTTACTTCATTTGTGTGAAGATGCTCGTTTATTTCTTGCGAGCACTAATTTCCGACACAGCACCCGCCGAAGGGTGACTTGGCGCCCACCAACCTCGAACCAGCCTTGCACGCAGATCGATCACATTGCTATCAGTTACCGCTGGAGAGGCTGCATCCAGAATTGTCGCTCGATTTGGAGCACATGTGTGGACACCGATCATGCACTTGTATGTGCTGACATGCGGATGCGTTTTGGCGGACGCCCTCGACGACGCTGTGAGCGTATTGACACCAGCCAACTGACAAAACCAGCTGTTCTGAATGCGTATCGAAGTACGCTAACATGCGAGTTGAGCAAGCTCTCACGGGAGACAATTGATGGTCACTGGTCACACGTTCGCCAGACCTTACTAGCAGCAGGCAAATCCTCATGTGGTATGTGTAATAGACAACATGGACATTGGGTCTCTTCGCAGTCTTTGGTACTTATAGATGCTCGCCGGCAAATCCCGGCTGGAAGCGAGCACAATGAAACTCGCAAAGAGCTCCTGGCAAAACTCCGTGCTAGCCTGAAGAGAGACCGCGAATTTTGGTGGTCTCATCGTGCGTCAGAGATGGAAGTGGCCGCTGCCCTTGGCAACCGTCGTAAGTTATTCCGTCTGATACGGGAAACAGGCAGCAGGAGACCTGGTGTTAGTGAAACTATACGTGACGAGAGTGGACAGCCTATCCACAATTTGTCAAAACGTCTGGAGCGTTGGGCTGAGCATTTTGAAAAGCAATTTAATCGGTAAGAATTGTTCGATTCGCCGGTCACTGATCGCCCCGCTCCGTGAGCTGTCCATTTGGATCCACCCTCTCGCTCAGAAGTCGAACGTGAGATCGGACTGCTGAAGTTGAACAAAGCCGCGGGACCAGATGATCTTCCTCCAGCCCTCTTCAAATTTGGATGCTCTGCTCTTGTTGATGCTTTGCATGAATTACTAGTGAAACTGTGGGAGCAGGAAACTGTCCCAACCGACTGGAGCCGCTCCGTTATTGTTCCCATCTTCAAAGGCGGCTCGCGCTCGGAATGCGGCAACCATAGAGGAATCAGTCTGATCTCCATCGCCTCCAAATTACTCGCGTCCATAATTCTCCACAGACTGACTGGCGCTCGTGAAAGCCAGATTCGTGAGGAGCAAGCCGGGTTTCTTCGGGATCGTGGCTGCATCGACCACAACTACACCTTGCGTCAGTTGTTGGAGCACCGTCACACATATTGGCGGCCCACCGTAGTGGTGTTCCTCTACATCAAAGGTGCCTTCGATTCGGTTGATCGATGTGCCCTTTGGAATTGTCTATTCAGGAAAGGTGTGCCCGAGAAATATGTAAATATTATCCAAGCATTATATGCGCGTAGCACGGGCAGAGTAAGGGCTTACAGCAGGCTGTCGCCACCCTTCAATATCTCCAGCGGTGTCGGACAAGGATGGCCGCTGTCACCTTTCCTATTCAACTTCGCTATTGACGAAGTCATGGAGAATGCATTTACAGGACATGACTTGGATGGTGTGGAGCTACTCCCAGGAGAACGACTTCTTGACTTAGAGTATGCAGACGACGTTGCCCTCATCTGTGACAGCTCCCAGACATGTCAAGCCGCGCTGGACAGATTAGCACTGGCTGTCAGTCGCTTCGGGCTTTGCTTTGCGCCACCGAAGTGCAAAGCGTTCCTCCAGGATTGGCGGGGTTCGCCCCCTGTGCTGACCCTTGGTGGGGATCAGCTAGAAGTCGTTCAGAAATTCAATTACCTGGGATGTTGTATCAGCGCCCTTGGGATCGAAGACGAGATCACGAACCGCATAGCGAAAGCTCGAAGTGCTTTTGCTAACCTTCGCCACCTATGGCGACGGCGCGACATTACTCTCGCCCTGTAGGGTAGAGTGTACAATGCAGCGGTACGTTCGACCTTACTGTATGGTTGCGAAACCTGGCCCCTAAGATCGGCGGACATGAAGAGGCTACTTACGTTCGACCATCGGTGCCTTCGCAGTTTGGCTCACATCTGGTGGGAACACCGCGTGAGTAACGAGCGTGTTCGACGCCTTGTTTACGGCCTAGGAAAAGGGAATGAACCGCTCAGCACCGTCATTTCACTCACCAGACTCCGATGGCTGAGCCATGTGTTGCGCATGCCAGCCCACCGACTCCTTCGACGTGCGTTGTTTGCTCACCGGGGATGTGGGGTTAAGAAGAGGAGAGGTGGCCAAGCTATGACTTGGTCCAGAGGAATGAAGGCCCTCACTTCGGAGCTGGCCTCAGTTGGAGCTTCACGGCTCCCTGGTTGGGGTCCAAAAGACGGTGAACACGTTTGGCTGGATACACTTGCTGATATGGCAAGGAGCCGACCTCAGTGGCGTTCCTGCTGTGAGTTTCTTTGTCCCTCCCCATCCCTTTAGCCTCCCCCTCCATCTACGATCTTATTTCGTAAGGTAAAACGTAATTAAATTTTTGTTTTTGCCTAGTAGCCGGCTAGTAGCTTACCGGAACGATGCGTATCCGTTGCTGGTAGCTCAGCTGGCATTCAACTGTCGTATTTATTTTTCCTTTATGTATTGTACGTATGTATGTATTTCCTTTATGTATTGCGGTACAATAGCGGAGGTGTTTTACCATCTCTAGCTGACATGTATAATGATGATGATGATGATGATGAATACCGGCTAGTTAGATCGCCGCCATTGATCTCAGACCACTTACCAGATAATTACTACGCTCTAGCCCCGAACATTCGTGAGGCTGAAGGTAAAGGCTGAATCAAATGTACATTCCAAGTTATCAGGTCTGATAAGGATAACGCTTGCATGTGGGCCAGGTAAGTACCGGCTGGTGGACGGCCGCACAGTCAACGCCCGGAGTTTAGGCACAAGTAACAGACGAACGGAGCATACGCCACAAACCTTCACTGACGAAACTACGCAGAACAAGCAGCTCCTCCTGGCGAGCCCAGAACAAAGATGACCAAATCGATAGGCTTTTGATGCATCATCGGATAAGGCGGAGGGGTGAGGTCGTGTATTCTCTCAGCACTCTTGACGGTTAGTCTAAACTGACACGTGCACACAACTCCAGACACACACAAAGCGTCCAATTCTCCGCCTCCCTATTGGTTCCTCTTTCTTCTTGCGAAAGTTTAAGCTACTCACCCGGATAGACATTTAGCAGAGTACAGCAGTTCGTTTCCGGGAGTGTCCTTCTTACTACTGCTCGTGTATTTGAACTTTCGTACACAACACAGCGGAACCTCACTACAGCACATCCGGTTGAGAACCGATTGCTATCTATTTATTGATTCGTCACTTCCGAAACACGTTAGTAGGTCAGGCTTTTACTGTCTACATTGACCACAAGCATTTCTTTTTCGACTGCAATGCATCTTCCGACCAATGCTCAACACAAGGGAATAAACAATTAGACCGACATGCAGTTCACCGCTGAGATATGTCATGTCGCAGGGGTCGTCCTACCTATAGCCTACGCACTCTTTTGCGTCAAGCTCGTTCCTCACTCTTTGCCCACTGTCGAGCTCGCCACCATTGCATTGGCTCAGGCGCAAGACAAAGTCTTCCAACGCAATCCACAGTCCATTTAACAGCCTGTGCAACCAGTTCCTCTTCACATTACGGATGGAACTATTCTGTGCGACAACTCCCTAGTTTGTCCGCGACCTATCGTGCCCGCCTCTTTCAGACACATCGTCTTCGATACCCTTCCTTCACAGTCTCCTCCTGGTATTCAGGCACCTTTGAAACTTGTCACTGAACATTACGTTTGTCCAAGCATAAATAAAATGTTTGTAACTGGGCTCGAGCTTGTCTTTGGTGCCAGCGCTCAAAGGTACCTCAACACACCGATAGTCCTCGCTTCTCATTCCCTGCGCCAGATTCATGATTATCTCGCGTTCACTTAAATTTGGTAGGACCATTGCCTTCCTCTCCAGGACCCGTGCACATGCTGCTATTGGTTGATGGCTTCACTAGATGGCCAGAAGCCATCCCTGTATCAGACTGCAAGGTTGAAATACCATAGGTGTGTCGTTGGACCGTTGTGTATTCCACTATGGAGGCCCATTTACCCACACTACCGACCATGGAACATATTTCGAAACTTTGCAATTCGATATATTCCGCAAATGCTTAGGTTGTCGCCGTATCCACACAGCGACACATCACCCTGCGGTGAACGGCCTAGTCGGTCGCTCCCAGCAACAGCTGCTTCATCTCTCTGTACCACTTCTGATCCCGAATGAATCGAAAACCTTCCGCTAGTACTGCTAAGTAGCCGCAGGCAGCATCAATGCTGAACTGCAGTGCGCAACAGTACAGCTGGTCTACGACTCGACACTTTAGTCGCCAAGCGAGTTCATTTTGGCCCTACACCAACGTGTAATCCACCATACAACTACGTAGCTACCATTGCTGAGCACACGATTTCCCTGTGCCCGACCTCTCCCCGTGCACAGACCAGGGGTGTGCAAGTGCACAATTGATCCTCTGCCTGCACACACGTATGCGTCCGCACGGATGACGTGTGTGTTCCACTTCAGCCTTCCTAAACCGGCCACTGCAGAGTGTACCAACAAACTCCTGATCATGCCTCCATGGGCATGAATCGCATAGTAAAAATAAAGTATTTGTTTATTTATAAGCAAGTTAACTTGGACCAAAATGATCACCGAACCGCGGTGTCTATAGCAGTCCTTAGGTGGCAGTCTCGAAGAACCTCCCCAACGTTATCTGGTACAGCCGCAAAGGTAAACACACCTGCAGCGGTATCTTTCGCACCAGGCACGCTTGACCCCGCTATTATCATGGCCCTCAGCCAACCCAGCCTTAACCCAAAGCGGCTGCTCGACTCGGTAGACAAATCAAACGTCCAATGAGCTATTCAGTTTTTTTAATGTTTGCAAGGTTCCTTGCCATGCGTACCTTTTACCTATCATGGTAAACGTGCGTATCATTCGCAAACGTTTGCAAAACGGTAAATAAAATCTAAAAAGACTTGCTTATAAAACAAACAAAGAGCGTAAACGTTTTGTTTTGTATACTTGCCTTGTTATTCGTAGGGCATCACGCCGCCTAATACCACAATTTCCCACCCACATTGATTTTTCTCTTCTAAAACGCATGTCCCCTGGCACACCCCGGAACCTATTGGTGCAAATGTCCATGGCCTCCAACCTCAGGATCCTGGATCCAGGCGATTGCGACTCCCCATTACCTGCGTTACAACCACTGATCTGGCTCCCAAAGCCGAGGTCCCGGATTCCTCGTTAGACGAGGATGGTTGCGGCCGGGGACTCGGAGAGCACTGGCGGGCCCCAGCGGAGGAACTGACCTGGCGGCTTTTTCTGGACTAAGCAGTTTTGCCGTCCGACCAGACCTCTCCGACGGGCTACCAAGGACCCTCACCAGAATAAACCCAAATAATAAGAAAATAGATAAATATTTTATTCTCGACTCTGCAAGGCACGCTCATGGAGGCATGATCAAGTATGTGCAGCAATACAGACATTTTATGGTAACTGTAACATTGACAGTAGCAAACTGTTCATATAAATAAATGAATAAATAGTTTATTCTCAAATTCATAGGGACACAACGAATAAGGCGTGCTCAAGGTTTAAAAGCAGTTGTGTATCACGACGATACTTCGGATTCAGTCGTGTGTAGTTGAAACGGGAAAGGCACTATAAGTGCAATGAAACGGTGCAAGTTGACGAAGAGTAACATATTCTTGCATGTGTCGGGAAGAGTTGAAATATGAGTCTAGTCGACTTGCCAGTATGTAGTTGTTGGCAGTGACTTTATCCAGTGGCGAGTCACATCCGCCACGTCGCAGTACTGTTAAGCAGACATGTGTGGCTTTTAATAGGGAGAACGCTTGCCAGACGAAACCCCACCACGTCCTGGAACACTGCCGCAAAGCATTTTGAACATTAATGTATGACTGGAGAAGCCGTTTGACGACTGATTTCATATTCTGTTATTCGTAGACAAATGGCTCCTAGTTTCCTCTGTTAGTTGGACAGGTAATTTGATCGGGGCCGCCATGATTGTTAAGGCCACATGCGCCTACTGCAACTACTGCTTTACTTTTCCATCCTCACCTTGTGCCCCTACCTAACAGCTCCATCGAAAGCTTCGTTCATACTGTATTCTATAGGGAGACCTCTGTAGTGAACATGAAACGCTTAGGCTTTTAGTATTTTATGACGCTGGATGTTATTATCGTTTGTATCCACCCAAACTCCGTTTGTTTTACGGACCACTTCTGGTTCACCTAACTTTGTGCATCGCACGCTACCCTGCTCTGTGCATTTGCTGAGATGCTTCTAGGTTATTCAGCATATTATCAAGGAGTACTGAATAATGGCTATCGGCACTGGTTTCTACTGGTTCTCGTCACAACCAGTACCAGAGTTCCAGTCCACAGGCATCAACTCCGGGCCCGAACTCTCAGCTTTATTAGCAACAAAGGCGCTCGGGCAGTAAAATCCAAGAATTCACCACTCCGCGTGATAAAGTGCAGTCCGCCCGAAATCCGTCCGCGCTAGGCTTGTGTTGCTTCTTGGAAGCCGAGGTAGTTGGAAAAGCCAAGGGACCGAAGCTTCAAGGAGAGGCGAGAAGATAATACAGTGTCATAAGCTTTGGAGAAGACAGTTAACAGCACCTCCACCGCATGACGCTGATCCACATCAGCCGCCCAACGTACGCGCGCAGTGAGCATGCGAAAACCGAGTTGCTTGCACTGAGAGGACCAACCCATGCAGTTGGTTTTCAATCACACACCAACCTAACTTCTCTAATAACTTGATCGGTACGCTTGTCAAATTAAATGGTCTATATTTTGCAAGGAGGTGCTTAGCACACGTTAAAAAGCGGACGGACGATAGCATCCTTCCAGCCGTTAGAGCCTCAGTGTGCAGATTGACAATCTTCACAACGGGAAGAAGCGCGGCCAACACTGATGACTTCGTTTTGCACACTCTATTCGATATAGGTATTTGGGAAAGGATCGTACGGAGCGGAACGATGTAAACAACTCCCACACCGTCTGTATATCATCATCCGGCAAGGTGATGTATGGAGGTTTTACCGCCTTGGAGCGAATAAACTGAAACTCCGCGTGCCAAGTGTTCGGACCTCAGGTCCTGCGTGCACCGTAGTCTCTTTCTCACTGTTGAATGCTAAACACATATGGTCACTGAGTCCCATAGGGGTAACTTACTCAAGGTCCCACAAAGTAAACCTACTTTGCGAAAACCAGGTCCAAACTAGGGGAGCATGACCCCCCATGTACCCGGTGGATCGAGCGACAAACAGCTTCACGGGTACTTCTATTCTCATATCGAACAGCTTAACAGCGAACTCACTTCTGGCCACCGCATGAGACAAGTCCAGCCAACTTAATTCAGTTATGTTAAAGTCTTCCATCACTAAGCATCGGTTTGCAGAGTAAGGTCGGATAAAGTTAATGAAACTTTTAGAAGCTCTATAAGGACTCCTATAAAGCAACACTGTTAATTGCATTAACTGAGTGCCGAATTGAACTGAAAGTGTTTCCATAGTTCTATCCTCTGAGGTAGGACTATGGTGTGTTAGGTTTACACTACGTTTGATGTACAAGGCAACTCCAAGTTCGCGGCAGTCAGAGCACTGTATTGCGTGGCTGGGAACATAAATGCACTGTCCATGAGGTTGGAAGACAACCAGGCTTCAATTAACGCGAGTACACCAGTATGTTGTTGGGTAGCATGCCATAATTCGTACAATTACCGACAAGAATAAAGTCACAACCTACAACTTTCCACAATACGCTACCTACACACGGTCGCAAACAATTGCCATTTCACTGTTGATGTTTTCTTCACAGGTACTTTCCCATTCAAGCATGCAACACAATGTGCCTACTGCTCGGGCTATCGCCACTTGAGGAGGCCAAACCAGGACAAAACCGCGGTCATGGTTTGCTGGGGTTGGGAGGAGCAACACCTAAATAGTTCCATTCCGGATGCGGTCCGCGCGATCGGAATGACCGAGGTTTACTCAAACTGAACCGAGGTTTCAATGGAGGTTGCGAGTCGAAACCCAACCACACAGCGTGCTCGTTAAAGTCAACTGTGAATTGGTATCCGTTGTGCCAAAGGTTGCTCACTGATCTTAGTAGTTAGTGTTCAGGGAGTCAGCGGTTAACTACTAAGCTCAGAGTTCCGCCTCAGATAGGTTATCTCTACCTGAGGAGTCCAAACCGGAACGTAACCGCGATTTTGGTGTGCCAGTGTAGGAAGGAGCACCACCCAAATATTTCTATTGTCTGGAAAAGTTTGCTCATGCTTGTTAAAGCAGGCCTCGATGCTCGCGAGCGTAAACTGTTTATTTATTTATTAGTGCGCCAACTTTACGCAGCTCCTCTCACAGGCTACGAGTACTACCAAGAAGTAGGGGAAAATATTCGGCATGGAGAGCCTCGGGGCGTGTGCCACCAGAATGGGTTCTAGCAGGGCAAAAATGGATTGTCGGCACAGCACCCGAGCGAGCCAGTTTAACTTATATAGGCTTGGATGATTGCGGAACCTCTATTAGACAGAAATCGTCGGTCCGTCCAAAAGCTGCACATTTTCTTACCGCGCCAACCAGGTCGCTCAAGGCTGACGTTTTTGGGTTAGGTACAAGGTGGCCTAGCTCATTATAACGCGCTAAGCAAATACCATTTCATTCGGTATGGACTACGGTGTGGGTATATTTACTATATATTACTACCCATGAGGGACCACTTTCACTTTACCCCACAAGCTACCTAAGAACTGAACTAGTGTGAGACAAAGAGCTGCTGTAAATCTTGTAACGGACGCCTAATGCATCAGACCGTTGAAGAAAAATTTCAATTTTAGCCGAAGGTTGCACGTCATAGGCATGAAGATAAATCAACTAATAGTATGCCCCTTGGGTGACTAGTCGAACAACCTCCACGTGGTGACAGCTGGGTGGTCTGGATTAATCCTTTTACAGCGAATGGGTCTGCGGCGCTCTTCTAGGACGTGGTGGGTTTCGCCTGTCAAGCTTTCGCACTATAAAAGCCGCACATGTATGTTTAACCACACCATGACGTGGCGTATACGACTTGCAAATAAATAAAATCACTGCTTCCTGTCTTTCCAACTGACCTTATTCCACTTACCAAAGTCAATCAATACGAAATCTTATTTGATGCCCACTTAGGTTGTAAAATACAAGAACAAAACTACAAAAGCAGTACGACAGTAACAATTTCACTCAACATGATTAGTAAATCATGAACTTACGACTACACCTAAAACAATACTCCGGTATTTACGGGTTAGATAGTAACACCAGGCAATTGCTGACTACACGCTTTATATTACCATGATCATGTATTTTCAGACGTGTCCCTCATCGTCGGGAATAAAACAATTCTTCAGTTATTTATTTAGGAATGCGCAGTTGCTAAGTCTATTGTTTGACGTTGTCTATAAGTCTTGACACGTGCGTGTCTCACCTAATGTCAAGCTGTTAATATTTTTATGATCCACTATGCAACATGGTCCCTAAATAGCTAACTCACTATATTTAGCACGCAGAATGGGTGCGGTCGTGGAGCGCGGTGCTTTCGGATAGAGAACAACCAATACCCAGCTGCCACTTCATTTACTATATCAACAATCGAAAGCACTGTGGTAACAACGATACGCATCGAGGTCTATCTTGTTTGCGCGTAGCAATGAGTTCACAAAAATAGTATCACAACCTGATATCTTCATTAACTACAGACGTTTATACAAAACCTAACAACATTGGGCGATTGGTAGAACTAAATAACGACGATTTTGCCAAGTACTTATAATCGCAAATCAATAAAATTATTTCTCTTTCCTGCCAAATTTAGTGTTTTGCGTTGGCGCGAGGCCCCTATCCCACCCAGAAACAAAAACCCTTCTTTCTTAGTTCCTGATGTCCAGCACTGGTGATGTACACGTTCAAGTAACGCGTCTTAAGAAGCTGTTCGTAATAGGGTGTCAGGCATTTAGTACCTGTAAGTGACAACAGCAGGACATTTTGCACCGTGGATGCAGGACGCTGCGTAATTGGTCGCGCCACTTCTTGCGTAAGACACAAAGTTTGCAAACGCTTAAGTAAAATAAGTTAATAAACGAAAATTTAACTAATTCAGCCAGGTGTGTATGTAAAACAACGCCATTGTGAAGACAATATATAGAAGTGAATTTTGTGCATTTAGACTGTCACATCTGAAAGTTCAGGTATGATTTATTATGGCTTTTAAATTATTAGTCATTTATGGTTATTTATATACACATACATGTAACCCTACAAATAATCATTTGTCAGTTGCCATCAAGGTAATCTGCAAGAGGTTTTAACGCACAGCGCGAATAATCAGCTCACTCTACTGGTCATCACATTCTGGTCCCGATGGTCTGCACCCTACGCTGCTGATACTCGGTGGTCAAGACATACCAGTTATAATTCTCAACCTATTCACGCTTTCCATGACAAACGGGATTTATCCAGCCACATGCAAACATGCCACCGTCATCCCTAAACACAAATTGGTAGTCAGTAAAACTTGGAAAACTATCGCCACAGCAGTCACACGCCTATTGCTTTAAGGGTAATGGAACGAATAGTCAAAGAAACCACGTTCACCTACTTGCTAACTCGTAACCTCCTCAATCAACAGCAACCTGGCTTTTTGCCTCTAAATCCTGTCAGTCCTGCCAATTTCATTTCCTCAAACACGTAAGTCAACAGCTTAACAACAAGCAACCACTGGCCCGCATTGTTCTAGACATGACAAAAGCCGCTGACAGAGTACCATATGCACAACACTTGATGTAACGGGAATCATACGGTACCTCCGACAAACGGCACACAGGTTCTCATCATACCTTACATCTCGCTCAGTGTCAGTAATGTCTAGGGACTTTACGTCACCAAAACTAGTCAAAAGTGACGGAATTCGAGGACGCGTTTTAGGCCCCCTACTGCTCCTGCCCTATATCAATGACGTTTTTCAGGTTTTTAAGCATGGTACACCCTACCTGTCTGATGGCGACAGCACAACTGTCCTCATTTCCTCCGTCCAACTTCCACACCGCCTTCACACATATACAGTACGACTTAAGCGGTCTAGCTGCATTGGGTGACACATGGAAGTTAGCATTCACAACAGCTACATGCAGTGTCCTTACATACAGATGCAGTATGCCACCAAATACCTTCATGCTACAAGGCACGCTATTAGGGAACTGCCTAACAGTGCGAGACTTAGGCGTTTGCCACCCCTGTTCGCTGAACTTTGCGTAACAAGTAGTTTATTCCGCAGTAAAATCACGCTCTCTCATCGGATACATCTGCAAAACCATGACATTACAAGAATCGTGAACTGCGCTCTACAAAACCTGTGATTGACTTTTGCTAGGGTACTGCTATATAGTATTCACTAACCTAAGAAAAGGCGACAGAATGACCCACGAAAAAATTCAGCGTACGTTCACAAAACGCCTTCTGGGGCATTCAAGTCTCAGCTACCGTGATCGATGCAACACATTTAAGCTCGACCCCTTATGGCTGCGCCCACTGGAAACCAATCCCGCTTTCTTATATTCGCTTATTAACCCCTGTCGCAGACTCGTACAACACTTCTTACCCCCTAGTTGCTAGGCCCCACGCCATTATCCTGCCAGGAACAGGAAGTAGTATTCGCTCCAACTCCTACCTCTACGGGTACGCACATGTATGTAAAAGCGTAACACTCACAATAATGGCATCTATGGATAAAACCAGCGCCGCTGCTCTAGAAGCAAATACCTCTCTGTCCCACAAGTTTCCAAGCTATTGAATATTAATTGTCCAGAAGACGAGCTTTTTTAAAACGGACCAGACCACTTATAAGCGCTCTTTTTACCTTCCCACACTATCTCCTTACGGACTCCAAATATTTCCATCTGCCTGCTTCCTCCAACCACCCCATTCGTCTTCCATCACACAGGTATCAACCACCGGATACCAAATGCGGCCGTATTCCTTCCAATCTCCCACTTATCCGCAGCAACCTAACTGGCTACCATATAGATGATGAAGCCGGCGTGCGTATAACATAAAGTATCAGCTGAAGTTGCCCAACTAGATACTCATCGCTAAGCTGACATCGTTCCCGCTTATACTTGTTGCCCTATGAACCACAATACTATTGGATATTATCAACATCTCGTTTCCATTCATCGCATATTCCTACTACTTCTCTTGCCTGTTTGGCTCTGGTTTTCCTCTCCCAATATATACCACCTACCTGCGATGCTCCACCGACTTACCTTTCACATGTTAGCTGCGCACTTTTGTGCATAGGACCCCAAGTAGCAATCTACGGTGCTTAATTATATGCATATCGCCAAGCTGATATGGTTGGTTAGTATAATTGTTACTCTATGAACCCCAATATTATTGAAGATTCTCTACTTCTGGCCCCCATGCATCGTACATTTCTACTACCTCTTACCTGTATTGGATCTGGCTTTTCTCTCCTATTGTGAACCACCTACCTACGATGCTCTGCCGATGACTTTTCACACTGTAGCTCTGCACTTTTGTATGCAGGACTTCATGTACCAGGCGACGCTGCCCAATGGTACCGTTATCGCTAAGGTGACAACGTTCTATAATGTTACCCTATGCATCACGGCAACCTTTTATATTCTCTTTTCATCGCGCTTTCATTTACCATATACTCACACGACTTTTCTTACATAGTTGTTTATGGCCTTCTTTGCCTCCTAAACACCACCCACCTATGGTGCTGCATTGACTTGTTTTTCACACTGTAGCTCCGCAATTTTGTGCGTAAGAGCTCAAATATCTGGCTGTGATGCCTACCTCAATTCTGCACTTACCTCTCTGACCCTGGCTTTCCTCTCTCTTTATACACCGCCTACCTACGATGCTCCATCGACTTACCTTTCACATGGTAGCTCATCACTTTTTGTGTATGACCTCAAGTAGCAGGCTAGTGTTCCTAAGTATATCCTTATCGATAAGCTGACATCGTTAGTTCTTATAACTGTTACTCTAGCAACCAAAACACAATTGAATATTCTCCTTTACTCCCGCTTCTACTTATCGCATACCCCTACTAATTCACTCAACTGTTTGCCTTTGACTTTCATCTCCTCCTAGGCACCACCTATCTACGGTCTTCAACCGACTTATCAATCACAATGCAGCTCCTCATTTTCATGCTTAATGCCTCAAGCGTCTGGCTACGATGCCTATCTAAAACCTTAGCAGCTCCTGCTTCCTCACTTACCTCTTTGACCCTGGCTCCCTCTCCACTTCGAAAGCAACTATCTCTGATGCTCATCCGACTTACTTTCCACATTGTAGCAACGCACTTTTGTGCGTAGGACTTCAAGTACCAGGCTACGTTGCTCAATTATAGCCTTGTCGCTAAGCTGACGGCCTTATCGCTTATAATTGTTACCCTACGACTCCCGACAACCCTGCATATACTCTTCACATCGCGCTTCCATTTATCGCAGATTCCTACCACTTCACTTGCCTGTTAGGCTTTTGCTTTTTCCCTCTCCAAGGCACCACCTATCTATGGTCCTCCAACGACTTATCTTTCACGCTGTAGCTTTGCATGTTTGTGCATGAAACCTTAAGTATCCGTTTCTCTAGCGTCCGATTACTGAACATCTTACGTTTTTATTTTCATGGGTCGTTAACCCGGCTACTATCTCCACTTGCTCTCATACATTTTCAAACGATAAGCTATACCACTGTCAACCGATCGCTCAACCTATATCATAAGCGCATATTAACCTACTTACTATGTTCCTCTGATTCCTCCAACTCATTTACCGGGTAACAGCGGCTGCTACCCCTGTTTCTATACAGAACGACTTTCGCGTACGCTAGGCCAATTCGGACCACATTTGTCTCTCACATTCAGCAACTATCGAATCTCGTGCTAGCTCGCAAAACTACTGCTCTGATGCATAACATATTCGGGAACTCCATTGCTTTTAACCAGCACCAGGTTACAATGAATGTTATATTGTTATATTACCTGGCTGTTTATATAACCTCTGTAGTCCCGCAATTTTTATTTTCTTATGATACTCACTATTGTTATTCCCATTTTAATTTGTTGGTCTAGCTTCATCTTACAGAATTATCCGGTATTATCAAAACGGTCTCCTACTGCTTGACCGCTCTCAGGCGTCGGAGGTCTAAATGATATTGCCTCTGCCGACGTACCGCTATGTGACTCGCCTCATGAACATTACTGATCATGATTTATCTTATTTATTATGTTCCCCTTACAAGCTTAACAGGTCTACTTCTGCCGACGCTCTCTGTTAACATTCTGGCAATAAGAATATCACTTTCTATGAGCCGACCTTTTAGGTCCGTCTCAATGGTCTCTTCTCTGACTGTTGTGGCCTTATCAATGAATCATCGACAGATTCAGTGGTCTGTTCACAACACCTCGAGAACACTGTACGCTTTTCCACTTCTCCCTAATAGATACGTTTCTTCCAGACCTCATTCTTTCCTTCCGCGCCATCTTTACATTCCTTTTTCGACTGGACGGGGAACATTTTGGGTTTGGCTCTAAGCTATCCTCGTCTGCCCAGTCTCCTTTTGATTGCTTCCAGACATCCGAGACATAAACAGTTTAGACGCTGTAGTCCCAACACACGGTGCCCCTCATCTTTTATGCTTTGCTCGCAATACTATCTATCTATTCCGGCGCAAAGCTTTGCCACCCTTACTTTAATTACACCACTAGGCATTATTCAGCCTTCTTTTTATTAATAAGGATGAATCATCACCTAAAGTACGTCGGCGGCTTTTCCACTTCTCCTCAATAGAAGCTGTTTTACTGAACCTTCCCTTTCCTTCCTGTGCTTTCTGTTGCTTTCCTTCTTCATTCGACGCTAATTAAAATGTGTTTGTCCTTCCTGACTTCTTGCATTCCTACAAATTTAACACTAAGGAAACACCTTCCTGTCTCTTCTTCTGAGGGACATTCATCCCCATAAACTGCACACCTAGTCCTCCTCTCTCTGGCTCCCACCGATTGGACATATGCGCATTAGGAACCATCAAGCACTCATTGCTTCTTCTTCAACATTTCATTCTTTACTGATCCTTGTTCTGCTCGATCCTCGTCGTAGTTCGCCACTTAATATACACGTATATATGGTCTATTTAAATAACAATTACACATATATGCGTACAATAGTTCAGTCCTTGTTGAAGTTGAGCGACTGCGTTCCAAATGCATCCATCTCTGCTGTCTGTGTGGCTATTTTGTTTGTTTCCTTTTTCCCGAGTTTGTCACATGTACGGCGACAATCACCCAAGGAATTTTCCATCTTTGCGACAACAATACAAGACACACAGTTCTTTTAGCTGGACAGGAGAGGAAGCTTAACAAACCTTTTACAACTTACTAACCGGACGAATCATTCGCTATCTTGCACAGACACAATTTTTCCGAGGCTTGAACCATTGGGTTCAATTTGTTTAACACTATCTGTTCCACCTACCTCTTGCCTGGAGAACTCCTTTTGACTTCGGAATGCACATCCTCCTGTCGATACGAAGCGTAAACAATTGGTCCTTCTTATTTCTTTAATCCGCATTGACTGCTTACTTGGCCGTGGTCTCCCAAATTTCTATTCAAGTTTACTACATACCCCGGAGGATCTGTGTTTCTTTCTTCGGAACCATATCCTAACCTTCAAGACTTTAACATATTTCAATATACCTCCCTCGAAGATTTCACATGGTTCAGCGGACGATCAACACATGATATTCAGAAAGCATGTTTAGTTCCCGACCTACCACCTGGGGCACAGGACAGTACTCAGGAACACAATAGGCACTCGCCTAACGCATCAGCCAGCAAAAAGCTGGGACGCAACTTGACTGCGAATAAAGGAGCAAACAAACTTTCAACAAGAAACATAGCCAGTTACATTCAGTGGATTGGCGGCAGTGTTTAAGGACGTGGTGTGTTTTCGCCTGGCAAGCGTTCTCAACATAAAAATCCACAAATGTCCGTTTAACAGCACTGCAACGTGGCGAACGTGACTCGCCACCGAATAAAGTCACAGCCCATAACTTCACACTGGCTGGTTAACTAGAGTCATCATTCTTGATAGGTTCGTTACACTGGAACTTCTACATCTACATATACGGTCGTCTCCTTTTTCTGCGAATTCACGCATATACTGTCGTCTATTTACTTTCTACGATATCACCGTTGACCTTTGCGTTACTTATGCACGAACTCACTGTATTGTCGTCTGTCTCGAGCGTGCTCTTCAATTATCTTCCAATGGATCCTTCAGGATTCTCATTCTTTTATTACCTGAGGTATGACTGCAATATATGGCAGACAGATTATGTCCTAACAAACGGGTCCCAACCCTACGGCAGCAAAATTATTTTTTCGCATTTGCACCATTGTACGGTTCTAATCATGGACATATGAAAAATTTTCTACTGTCGCTGTTACAGTTGCCGTGAAATGTCTGTACAATTGTACGTACCTGATCGTGCCTCAATGGGCGTGCCTCACATAGTTGAGAATAAAATATTTATTTATTTATTTTTTAAGACGGTCAAATTCAATTTCCTTGGCAGTTTGCTTGGTCCGATTTGCTTTTCTCCCTTTTTCTAAATGATAACTCTATCTTCACGGAACACCCCTGAGGACATACCGGTGACGCTCTCCCTGACACGGAATAAACACTGCACAACGAAATCACCCGCACTTTGCAATCCTGACGCTTTAAAGGAATCCAGAAAACTAATCAAATCAATACAAGTCACTTGAGTCGGCCGAATTCTACAGCTCCAACCACTTGCGGTCGCGCCCGAAGCAGACTACCCAACCATGGGAACCAAAGGTACTAAGCATGACTTCGAATAGCCGCGTGGGTAATCGGTCCGATGCAAGTTTTTCAATGTCATATCCTTAGTCAGCAGTGTTCTAGGACGGGTTGGGTTTTCGTCTGGCAAGCGTTTTCACTACAGTAAGCCACCACTGTCCGTTTAACAACACTGCGACGTGGCGGATGTGACTCGCCACTCAATAAATTCAGCGTCTTAATCACACCTTGGCAAGTTCATCGATACCACATTTACAAATTGTGCGCATATATCTGCTCTCGCACGGACACGCCTGCATATTTGCTCAGTTACATGTCACACAGTTATATGCCGCACTGTGTACACAACATCACCGGACTAGGTCCTCATCAGCATACTCCACATTAATGATCTGATCCTTATCTCTACGTCCCGCGTTCTGTAGACATAGACTTCGTACAACCTTTGGGCCATATGGGCCCAAAACTACTGACCCCATCTGTACTACACCCGACCACAGTGCTGCTAACCATGCTATCATGTACCATATTGCGATATGCTGATCATGCGCAAAAGACGTGCCTCGCTTTGTCGAGACTAAAATATTTATCTATTTATAAATCTTAATTTACGCAACTGCTACGGTGATAGACGCGTAGTAATTTCCCCGAGGTAGAAGGTGAAGTTCGAGGACTGGCACAAAGCCGACTGATCTAATTTGTGCCAAATTGTATACCAATGTTGGATCCCCGGTAACTTGCAATAGGTCAGCGGAAACTCTTTTTGCATCTATCAATGTCGTTTATTGCTTTTCCATATAAGCATGTCCCCTTTTTGTACTTCAGCCCTTACAAATATTGACTGAAAGCAGTTTAAACTGTGTAATATCTGAAAATAAAAATAACTCTACTGGATACGTTTGTGCCTGGCCGCAGATGGTGTAAAGGCAGGTTAACCCAACTACCAAAATGGTCTCTATCACCTGCTTGCTCAGCTGCATTAAGCAAGTACCTCTAAAGATATGCACCTACACTGAACACTGAATATTGGGAATAAACAGCTAGAAGATATGTATCCGTGTTAAGCTATCGTAGATAGTTAGTGCATTTATGCAAGTCACCTCAATTTTGCATACGCTTTTGCAAGTACGTTACAACTGCGCCCTCTGCTATTCGGTTGTAGCTTGTTCTCTGTCAGATCTACAAAACGGATGTCTATAATATTTGAGTTCCCACCTCAAGTTTGCCCCTACCATTTGCTTGGGCAAATAACTAAATACATTTGTTATTCTTAGCCGTGCGCGGGACGCCCGTAAACGCATGATCAAGCTATTACCAAGGCGTGGCGTGGGCAAATTTACAAAAATGTAGTTAGTTAACCAGTACCATATGGATCAATGTTTGTACGTATATAGGTGGGCGTTTGTGTAAGTGGACATGGTGGGTGAATTTGTTATGGTGACTGAATTCATGCGTATGATTACTGTGTTCGCCACCACATGAAGGGATCAAAGGAAATCTTCGAAATAATTATCAGTCGTGAAGTAGAAAAGGTACTCCGCAAAGGGAAGAGGTAGTACCTGTATTTAGGGCCGAGCCACCCGCGCCCCCAAGTGGTGCTTTTTAAACGAGCTACGCGGCTTTTACTAACGGGGGCTCTTGCCAGATAAATACACACCACTTTATGTAGCACCGACACCGTGCTATTAACTTGAACCAGATTAATCCGAACCATCCAGCTGGCACCACGTGAAAGTTGTTCGGCTAGCCAGCCCTTCAACCCCCCTCTCTAGAAGCAAAGGTTTATGCCAACTGGTTTAGGTCCCGTACCACAAGATTGTGCTTGTATTCGCAAACGTTGCTTGGTGCCCTCGCTTGCAGTTCTTATCACTGCGTTAGAAAGTAACCCATACGCAATACCTAGCGCCTCAATCTGGGTCTACTGGAGGCCGACTATAAAGCAGGGGTACAGCGCTAATCGTCAGCATCGAACTTGGCAGGAAAACTCGTAAGTGTGGGGCGTTGCGGGTAGCTACACACTGAACACATTCCAGTCTCTGAACATTGCCACAATTGATCGGACAAACGACGGTTAAACCGCACTCGTGCATTGGTTTTTTGACGGAGGCGAAGAGGTTTGCGGCCATTTTTCCGATCAAATGCATTGGCTACGTTTAAAAGCTCAATGAGTGCCGTCAGTTTGTGTGAAGCTTGTTTGTGGTGTCTACAGAAGCAAATCGCAGGGTTAGAGTACAAAGTAAACTTTCACAGAATACGCGTAGTGCAGAGGTTGGCCGGCCAGTTTGTGCGCACTTTCATCCTCACCCTTCCGCAAGAGAGTATATAACGACTTGAGTGGGTTGAACTACAGATCAACCTCTGCGGACCACATGACCAGACGGCCTCTGTCATACTGCAGTATATCACGGTCATCGGGCGAATCGATTGCTTTAAAGTTCTTTGGGGCTTCTGTAAACTATGCACATGACTACAAAAGAAGCTGGAACAACGTTGCTTAGACTCAGGAGCAAAAATTAGCTCCGGTACTGGGACATGAGGTAAGCAAACACCGCAAGTGTAGCAGTGTGTTGCAGTGTCCACCATTCTACGCTCCAGCTTTGCCAATTAAACAACAAAAGGCTTGGTCATTAAGCCAGAATAGCACAGTAGCCACTGACACTGCGCTTAGAAGTCCTTTAGTTGGTCTTGGAGCGATGGCGAGAAGTAACAACGATTAAGGTTTTCCTCCAAATAGTTCACGAGCTACATAGCATATCCTAATTTGGAAAAGCACCAGAAGCGTTTTGCCTTATTATGGCTCGTCAGCTATGCTCATTCCATCCTAATGAGGATGGTAAACCTGACTGCTAGATGCGGATGTTAACTAGACAGTGGCTTAAGCCACTGAGCCGTGGGTGACGTTAGCTGAGCTACATAATTTGTAATCTAACCGCGATATAGCACCACCTCTCTTGCACAGTCACTGACCTTGACCAGACTGCGAGGTGATGACGTTCTCTCGATAAAGGCCGTATCCAGAGCACTTGCAACTATGAGAGGCGATTAATTTTTATATTAGTCGTAAGTAGCAGGAGTTTAGTTGTAATTTTTTTGAACTTTGTTACCCAGTATGTCACAAGATACATAGTACAGGCTAGTCAATATCATTGAGAGGGGAAGATAGGTGCCGATTTATTCCGGTTAGATTGCGATTTATTTTACCCAGCTAACGTCCCTCATGACTCAGTGGTTTAAGCTGCTGGTTAGTTGGCATTCGCCTCCAGCGGTCATGGGTTCGACGCCTAGTAAGGGACAGAATGAATGCGCACCACTGACATGCCCTAGTACGGCGAAATGCGTCTGGTGCTTTTCCAGACTAGGATGTGCTAGATAGCTTTGAACTACTTGGATGAAAACCTCAAAAACCTACAATTATAAGCTTGCTACGCACGACTGACCACAGTGCAGGATACAGTTTGCTTCAAAGCGAAGCTGGGCCAATTCGAACACCGGATACGTTTTCGAAGTTTGGTAGTTCCCGAGCTGCTTTCTGCTGACGCTTCACTCCAATAACGACCGCTTTCGTCCTAAGCTGGACTCGTCAGGTAGAGATAGCTTCAGCTGAGGGGTGCCAACAGAGTAATTGACGGCTTTCTTCATGTACACTCATCTAGAGCTCCACAGTAGTGCTTGCCACACAGCGGGTAATCTGTGACGCAATACTGTGCTTTTAAGCGCTGTATCAAGTGTCACAATGAACCATTAGCCCAGTGACCACGACGAAAGCCGTCAAGCAATGCGTTGGGCTACGCTCTACCTTCCACCCGTCGCTACCTGACGCGTCCAACTCATGACAAAACCGGTCTCTCGTAAAGTGCAGTGTTAGGATTAAGCAGCTTTAAAAGTCTCCACCTCGGATAGGGCCCAGTTTGGTAAATGGTACAGGTTTGTTTGAAAGCGAGCTGAAGTATTAATTGAGATTAATGTGTCGTCATCTGGACACATGGCGAATAATCTAAGACCAAGTGATGAGATAAAACTATATTATATGCTGGATAGAACAAGGTACAGTACGCTATGGCCTGAACACAAATTTATAACTGTGCCGTTGTTGTCAAAAATGGTTGCAGCGATTTTAATTATTTGGAGAACCAACTGTATAATTTTTCGGGCACAGCGTTTGATAACGGATCGACAGCGGGGCATAACGTTTAGGTGATTATGCAATTGATCCAGGCAAACGTAGTCAGCGCATAACCTAGACGGTATCGTCAAGTGTAGTCATCATCATTCGGTACTTGTTGCAGCAGGATGTACGTAACCTTTAAGACGTAATTGGCGACCAAGCGGTAGGTGCAACAAACGTCCAAGGTTTTCGAAAATTTGTGGAGGAAGGACAGGTATTTTGAGGCATCGACGGGTGTAAATGCAAGTCTGTCTGGCAGCGAGGGCACCAATAAGTGTGCTTGTTGTGGAATTGGATCCAATTGGTTTTAGCCATTAGGTAACATATCCGTGACATTGTTACTTCGTTAGCGTTCAGAAGCACCCAAAGACCTAATCATGAATTTCGTTGCCATATAATTATTAGGGTTATGATGACCAGAACCTCCTTCGGCTACTTGAAACTAAAGCCACGGTCGGTCGAGGATGCAAGGTGTATTGGACGGAGGATATTTTCCAACTGCACGTTATTGTTATCGCAGTCGACCCAAGCTTGTGAACCAGTTTAGATAAATAAATGAAGATTTTATATAGTTATACCTAATGGTAGTGCCCTGCTTCATGCCTACAGACGCGTTGGCTGAGTTGCTATGTAAATTGTTTAATGAAGCATTTAAGCAAGTCACCCTTCCAGTAGTGCATCAAAGTTCTGACACCGCACGGCCTCAGTTTGTTAAAGGTGTCAGTGCTCCTCTTTCCGACCGCCATACGGTAAGCAATGCACGCTACATCCACCTACTTCCACGGGTTTAGCACTTGTAACTATACATGACACATAAATTGCGAGTTGGCGGTGCAGGAGCGGCGCTTTGTGAGCCGTGCGATGCAGTAGTTAGTAGATCGCTCGACTCCAGTGAATGCAGTGTACATTATTTACTTTCTTACTCAGTACCTTGGACAAAAAGAAGGGCAGACGACGTGGCCGGTATTTGTATCCCCTACTTAAGTCATGGCCATGTTTCGTGGACTTCACTAAAGAGCATTTTGGAGTCGCTCGGCTAGCCTTTGTTTAAAACAACAGCCGCGGTGGAATGATTAAAAAACAACATGCTACCGTTCAGGCAGGCTTTGGGCTGTCAAGATCGACAAATGGAATGCGGATATCTTCCACATCCCGATCCAGGCTGTCGGGTTCGGAGGGGGTTGCACCCAATAAACTAGGAATTTTACTGTCTGAAAAGCTCTCATTTTTAAGTCCGTTGTATAGTTTGAAGGGTTTAGTAAAAATATGTTTCAATGATCCTTCAAGTAGTACAAGAAGAGCACGTCATTTGCTTTGCCATGGTCGTGCAATCCAGGTGGTTTAAAACACCCATCGTTGCCAGCAAATAAATCCTAGGTACAACTCAGAAGTAGTATAAAGAAATAGTGCCAGGTAACGAAGCGTAACTTGATATAAGTGCACGCCTGCTTGTAAACATAGAAGCGCAGCGCTTCCATAATGCGGACACACGTTTATGGATGTAAGTGTGTGGCTGTCCGTTCGTGCATTCTCACACTGCTATGTCGATTGCTAGTGTCAGACGCAGTTTCAAGTAACAGCACATACGTTTGGGAGCAGTATCGCTGCAACTGCTAGCTCCTTGTTGAACATTTGACGTTTTGTGTTTTTGTGCTCTTCAATGGATCAATGAATGGATGGGTAAGAAAGGAAAGCTGGCTAATGCCATCAGGTAAAGTGCGAAAACAGCATTGGTAGGTATTAACAGAAACAATAGGTAAAGCATGTCGTTGGACTCGCTTATGGTTTACTTGTGTACATAGATAAGTTTTGTCATGCTTGCTTAGTAAAACTGGCTGATTTGTAGTGCATGTGGTGTAATGCTCCATTAAAATGAATGTGCATTTACGTAAGGCAAAAGCAACGTTGAATAACACGCAGGAAGCGCTCAATCACTGGGACACGGGAAGTGAGAAAAATGGTTGGTGTCATGCCAGCCGGCTGTACTGTGTGGCTAACTCCGTGACCAAATTGCAATAGCTGTCTACCTGCGTGGTTTGGATCTTTTGGATTAGAAACACCAAGGTCACCGCGCATGCAAAGGTATCGAGCACCAAAGGTTCCTGGACTAGTTTACTTTGGTGCTAAGGGAACTAAGTAAGAGCATTAGCACGTTGGTTTTCTTGCTCTGGTGTCTGAAGAACAATTAGATTATACTTTTGCCAGGGAGGCCAGACCTGTATTTCTTATACCAAATGTGGTCTCACGTCAGCGTTGAGCATCTGTCGCGTTGGTGGGTGCAAACCAGTTGAACGCTGTCCGCAGAAGACCCAAGTGTAGGAAGGCGGAAGGCAGCGTTTGCCCAAAGGACGGGTAGATCAATAACACGGAGGCGGCCGAATAGAGAGACCGATGCAATGGGGGCCATTCGCTGGAGAAACCCAAGCTCAATAGAACGAGACGAAAACGGGACAGGACCGGCATCCGTGGGGAGCCCGAGGCAGGCAAAGCAGGTGGGGAATTTGTTGAAAACGTAATAAATTGGACAAATTCTGGATGTTTGTGAGAAGTGTAAAGTTAGTAGAAGTAGAAGTCACGATTAAAATTCACGCACTATAATGTGCGTCGACGGGGAATGGAACCCCGGCCGACGAATTTCCGGTCCACTGCTCTACCACTGAGCTACCGAGGGCTGACGATTAGGTGCGCAAATTTTAACACATGACTTCTGCTTGGTGCGCGACGTATTGCCAAAAAGCTCACAGTACCTGTCCTGGTGTTTCAGATTGATGCACTCACCCGTCACTTCCCAAAGAAGCAAAGTACCTGTCATTTGATGTCCAATGGGCGATGGTAGATTAAATTTTGGATGTTTGTGAGAAGTGCAAAGTTCGTAGAAAGTAGAAGTCAGGCTTAAAACCCACGCACAATAATGTGCCTCTACGGGAAATCGAAACCCCGGCCGACGAATTTCCGCGGTTCGATTCCCCGTCGAGGCACATTATTGTGCGTGAATTTTAATCGTAACTTCTACTTTCTACAAAAATTGGACAAAACTGCCGGTATCGCATCTACAAGAAAGCACCCCGGAGAGCGTGATACACCCACGTTCAAGCAAAGCGCACGTTATCGAAAGACTCCGGGCTTGTCAGAATCGGAGGAGCGGAAGCGAAGCTACACGGCGAAACGGACATAGAAGTTGCGTTCCCCTTCCCCAGAAGGAGCATAGCAGTGTCACGTGCGGAGGCCAGGAAGGATGGTGCAACGTGGGAAAGAAACCTGACCCATTAGTGTGTGCCCGTGTGAGTGGTGAGGTAGTGTGTGTGTTCGCGCCAATTAAGATCCTGCTTCATTGCCGCGTTGTTTTGTCGCTACACAAGCACCGCTTTGCTATACGTGCTGTTCTAACGGTAGGCTTTGAGCAACAAAGTTCGGTTTACACAAGCTATCCGGATTTATTCAGACTTCTGAGACGTCACCTCTCTTGGCTCGGCTGACTCCAATATCCCTTTACAATAACTGGAGAGCCTCGTGGGCTTCTCCCACTTTTCCTCAATAAACCTTTCTCATCCTGTCGCTAACTTATATTTTATCGCGCTCTGTTTTCAATTCTTCTTCAACTGGCCTGTGGTGATCTAGTCCACCGATCAGTTTCCTTCTCTCTGACTGCTCCTATGCTACCCAGACTTAAGCGGTATACGCTATACAGACTCAACGCTCTTGTTCCCCTACCTCGTGAAGCTGCTAGACTCCTTCACCTTTTGTTACAGCCACTTTTCCTGCATTTATTTTACGTGCTATTCCTACGCGCTGACTTACTCAGTCTCGCCAGACTGGCCATTAGTTTTCAGATGTCACTCAGAGTTCTTCGACGTTAAAATCGTAGGGGCTGCTAGACTAGTTCACTCGTTGGTGTTATAGCCCTTTTCTTACCTTCGTTATACGCCTAGCTCCAAAGCGCCGATTGATCCAATCCCGATTAGTCGGCCCCATATTCAATGAATACATTTGGACTTCTGAGACGTTACTTCTGTTGGTTCGGCTGACCTATTGGTTCTGTAAACACTACGTGGAGAGGCTTGTGGGCCTTTCCACGCTTTACCAATGATCCATTCTCATCTAGACCCTAACCTTTTCTATCGCTTGCTGTTTTCATTCCTTTTTAACTCAAAAGGCCGGCTTTACTGCACTGCCGTTATCTTGTCTCATCTGACCCGACTGTCTCTTTCCGCCTGCACTTATTTTCCTATTATTCATGGCCTTTTCTCTTATTTCGCTCTATTTATATTCCCACGGCTTACCCTCATTGCGCCTATCCAAGTTATTCTCGTGCGCATGGTCTCTTCGCTCAGAGCGCGCTCCTGATTATTGGTGGCACTCGGACCATTGTTAAGTGTTTTTTGACTAGTACTTCCATTAGCATGCTCAACTTACCACTCTTCCTATTCCTATGCTCTTTAACTTATGCGCGCATTTGTCTATTATTGAGACCGTACGTGTCATAACGACTCACAGTGCTCGGCAGCTTTGGCCCCTGTGACTATTTTCCTAGATTCTGACAGCTTTTGGACGGTGGAATCATGAGTGCTTTAGCGCCATTACTCTTACGAACTACTCATCGCACTGCCGTCAGCACTCGGTTGCTCCTGGCCGATTCCTTGAAATTACTTTTCCTCTTGGAACGTTGCTCTACCTGTCTTGCTCCCGCATTCGGTCTCAGCCTAGTTATCCTTAGTTTCACCTAAGATGCCTCTCGCATTCGGACTTCTGCCATCATCATCGGTTTACCTGTTTCTCTCCAACCATCGCACCATTCGATTAACTTTTGTTAAAACGCTTGTTATATCGGTCTTTGTTATATCGGTCTTTTGAGCCTGCGCGCATGACCTTCTTCCCACTTAGTAGTTGTAGTCTGAGCCACACCAGTAACATTATGTATAGAACGCGCTTGCAAATCACGTATGCTTAACAAATTTACATAAGTTTTAATGTATCACAAGCACCGGTGAGCGCCACCAGTCTGTGTTAGTGCTTCTTGATTCTTTGACGTCTATGGTTGGCTGCCGCTTGTCCGTTGCCCGTTTTTACCAAGATTCTCACAGTTACATCCGCCAAAACAAGAAGGTTTAGCTACTGGGACTGGTCGACTTATCCTCAAACGCTTGCTTTTTTCTCCGGGAAATGCAAAACCCACACATTGTTCCAAATGGAGCTCTTTCTGCCATTCTGGAGACGCTACCTTCACGGAGTCTAAACAAATGGGTTTAGTTCGCCTCGTACTCAGAGAGAACAATTTACTCACCTAGAATAATATATTTACATGGATTCCCCGTTCCACAACCGAGGACAAACAACGCTGGCGTGATTACCTTCATTGCCTCAAACATTCCTATTTGCTAGTCAACTGGAGCTATTCTGATGTCATTTCACGGACAGCGTTGCGCACGTATACGTGGCTTTTCCGATGGCCTTCCATGGAATATTCACTTGGCTGTGTAAACAGTTAACTTTACGTACATTTGAAGGACTCCCGAATTCACTTTGCGGAGAATGGCATTTTTCATACTAAGGACATATTCAGCCACAAGCAACAACTTCACTCACTGACCCCATGACAAGTCCAGCGTGGATAGCTGGACACGGTTTGCGAGCCGAACAAGAATATAATAGAAAGCCGGCCTCTATTAACAATGTGTTTACTCACCTGTATCATTATCATTCGACTCTTCGAATCTTGCATCATCGACCAGCTTCAACGACTGCTGCCGTATCAGTACTAAGCCATTCGGCCAACCGACTAAGGATGTTGGTTGTCAACCGACTGCGAATAATAGAGTGCAAAATCGGTCTATACCATGCATAGCCGACTTGCCCTACTGTTCAACGGAAGCTAGGGCAGTGTTCCGGGTGGTGGTGGGTTTTTGCCTGACAAGCGTTCTCCCTATAAAAAGCCACAAATGTCCGCTTAACAACAGTGCAACCTGGTGGATGTGACTCGGCACAAAATAAACTCACAGCTAAGCATTTCACATTGAGGCAGTCCTCAGCCTTCTACATTCTATCTGTGCAACTAATTCTACTATGAAGAATGCTTTGTTGGAGCACAGATCATCCTTATCTCGTGATGGTTGTTGGTTGCAACAAAACCTTGTTTAGGCTCCTGTGCTCACGGATCACTACCTGGCGAAATTACCCCCAACTTGTGTTTTGACGGATTTATGCGCGCCACAGCGCCATAATGTTCATTAGTCGGACTATTATCTGACAATATGCTCACTCATACGGACTACATCTTTTCTTTTATACCTTTCATTAAAACGAAATGTTTTAACATTCCAAAGAAGCTATGCTTGTATGTACATTTGATCACGCCTTTACAGGTGTGTCTCGTTGTACCGAGAATATACCATTTATTTATTTATTTATAGATCAGTTTCGTTGGACACGTGTTGTAAAAGAAGTCGTCCTAGCCGGTATGCGTAACTTCTCTTGTAAAATACGCTCAGGGCTGGACCTTAAGCTACTTTTAACTATAGCATATTATGAATTGACCATTTGTGATATTGTAGAAACCGCCTTTAGTATCATGTGCCGGTTTACAGCCCCGATGTTCCCCCGAAATGTGTGCTCGTTCGCATAGAGTAAAATGTTAGAATTCACCTCTTGCAAGAGGTCGTTTTTAACAATAGTGCAAAAGCTTGGGCATAGAACTGCGTCATGTGGCACGCCACATTGCACCACTTTTGTGTCGCTAAAATCCCTAAGAAGTCCTGCATTTAGGTGAAGTTGCAGTAGTACTGCACATATGCAAGCAAGGATGTGGTAGCCGCTTCCACTGCTTTTAAGCTTAAGAAGGAAGAGGTTAGAGAGAGGACGACCAAATGCCTTCGAGGCATTGTGTTGCACAGTGTCAATTCCTACCTCAGCGTTGACAGGTTCTCTCTAGCTAGCACGGGATACCAAGAAGTTTGTACTGCAGTAGCAATTGCTATCAAAACTGCGTTGCTCCTTTATATTGATGTCGTAACATTTCAAATTTTTCATTGGGCTGGTGCAGTAGCGGGTTTCATAAGCTTAGAAAGAACTGTGAGAAAAAGCCTTGGGCGGTCGTTCACCCGTTCAACGCGGTTGCCTCCCCCTAAAATGGGGTGACTACTCTGTGCTTCCACATGGTCTGAATCTGCATATCGTCTACGCAAAAATGGAAAAACCGCGATAACCTTACGGTTCAAAAGCTAACCTACACTTTAAATAACCTTCGTTGTAAGCTGTCGACACAATAGAACTGTGCACACGCGACGACATTAGTCGCCACAGTACAACCGCGAGGGAAATTGAGATGTGGTTATATCCTGTGGTTGGCGTTTTCATATATTACGGGCGAATTGTAGTCTAAGAGCGTTGGCTGCCGCCTGGGCAGTTTGCGCATGCTCGCATACAGTGTCCAGAGGGGTACCACGATAACTTTGCAGGGCTTGTTGACATGCCTGTAAAGTACTTAAAGCTTGAACCGGCCTCTTCTGTTTAAATCCCTCTGCTGTTTTAATCAAACCACTTGGATCAAACTGGGAATTTACTCCGCTCGGTTACATACTTCTTCCAGTTCGCCGCATTTACGTTAGCTTTATATGTTTGCAAATGTGAATCTGTCAACGACAAAGTTCCGCGTCCGGTTCCAAAGAAGTGACTTCAACTTTCTGAACGGCCTTGCTTAGTCTCTGACGCGTTTGGTACCAGCTTGCTGATCAGTTTGACGGACGTCTGCCAAGTGACGTCAAAGGCTTGGGTGGTTATGAACGTCTAATCTATGGCCTTGAATAGGACGGTTAGCGTATCTTAGCGCGGTACAGTACAAAGTTCATCATTGGCAGTGTTGGAGCGCCCCGCATAACAACGTACTGCAAGGGCATTGGCGAGTGATCGCTGCGTTCCAACGAGCTACTCATGCTTACATTGCTGAGCCTACGTTCCTTACTGGTAAACACAAGGTCAAGGATGGCCGGGTTGCTTCCTGTCCTGAATATCGCAGTAGAGGCATTGGGCTTATAAAATGGTAGGCCAGAAACTAGCTCCGGTAATACGACCGTAGGTGACTCTCTTAGGGTGGCTTAAACCTTAGGAGCATGCAAATTAATATCTTCGACATGAAGAAGATAGCTGTAGGTCTGGGCCAGAATGGTCTTCAGGGCATTAGCTAAATGGTTGATTATTTCTACAGTTGACAACGTGGAAAAGTAAACGAAGGGCACCCAACCTGTCAACACGTCTGAGTTGCAAGCGGCACCAAAGCAAGTCAAATAACCTGTGTCTCTAGATTATTAACGAGTTCTAAGTGCAGGTAACTGGGATTGTACAAACAAACGCCGTCTCCCCTGCAATGTCCATCAATTCGCAGGGTAAGTATGCCTGATACGGCCAACTCAGCAGCAGTGACTTCGACGTTAAGTCAGGTTTTGGATGTCAGGCTCATGCTCTACGGCGTCAAAGCTCAGCGTCAGTGAAGCTTACAAAAATTGCTAAGTGTTTGTGCATTATTTTTAACTTAGTGTAAGGTTTCAAAGGTCATAAGCGTGTTTGGACGTGACGGTGTCAGGTGCGATTTTAAACCGCTCTTGGTTAGGTAAGCCACTGATCGATTTTCGCGTTAATTATCGTTTGATATTGAGCCACTTTATGCTCCTTAATAAAATGCTCACGTGATGCAACTCCGGTTAACATCCTCGATTTGCAAATCGCTATTCCACTGAGACCCTTTCGTGGATCGCAGCTATACTACGCAAAGACAAAATTTGGTAGAATATTGTAAGCCTCGATCTACTAGAGCCTGGTGTCAAAAGTTTCAAAGCGACTCTAAGCCGGGAGCTTGTTACAAACCTTACGCCACACCTATAGTGTTTCTTCCGCCAACCGTCTAGACTACGTACAAATTTCAACGCTTCGGGAGCCAACTCCTGGGCAGAAAACAGATGGCCCTGAGATCCATTTGGCTAGCATATTATAGTGCGGGAGCATTACACGTGAGCAACGCTATTCCTCCCAGTCACGGGATTCCAATTCTGGTGCAACCGAGCTCTCAAGATCCGAAACCCCATGAATGAATACTGTCGTTGTACTATTCAGCTGGTTTTGGTCATCCGCTTTCTGGTTATTTCACCTTTGCGCTACTACTGTCGTCCGGAGAAATACGAACACAACATACTGTAGTCCGGTGATGAGTGGCTGACAGCAAGACCGCCTCATGCACGTGCGCGGTTTATAGCGTTACAGGTAAAAGTCGTGTTTTACCGTATTGCGGTGACTTTGCGTGCCCTACGGTGTGCACCATGCCAATCGGGTTGCTGAAGACACCCATTAAACGCCATAAAAGTCACAGCTCTTTTCTGCTGGCCTTTTGTGGAGCTTGCGTTAACTGTAAAGACGCTGGAATATGCAACGTTCGATAACTTATGGGCTCGTTTAAAACTGGCCTATATGTGAGAGGCTGTAGTCTGAATTGTTGATGGTATGCTTTGCAAACGGGTGGCACTACGGGCACCTTGTGTTTTAGCGTCTTGTATAGACTGCGGTGCTACTCCTTATGCATCAGCAGCATAGGGGCTAGCGTAGGAGCACACGCTTGCAACGGCCCAGGATTTGTTCCTGTCTGTCGGTGTAGTATAAGCCACAGAGTTACGCTCAAACGACAGCTTCTGAGCTAAATTTGGTATCGTTGGATTACGCAGGGTTTTTCTGGCTGTCTGGCGTCTGGCTAAGGTCACATTCGTCGACGGACGTTGCTTAACCTGCTTAAAATCACTCCTGGTATCGCCTTCACATTCGGCGGCGGCTACAAGCGACTGGGGTTTGATTGCTTTATACGTGCAAATATAAAAGCTGATGTGCGCCCACCTGTCGCGTGTTTCACGTGATGGCTGCTTGTGCTTGTCATATTGACTGCCTGGTTACCAAAACCGCCGCCTGCTTTCAGGTTACGCTCTGTCAAAGTGAAATGAGTAGAACACCCTGAAATGTTGATGTGGATTGACCTAGAGGAGCGAATGGAGCACACCACTTTTGGTTCGAGACCGGCTGGGGCATCTACACCTCTACAGAACCAAACAGCATTCGTTTACTAAACAGCATCTACTAATAACCATCCGTATTTATAGACTTATATCTGCACACACTTGAGAAATGTTGTTACACCTCATCTAAGACAAGACTCAAGGTTTTCTGTAATGCTGCTCAGCTCACACGCTTGCCCATGTGTACCATTACCGCACTTAATATGGTGGGGTTTGGAACTGAAAGCTCAGGCTACCCTGCGTTCACTAGATGCATACGTCTGAAATCGTCGCAAACGTGCTGCAAAGGAACGCGTGTGTAAACACCTTCAGCTGCTCGCGCTCTCTTCATAGTGCCAATTACCGTCTTATTGGCGGTTAGTCGACTATTGCTGTCGGAGCAGAGGAAGGTCAAACACGGGGTTACTGCAGCATGGGCCAAATCCTCCGGTCGCGTGTGGGCAGACACACGTGGACCGTAGGCAAGGTTTGTACGCCTCTTGCTTTCCGTATTCCGCGTTAAATTAAAAGATATTTTGGGCCTGTGAGTGCAATTCAGGTGACAAGTCCGATTTCTGCCGTAACTGATAATTTACTGTTGGTACTTAGGTGTCCCTCCGAACAATCGACATCATTAACGATCAAACACGTCCTTGAAGCAGCGACGGTGTTGAACTGGGTTTTCGCGTGCATTGAGAAGAGTAGCGCTTTAGAATGTTGGTTTCGCCAACTCCACGACATCAGTGTATAAACTACCATTGTCTTGACTACGATTTCTACCTCAGAGCCATGCTGTACTGTACTGGCTATTTACGTACACAACTCAGGTCGTTTTAACCCTGAGGATATAGTTAGAAACAAGTGACCACGAAGCATTAGGTACCTTAGAGGTATAAATGTAGTGTTGGTTAACAACAGTAGGTCTTTGGCAAGAGGCAGTTCCTCAAAAGGTTGCAACAATCAGCGGACAGTCTGGAATAGTGAACACCGTCGGTAAAATCAGCAAATAATATGCAACAGCTCAAACACCACATAAAATCCAATCCCAGGTGAGTGGCGCTATATAAGAGGCTTCCGACAAGTGGGGATAACGGCCGAAGGATTGTAAACTCCATAAGAACTGATTTCTTGTACCGGGCCGTTTATTCCTCTTAGGGACTCAGTGATCCTCTTTCCAACGCTTTCCACCTTTTGAGCTAGTACCCTGCATTCCAGCTTTAGACCATTACACGTTAAATCAAATAGCATTTTACGTTTACCTCAACTGTATACACTTTTCTCAAGGTCACGCTTCCACACGTTGGCTTTTAATATGACTGTTAATGTTATCTATTGCGGCCGTCGTTGCAACACTGGGTTAAGTGTTACGACGGATAGCATAAATTGAATTAGGTCGCAAGTATTACGTATAAATATTACTATTTGGCTGGCTAGCCGAACAACCTCCTCTTGGTGCCAGCTGGGTGGTTTGGGTTTAACCCGTTCCCGCAAATAGTTCGGCGGCAGTGTTCCAGGACGTGGTGGGTTTTCGCCTGGCAAGAGTTCTACTTATAAAAGCCACAAATGTCTGCTTAACAACACTGCGACGTGGCGGATGCGACTCACCACAAACTAAAGTCACCGGCCCGTGGATATTCGGAAAATGCTATCCAACCCACGAAAATCAATCGCTTATTCTCACATTCCTGACGATAACAAACAGACAAAAAGTCTGCGGCGTATGCAAAACCACAAGCTACATTCTTACACAATTACCTACGTGTATACACCCATATACTTACATAGACTGTTATGCCAAACATGTCCTTTGTACAATTTGATCACACCATGTTGGCTAAATGTGATCATGCCTGTAAAGGTGTGCCTCGCGTTGTCAAGAATAAAAATTTATTTATGTATTTAGTTATTTATTTGTAAACCTAGTCCACACGCACCGGCTTGAGAGACAATGGCCTAAAGACGTACAGGATTATGCTACAATCTTTTGTATAGAACGTTTTGTGACCAGGCTGTGTGTATAGTCTAGAGTTACATCTCCACATGGAACTATTTATGACATACGTGTACAATAGATGGTGCCTGCTTGGTGGCCTGGGTTTAAACCATTCCATGAAATGGTTCAGCAGCAGTGTTCCGGTACATAGTAAGCTATTGCTTGGCGGACGTCCTCCTTATCTAAACTGCAAATGTCTGCCGAACAATATTTGGACGTAACGGATGTGACTCGCCACAAACTAAAGTCACTGTCCCGTGGGTATCCGGAAAATGCTACGTAACCCACGGCTATCAATCTCTTATTTCCCATTCCTAACGATTACAAACTAACAAAGCTGCTGCGGCACATTTACAAACAAAAGCTACACAGCTACGTTCATACACCACTACATATGTATATACCCCTTACACACTTACCGTCATGCCAAAAATGTATTTTTTTTACATAAGTATAACTATGTTAGCTTAACGTGATCACGCCTGTAAAGGTGTGCCTCGTATTGTTGGGTACCAAACGTTCGTTATTGGTATTTAGGTTTCCGTTCCTTACAACCAGTAGGCCGCTTACTCTCAACGATGGCGGAGTTGGATCGATTCCGGGCTGACCGACCCAATGCTTTGCGTATATGAACCTTCTGACAGAGTAGCTCAAGCTGTGCATCCACTGTCCTTTTTATAATTAATGCCGACAAATAAGGTTTGTAAAGCTACGCGGCTCCATGTGGGGTACACACAGTAGGTACAATTTGTAGCGAACTGAGAGAGCTGGCTGTCAGCTGAAGGTCTAACATAAGCATACTTTGCTCGTGGAAAGTAACCAATGTGGCACGGGGTAGTGCATTGGTTGCGTTGGACTCTACTGGCTTTGGAGCATAATTGTTCTATTAGGGCGTCCCATTCTTAGCAACCGCGGGTGAAAAAGAACTTTTGACGGCATTGCAGGCACTGCTTTGTCCAAGTAAGAAAATGGCCGCACAGCTTACCGTAAGGACTGAGCTCTAGCAGGTGGTGACAGGCCTGTTTGGGATCCCTCAAAATCTAGTAAGTCAAATGTGGTCATCATCAAGCAGCGATAGCATGGTTGATTACTCCGAGCGCTAGTAGCTTTTGTTCCTTAGCAAATGTTATAAGGCATTGACATTCTTGGTTGTCCTGCTCCGGTTATTTCTAGTAGTGTTTCCCATCTCTGACTGGCTGTTATACTCGCGATGAGGATTTTAAATATCAAATAATAGTTGTGTGAATCTTTTGTGAGAACAACGGGTCTAGCAATTTGCAAGCACGCAACAAGAAAACCTTGTCTTATGTGCCCCATCTTAGTGCGTTTTCAACATGCTCGGAACAGCCAACGTCGGCTTGAGTTCCAACGCCCAGAGCCCTTTCCTCGAAAAACGTATAACGACCTCGGTTTTCCAGAGTATACTATCGAGCTACTACGTGTTATAACTGCAGCAACAAAACTTATAAAAACAGTTCAAAGTGGACGCTTGTTTGATTTTTTTCGAATGCTATCCAGATTGGCTTGAATTTGTGTAATATTGCATCGTATAGTAACACAATCAACACATTGGTGCCAGCGGCATTGAACAGCAAGTTCATGCTTCTGAGACACGGGATATCTAGTATACGTCAAAAAGAATCGTGGTCCCAGTACTGATCCCTGCGTTTGACTGCGTTCAAACTGCCTGGGGGCTGATGGAAATTCACACACACGCACAACCTGGCGTTTGTGTAGGGGAAGGCATCAGCTGCAACCCAAGAAAGCAGCAAAAGCCTCAAATTTTTGGAGGTTGGAGGGCAAAATGCCATGCTCTGTCCTGTCGAGTGTATTTGAGAGGTAAAGAAAAATTGAATCGACTCCCGTGCCAGTGTCTGCTACTTCGGCCAAGCTGGAGCATGTAGCAATTGCTTCACAGCGCCTGGTTGAATTCGTCGGAAGCCACGCTGTTCTGGTTTATAGTAGGTAAATTCCTTAAGCAGGTCGCCCGAACATTGGCAGTAACGACTTCCATAAACTTTGAAAGCTGCGTAGTGTGGTCGAATGAGCCGGGATGCCGCCGAAAGCCAGTAGGTAACGAAAGTGCATCGACTATTCGCTGACAGCAGTATTTATGCCTCAGGCTGTGATATGACACACAGGTCTTTATCTCAACGGTGGAGGAGCGACAGAGCTGCAACCACTTGATGTGCAGTGTACCTGTTGCTGAAGAGAAATATTATGCAAAGTGCTCACGCTTGTGTAACGGACGTGTTAGGACCTCACAGCCACCTACCAGCTCATCATGTTAGGAGGTACAAAGTTTGTGCAGCATAAAAACGGCTAAGCTCACAGTAATTTGCTAATAAACTCAAACCGCTTACGAGCACCAGAAAGCGGGGTTTTATGAGCAGTTACTTTTGAACCGGAACGTAACGGCTTACTTGTGGGTCGCCAAAATAAGAAGAATATAAGGCCGTCCAACTAAGCATGTTTGAAGAAAGCGGCATCCCTGCCTTAGCTAAAATAGACAACAAGGTAAAAGGTTGCACTACACTTTGTGAACGTAGTTGGTATGGTCCAAAAATAAGCGTAGAGCCATCATGCAGCGAAACTGCTGTTACAGAAAAAATATAGGACGGTTACATCAGGCTTTTTGAATTTGCGTAGCATTGTCTACAGTCCAGATTAGGGCTACCAAGACGTGTCTTGTCTGAGAGAATCCTATTAATTGGCCGTAGCACCAGACTTTGGTAATCTTGTTAGCATCGTTCACAGACCAGCTTAGAGTGAGCAAGCAGTAGCTTGACTAACGGGCATTCTGTCCCCACCATCTGCATATTCCAGTGGTTTATACAGGGGTTAAACTACTTATCCCCATCGGAACATCTCCGGAGGTATTGTCGCACTGCAACTGATCCACTTACTGGCAATGCCATGCAAACAGGCTTCCTTTACGCCGCAATTGGATGTCTCTACGTATCAGGATCAACCTCCGTTTGACGACATTAACTAATGGATACTCTACCCACGACGTCAATGTGGCCAGCCACCAATCCTATTCTCATTAGACTTTTATCTATTATAAGGTGTAGTATTGCGTTCGACAAAATCAGTATTCTGGAAAATGCAGTGAACATTCCGATCGTATCTCCCACTAAGTTGAACACCTGAGTTCAAGAGCACAATTCTTAACCACTTGTTGCAAATATACTAGGAAAAATTAACCACCTCGAAGTATAACACGATTATTCTATACCTTTCAAACGAACATCGGCTGTAATATGTACTAGTATATCGCTCCCGAAAATTCCAAGAAAACAACGTAATCCCCTTAATTGATACCTTTTGCTGGCTTGAAAAATAAGTAACAAAACATTTTATAGTAGCGAAAATCTCAGTGATAGATGAACAAGCGACTTTAGCCAGAGAGTATGGGTTTCCAATAATTCTTTCTCAGTATAGTAAAACCACAAACAAGAACGACCAAAAATATATACACAGCACAGTGACCATTAAAGCACTCAGTTTACAGTCACTGGCCTCGTTCGGTCACTTCCCCCAGGACACAGTTGCAGCACCGTCACCATCCCCTGGTTTAGACGGAGCAGTGCTTCTAGGCTAAGTTATGCACCACTTGTAAGTGCATATTTTCTGACCTAACGATTCCGGCTCGTGTAGTCTGCTCGCTAAACTCTCAGTCGATACAAGTAAGCACTTCCGAACGCGCTTTCATCGATTGTCAGGTGGTCGATAGGTGACGTTGAATTACTTGGCTAACCTGGGGAATAGCCCGCGGCAGCAAGATGCATGCCGAAGGAAGAGTTGGTTTGCTTTCGGCACCCAGTCTCAAGCTAGAACAGACAGTGTTCTCTCACCCTGTCAGGCAGGCGCCTCGTTGTGCGGCCAATATACCTTGAAGCGCAAGAAGAGGTGAATGAGTAAACGCATATAGAATTGGCATGGACAGGTCTTTTTGTCTTCTGTGTTAGTTTCCACTACCGGACTACTGGTGAAGTACGCTAAACTGTGGCTTCTGGGAAAGTGTGACTGAGAGCGTGAGAAATATGACGAGGTAAAGGTTCAGCTTCGAGTTCCACTTTGTACGGTACTTGTAGAAAAAGGGTTACTTTCCCGCCGTGTGGGTTACAGCTGGAGATTGCTGACAAGTTATAAGCGAGTGCTTAGACGCTTTACAAGCGACACCACAGGTTAGGAACTTATAGATTGATTTAAGTATGTTGTGGTAAACACCAGTTTTGCAAGCAGTCCATGACTTATCCAATCCTTTGGGTAAGGGCGTCAAGATCCAATTGACTAGTGGTAGTACACTAGGAAAATTGTGATTGTGTTGGAGGTCTGATACGATCAACTTTCGTCTTTGTAGGTACATTCTCTCGAAGACTCAGAGTCCAGATGTTATCTTTGGTAAGGTACTGTTGGTATCTTTAAACCTGAGCAAGTAAAGAGCAAAGTAAAGAAAAGGAGAGCAGCAGGAACCTCCGAAGAAACCTAAGACATCACGCGGTTTTGATGTAAAAGCCATGTATACTACAACATTGTAAAAATGAAATATGACAAGCTAAGAAACTATTTGGTATTTGGCTTTCTGCGACCATTTACAAAGTTATGCTTTGGAAGGTTGTTAAATAACTAGAAGCAGGAATGAGTGGATCAGCGAAGACAAAGAGAAGATGGTGGCAAGCAAAGTAAAAATAAAAAACTAAACGCAGAAAACAGAAAATTTGATAACTTTATATGTACTAGCTGTCATGAAATTACCTGCCATCTGAAAAAGGAGTGGGATAAGCGGCTCAAACAAAAAGGCGCGTCCCCGATTTGTAATGGATATATGGAAAATTGGTAAAGCTAACGACTAACGCAGGAGAAGATGAAAGATAATTGGAAGCGTCAAACATGAGTCCGCACAGCCCAGTCGCCTAGCAAATGTCAGAAAGCTGGTGAGAGAGCTCAGACAAGAAGGGATTATGCCGAAAGCCGAGACTAGTCAGACCAACAGACAAGGGGATTTTAGTTAAAGTGACAAGCAGAGATACAGGCCACAACATCTGAGAAAAACATTAAGAAAGGCGACATACCAAGGTCAAGAAGACGAATGGTGTGATTACTCAGCTGCTACCTAGCTAATCCAAGTTGGCAGGCATAGGTTTATAAGGCAGATTAAGGCGGGATGAAGAACAGAATGTTCAGGCAGCTTAGCAAAGGCTCAGGATGATGGGGTTAGGAAGGTGGTGTGAACAAGAGTTAGCCTGGTCAAGGTTAGAAAAATTTACCACGAGTGAGGCAGCTGTAAACCAGGATTTTAAGCCTCAACGATCTAAGCGAGGTAAGGAAACAGCAAAGAGAGGTGAAACAATGCGAGACGAACGTATCCGGCGGACAGCAAGCAAGCCCGCTGAGGTTGGAGTTGGACAAGGGGCTCAAACAAATAAATGTATTATCGCATTGGAGTGATTTCATAAGAAGAATGGGGAGAAACAAACCTAGCAGGGAAGGATGCCAGACCAGTGGGTGACAAACATGAAGCAGTAAACAGCAATCACCTAGCAGCTGTCAGAACGCTGGCGAGAGAACTCCGACGTGACTGGATTAGGCAAATAGTGGTGACTATATGGCCCGTCAGAAGTGAGGGTGAATTTCGAAGACGCAAGCAGAGGCTCGGGCCACAAAATTTGAGACAAAGTTTAAGAAAGCGACATACTGAGGTCAAGGAGACGCAGGATCAAGAACCGCTTAATCAGGCAGGCTAGCATAAGCTCAGGATGATAGGGCTTAGAGAAGTTGTGTGAAAGCAAATTAGCCAAGTTTTGTTTAGCAAATAATACTGCCACAGGTGAAGCTGCTGTAAACCAGGTTTTAAGCCGTAATGGTCTAAGCAAGGTAAGAAACAGCAAGGAAAAGTGGAGCAATGCGGGATATTGTGGCTGGTACGTTGGTGGAGCATAGGAGGCAGGTGGTCCAAAGTGGGAGAGGAAAGCCAGATCCAAAGATATTAGTGTAGGCGTAGTATGAGACAAGGTGAAGATGGACTATGCTGGTTGGTATGGGATATATAGGAGCAATTACCGGTGCTGTGGATGTCGGATTTGGGGGTATGTATGTTGGCAGTAAACAAGCCAAATGCTGAGGTACTACGCATATAAGTGCGGCACTACAGTGTGGTATGTAAGTCGTTGAAGAATCGGAAGTTATTTGTCCATAATGGGTGAGGAAAGCCAGAGCCAGCTTGATACGTGCAAGAGTAGGACTAGACAAGAAATAGAAAGCAAGGAATGATGGACTGTGCAGTGTAGTTTAGGATGTATATGGAAAACGTTAGCGGTGATGTGCATGTTGGCTTTGGGGTAAGTATAAAAACGGGAAACTAGCCAAATACGAAGGTCCTGCGCTCAACTGCTTGAGGCTATCGTGTCAGATATGTCGGTGGAGCATCGGAGGTTGGTGGTGCGTAAGAAAAAACTAAGGCCAGAGCCAAATATTAACAGAAGTAGTAGGACTAGGCGAGGGATCCGAAGTAAGGTAAACATGGAACTGCGATAATGTTAGAGTAAATAGAGGGGCGATTAATATTGATAATATTATCAGCATGTGGGAGGGATTTAGCTAGGCGGCATGGCCGAATACATGAGGCCTTCACACAAAGGTGTGGAGCTACAGTTTCTAAGGTTAGTTGGTGGTGCCGCCCAGATAGGTAGTCGGTAGGTATAAATGAAAGCCAGAGCGAAGGAGATGAGAGTAGGAGTAGGATTGACAAGGAATAAGGAGCGAGACAGAAAAAAGCACGGTCTTTAAAGTTAAATAGAGAAACAATTAAGCTTGCTAACGCTGCTAGCTGGGGGGTAAAGATGGACAGTGTAGCCACATATTTGAGGAACTACGCGCAATATTGCGAAGCTACAGTTTAGAAGTCTGGTCGATAAAGCGGTTGAGGTAGGTGGAGTTTAAGAAGAAAACAAAGCCATGACTAAATAATAACAGAAAACCTAGAACTAGGTGAAGGTTTCAAAGATAGGTAAAGCTGTAAAATGCGGTGTTGTTACGGTTTAACAGAGGCAGAGCTTGTGGGAGGGATTTAGGTAGGCAGCATAGCCAAATACTTGAGGGGTTTTGCACATATGTGCGAAGCTATCTTTTCAAAGGTAGGTAGGTGAGTAGACACGGAAATAGATGTGGTAAGATCTAATTAAATTTCGGAGCAGAATTTGCTCTTGTTGGCAGTTGATTAGGCAGACATATAGATGAGTGGACCGGTTCGTTAGGGCAGATGCCCGCTGGGCCTTTTTGTAGTCTTTGGTTCCTGGTAGATCACGGGATATAAGTATAGTAGGCTGTAATAAAGTGCGCTGGTTGCCATGCTGTCAGAATATACACGGCTACGTGCAGGACCGCATATATGAAGGCAAATTGTTTCAGATGAATGCGTATCTGTTTAAGAGGACTTTCGCGCTTTTTACGCGGCTTTGCTAATTTCAGAGTGCAAACTGTTTTGCATAGGTTATAGCGTGGCTACTTTTGAACATGGATGCCGCGGTCAGGAAAGTGTATCCCCTCGTTAATAATATCAAGCTGATGCCAAAAGTTGTGATTCAGCCTTCTCGTCCACACAGGACGTAGGCGCAATAGCCGGGGTTTCGTACCTAGGAGTTGTTGAATGAAGGAGCGTTGAACACGTCCAAGCGTCTAAGCGTCAGCTTTCCTTGTGTTACAGTAGGCCATGGAGCAGTAATTACGTACTGGACATGTACACGTCTTGTACAGCAGGAAGTTGGCGTTGGCCTAATCAAACAACCTAAGTAGCATAGCATTCAAATTTTAGCTTTGGCCGCTGAAGACGGTGCACATTCTGAAAAGGTTAGGGTATTGGAGCAATGCAGTCCTATGTCGCGGACTTGAATGTTGTGGATACCTGGTGACCCCTGAATTTTCAGGATGTGAGACTGAATGTCACGTTTGTGTTATAAATAAGCCTTTGTCTGTAGAGTGGATCATTTAGATTTGTTGCATTATATTCCAAGGGCATCAAGGTCTGTTGGTAAGTTAAGGAGCATAGCATGCTGATTTACACAGTCAAAGTTATAGACAACCTTGACGTTATCAGCAAACAGACATGTCAAACCGTGTTCAAACGTCTAAATGATAGTGTGTACGTAGATAAAGAGTAGCAGTGGGCCTAGTACGCTGCCCTGGATGACTTCACTGGTAACGCGCTTACAGCCTGATAGCTGAATGTCGATTTAAACAACCTGATTCCCATTGACGGAGTACGGGTTGAAACAAGGGAGCAGCGGGACTTGTATACCGTATACGGACAACAAGAGCAATAACGGATCGTAAGGAAGCTTTTCAAAGGCCTTCTGCATGTTCAACTAAATAGCTATGTAGGCCTTTGCCTTGGTCGACGGATTCAGTGATACGGTTTGAGAGCTCAAGCAAACCCGATTGACAAGAACGACTTTTGATAAAAGCACCTTACGACTTGCTTCTCAAGTTCCATGTCATAAGGAAGATCTACGTCACCTTTTCCAACAAATTCTCCATGAGTTTGAGAAGGATTGCGGTGTGACTAATTGGGCGATAGTTAATCACTTTATCTTTAATACTTTTTATGACGGAATGTCACTATGGCATATTTCCAGTGAGAAGGAACACAACTGGATTGCATGAATAGATTAACGAGGTCTTCAAGTAGGAACTGGATGTCTGGGCTTCCATGTTTCATAAGCACTGTATAGATGCTATCGGGGCCATCCAAGTAACGTGGATTCATCGAAACTGTAGGTATCCAGTAGTGGTCAAACGTCTTAATGACGTGGCTACACCAGCCACTGATACATTCTTTTCTAGTACCACCATCTGTGCTTAGCAACAGCTAGTCGCCATAGCTTAAATAACACTTTGCGGATATCCGAAGCTCGGTAGGAGTCGCTCCTATTTTCACAAAGTTCATTCCCTTGAATTGTTTGCGTCACAGCTCAGCTGGTTTGTTGACCTATTATGTGCCACCGTAGGATCCACTAGTAACTGAAGGCTTAATCCGAACTTTATTGCTGGTCACTCTTCTCTCTCCTAGCGCGCCGTTATGTGTCGTTCGTCTTACTCGCATCAACTCCTCTTGACAGAAACTGGTCATTGTTGGCTCCATGTTGCTTGTAAGGAGCCACTCCCTGACTCCCCAACCTTCATTTTCTTCTGCCGTCTGTCTCCCTATGCTTCGCTCGCATGTTGATTTCTTCATCAAAACTGTAGGTATCCAGTAGTGGTCAAACGTCTTAATGATATGGCTACACCAGCCACTGATACATTCTTTTCTAGAGTTTCTATCTGCTTAGCAGCAGCTTGTCGCCATAGCTTCCATTTAACTTTGCGGATATCCGGAGCTCGCTCCCTTCTTACAATGTTCATTCTCTCGGATTGTTTGCGTCACAGCTCAGCTGGTCTGTTGACCTATCACTTACCTTCACTAGCCTGTTGATACACTCAGCGACCCTGTAGGCATACACTATTGACCAAGCGTCTGATTGGAATGGCTACATCTGGCCACTGAGTCTCTCCTAGCGCCACCATCTGTCGGTCATCGTAAATTCGGCATCTCTGTTCAGAAGTAGCTAGTGGCCATTGGCCCCATGCATATGCGATGATCGAGTGCTTGTTAGGAGCCACTCCGTATCTCAATAACCTTTATTCCTTTAGAATATCTGCATCCAATCCTTCCGCTGCCCTGCCACCAATCGATCTTTAGGACTCTCTCGCGGCAACCTATTTATTTTCGCTTATTATGCCCTCCCTCTCGGATTACGCTAACTACGTGCTGTTCATGCACCTGAAAATCACTACCAATATTCTAACTCTCTTTGCTCTATCCCCACGCAATTATTGGCTCATACTAAACGGATACTTCGTACTTTACTTACTGGTACAACGCTCTTGTCTCTACGCAGGCGTTAGCAATCCACCCATACGGCTAATGATTCTATAGGATATTCAAAAGACATTTTCAGCATAATTATTGTTGCACAGTGTACATGCTTTTGTCTCAAGCCCAAATGTTGTAACACAAGACATTAACAATGTTCAACTCCATGCCTGTTCTTTCGGTCTTCTCTCGGTTGTCCCTCACTTTCCCTTTTCTCTGAGGTCCGGGACTTCTTGGAGATCTGGGATTGGACTGAGGAACAGTTTTGGCCCAAGACGGACGTAACAACCCACAAGGACATACATGGAGCGTGGTAGAACTCCGAAAAGACCGAACTGCAATCACCATAACCCTTGTCCAGTATGGAGAACTGGACATATCCTCATACTCCCAAACATTATACATCTGAAAAATCTGGACAGCGGAAAAGTTGAACTTTTGCTCACCTGGACATACAACAAGAAGAATAATCGCGATGTCCCTCTCCTCCACCGACCTCAAAAATCATGGCGACCCCGATCAAATTACCTGTCCAACTAACAGAGGAAATTAGAAGCCATTACTCTGCGAAAAACCGAAGGTAAAACCAGTCGTCAAGCGGCTTTGCCAGTTCAACATTAATGTTCAAAATGCTTTGCGGCAGTGTTGCAGGACGTGGTGGGTTTTCGCCTGGCAAGCGTTCTCCCTATAAAAAGCCACAAATGTCTGTTTAACAACACTGCGACGTGGCGGATGTGACTCGCCACTGAATAAAGTCACTGCCCACAACTACATACTGGCAAGTCGACTAGACTCACACATCAACTCTTCCCGACACCGTTTCAACTACACACGATTGAACCCGATGTATCGTCGTGATACACATCTGTTTTCAAACCTTGATCATGCCTGAGTTGGTGTGTCTATGAAACTGAGAATAAACTATTTATTTATTTATTTATTGTACTGTTCCAGTCATGGACATATGAACGATTTTCTACTCTCACTGTTACAGTTGCCATAAAATGTTTGTACAGTTGTACATATCTGATCATGCCCCCATGGGCGTGTCTCGCATAGTCGAGAATAAAATATTTATTTATTTATTTATTTATTTAAGCTAACTTATTTCTTGATAGCAGTTATGCTGAAATTAATGGTCTGCAAAAATTTGCTAGTAGCTGTTGTAGGTTGAGTGGTTATGGCACGCTGGTGCTGGCGTCGAAGGCAGTGCAGACATGATGGTAAAACGTCGCAAGTTTCTGACGGGTCTTCAGTTGGGGAAGCTGATGATTAGAAGCTTGACGTGACAATGTTTCCACGACGCCCTCTGCGGCCAAGCCGTTGGACAAGATATTTGCTTTTGTTTGCGCCAACAACCGCTTGCCGTTCTTTGGCCCGGTGTTGTTCGGAACGTTGGAGTTCGATTTTGGTAAAAAGAGAGCGTAGTTTAAAGAGGAATGTAATGTCATGGGTTCTTCGATATGCGCTTGCTAATTTACTTAATATCAGACGCAGAGAAGTAGCTGCAATTCTGATTTTGGCAAGCGCAGTGCGTGTATGTTGCATTAAGATAAATAAATAAACATTTATTCTCGGCTATGCGAGGCATGACTGCGAGGGCATGAGCAAATAAGTGCAATTATAGAGACATGTCACAGCAATTGTAAGAGTGACATTTGGAGATTGTTCATGCGTTCTTATTTGAAACTGTACAAATAGGACAGAAATAAAAATGAAGAAAGCCCATTGTTGTGAGTTCGGGCAGGTTCGTGTGGGCACAGTCGGTCTGCCATAATGTGCCGTAACAATTCAGGTAGGAATAGATCAAGAACTATAACTGATCAATTGGCAAAGCGCTGGGGAAGAACACGCTCAAACGCGATTACACGGTACGCTAAGTTCATGCGAGCGTAGCGTAAAGAACAAAAGTGCATGCGCAGAAAAGGACGCGGCGACGAAATATGCCGATAAGGGAGTGTCGGGGCGTATCCAGCATGGTAGTATATAGCCATGGTCAGCTTGTCATTGTGAGCTTATTGGCTGGGCTTTTATTCAGTGGCGAGTCACCTCCGCCACGTCGCAGTGTTGTTAAACGGACTTTTGTAGCTTTTTATAAGGAGAACGCTTGCCAGGCAAAAATCCACTACGTCCCGGAACACTGCCAGCGACGCATACGAACGACAAGCTGCAATTGGCAATGCGTCTTATTGACCGATTATTGATTCTGTTTGTTGCAGTCAGGATACACTCATAATTTTCGCTGACTGAAGAATGATGGGCCCGAGACTGTATCATCCATGTGTCTTGTCACTTCCTGACGGAATGGCATGGCCCGTACGGCAAGTAAACTATAAATCGAACCTACTGGAACACTTTGTATTTGTCGTCTGTAGAACTGCGTGATGTCTGCGATTTCTATCCATTAATATGTTGTTGAACCAAATATTAGATGAAGGAGAATTGCCAAACGCAATCGTTCAGGCCCAAAAAACTGCAAGTTATCATGAATAATGAACCGAATATCCTCCCAGAGTAATTTCTGTTGATTGGGGACACTAGCATCCACTACCATGTGGACGGTAAGAGTAGTGTGGGCTACTCCAAATGCGGTAAGTGAAAAGAAATTCAGTAGTGCAAAAGGCCAAATACATTTGTCCTTGCCACAGTGAAAGTATTATGAGTGAAAGTATTGTGTTGAGATATTTCCAAATGAGGTGTATAGCACAGGTAGGAAAAGACTAGTCCGGTGAGACAAGATCACGGCAGAGCAGTAAAGCTGGCCGTCTGATTAAAATAGGAATTGAAACAGAAATCTAAATAAGAAAAAATTAGGGTCGGGGTGACAGGGTTTATTGAGGAGGAGTGGAGGAGCCCACCTGACTTTCCAGGTGATTTAAACAAAACGTTGAGTCAGCCGAACCAAGAGTTGTAACGTCGAATAACTCTGAGTGAACTCGGAAAACAAGTGGCCGATCTGGCGAGACTGGATTAGTCAACGCGTGAGCAAAGCGCGTGTAAGAAATGCAGGAAAAAGCGCCGCAACAATAGAGGGTGAACGAGTCTAGGAGCCTCTCTGTGTAGGGGAACAAGAGCGTTGAGTCTGCATAGCGTATACCGCTGATATCTGCGTAGCATAGGAGCAGTCAGAGAGATAACGGCTGGTCAGTGGGACTAGGTCACCGTAGAGTAGTAAGATCTGGCACTCTAGTTGAGGAAGAAAGGAAAAGAGAGCGCGATAAAAAATAAGTTACGATCAGGATGCGAAAGATTTATTGACGAAAGGTGGGAAAATTCCACGAGGCTCTCCAGCTTATGTCTAGACAAGTTCTAACTTTTGTATAAATCAGTCCTTATGCCTCATTTTGTCCAGTGTGAGAAAAAACGGTCCCGCTGGAAGGTTTGTGGCAGTACTTTAAATTTTGTACATTCCGTATCACGAAACGTTAGGAAATAAGCTTCCTGCTGCGGGGCAAGTTGTCAATTGACCTTAAGAATAGGACAAGCGTCACCATATTATGGTAACTGACAGGCAGACAGATTATCTTTTAGCGCCACTTGCAGATATCCCAATAATAAAGATAAAGCTGAGTAGGTTGGAATTCCTTGTAGGCGTTAACACTTGCTGGCACCAGCCGAGGGTGGTGTTGGTAGAGACAAACTGAAGAAGCATGGGTGGGAATCTGTGGTGGTGCCAATCGAAATCGGCCATGTTAACGTCGCCTACGCCCAGCTTGTAGCTGACTGAGTGCGGCGACAAGAAGTGATATACATCTGAAAGTCGGTTGACATCGGAGATTTTGTGGTGAGGTGATCGGTGTGCGCATTCAATAAGGAGGCTTTATTCATTAGATTCAGTGGTAATCTAGGGCCAGTCTGAGAGGTCGTCGAGCATGGGCCCGGTAACAAGTTAAATAAATAAATAGTATATTCTCTGTAAAACGAGACACACCTCTAAAAGGCATGATCAAATATGCATACAAGCATAGCTTCTTTGGAATATTAAAACATTTCGTTACAATGAAAGGAATAAACGAAAAGATGTAGTCCATAAGAGCGAGCATATTGTCAGGTAATAGTCAGACCAAGGATCATAATGGCGCCGTGGCGCGCAAAAACTGTTGCGTCAAGATACAAGTGGGGGGTAAATTTGCCATGTAGTGATCCATGAGCACAGGAGACCGAACAAGGTTTAGTGCAATCGATGACCATTACGAAGCCGGGATGATCGGTACTCCACTAAAGCATTCTTCATAGTAAAATCAGTTGCACAGGTTCGATGTTGGAGGCTGAGGACTGCGTCAGTGTGAAATGTATAGCTGTGACTTTATTTTGTGGCGAGTCACATCCGCCACGTTGCAGTGTTGTTAAGCGGACATTTGTGGCTTTTTATAGGGAGAACGCTTGCCAGGCGAAAACCCACCACGTCCTGGAACACTGTCGTAGCTTCCGTTGAACTGTAGTGCTAGTCGGCTATGCATCGTATAGACCGATTTTGCACTCTATTATTCGCAGTCGGTTGACAGCCCAAATTTTTTCGGTGGTTGGCCAAATGGCTTAGTACTGAACCGGCAATAGTCGTTGAAGCCAGTCAATGATGTAAAAGAGTCGCAGAGTCGAATGATAATGATGCGGGTGAGTAAACATATTGTTAATAGAGGCCGGCTTTTTCTATTATATTGTCCGGCTCGCAACCCGTGTCCAGCTATCCATGCTGGACTTGTCGTAGGGACGGTGAGTGCAGTTGTTTCTTGTGTCTGAATATGTCCAAAACAGGAATAAATGCTATCCTCCGCGAAGTGGACAAGTATTTCCTTCAAATGTAAGTGTAATTGTTTCCATGACCAAGTGAGAACTCCAGGAAAAATCAGCGGAAAAGACGCTTATGCGCGCGCAGTGCTGTCCGTGAAATGACATCAGAAAAGCTCCAGGTGACTGGAGGATCGGAATGTTTGAGGCAGTGAAGGTAATCACGCCAGAATTGTCAGTCTCCGGTTGTGGAACAGTGGATCCATTGTGAGTACGAGGCGAGCTAAACCCATTTGTTTAGACCCCGTGGTAGTAGCTTCTCCAGAATGGCGGAAAGAGCTCCATTTGGAACGATGTGTGGGTTCTTCACCTCCCGGAGAAAAGAACAAGCATGTAAACCAGCTGGCTATTGAAAGTGGGTCGACTATTCCCAGTGGATAAACCTTCTTGTTTTGGCGGATGTATCTGTGGAAATCTCGGGAGAAAACGGGCAACGGACAAGAGGCAGCCAAACAGAAAGACAGCAACGAAGCAAGAAGCACAAACACAGACTGGTGGCGCGCAACGGTGCCTATGATACATTAAAATTTATGTAATTTTGTTTAGTATACATGATTTGCAAGCGCGTTCTTTACATCACGTCGCTGGTGTGCCTCAGACTACAACTACTAGGTAGAAAGAATGGTATAACAAAGCGTGTTGACAACGTTAAGCGATTAATATGATTGTAGAAGAGTAACAGGTAAACCGATTATGATGACAGCAGACCGAATGCGAGCGGCATCTTATGTGAAACTAAGGACAACATGGTTGAGACCGAATGCGGGAGCAACATAGGTAAAGCAACGTTCCAAGAAGAAAAGGAAATTTAAGGAATCAGCTATGAGCGGAAGAATGCGGACGGCAGTGCGAAGAGTAACTCATGAGAGCAGTTAAGAGACGATAGTCAGGATGAAAAAGGTTTACTACTAAAGTGTGGTGAGCCAGGGACGCTCTCGTGCGAAGTATGAAATGTTCAGTGCTGAAATAGCATCGGTAATATCCCGGTAATCTGAGAGAACTCTGAGAGCCGGAGACCGAACAGACGAGACTCGAGAAGTCGACACATCCAGAGGCCTCATAGTAGTCCCAGAGAATTTCACTGATCAGATAATGACAAAGAAGGGCATGGCACTAAGCGTCGGTCATCCGATTGAAGATTTGAGGGTACAGGTTACTGATGGAAGTGCCTATATTAATCAAGGGTAAACAAGTCTAGCGGGCTGTCAATATAAGCCAGACATAGTTGTGAGTCTAGAGAGATTAGATCGGTATATCTTGCTAGTCTGGAAAAGGTCAAAGGAGCATACCGGTCAGATGAGACTAGGTTATTACAAGCCACTAAGAGTTGGCAGTCCGATTAGAGAAGAAATGATAGTACAGGGGCCATAAGGATAGAGAGAGGTTTACTAATAAGGTGTGAAAAGTCCACGGGGCTCGAGAGGTAATGGGGACGGAGCGTTCAGTCTCCCGAGCATAGCAGGCAGCGTCGCAGAAGTAGGAGCGAAGAAGACCGAGCTGCCGAGGTTGGACTTGGTCGGCGCATTGTGATTGAGTCCCATGGTTCATTTGGGAAGGTAAGTGGAGTCAGTAGGAGCGGACTGGTCAAAGATAGAAGTGGTTATATCAACATAGGGCGAACAAGTTCAGCAGGATATCAAGGTGAGGGAGAAAGTGCTTTGGATCGACGGAGCCTAGACCGCTAACATCCCGGTAGCCTGGTAGCAGTCCCATAGAATTTGGCTGATCAGCTGAGGCTGAGTTACGGATGACAGAGACTCAATGGTCCGATTGAAGAATGATTGGATACGAACGGCGCTCAGTCATCTGAACGATGGCTAGTAGTGTCACAGGAGTCTGAGAGGAGTTGGAAAGCAGGAGACCAAACAGACGAGACAGGATTAGTCGGCGAAACGACATTGAGTCCAACAGCTAATTTTAGGAGGGCAAATGGAGTGGGTCGAGAGGTGGAGGTGACTATATAAATAGAGGGTGAACAAGTCTAGCAGGCTGTCAACGTAAGTGCGATATAGCTTGAGTCTACAGAGTCTAGACCGTTTAAATGTTGCTGGTCTGGAAAGGGTCAAAGAAGCAGACCGGTCAGATGAGACTAGGCTATTACAGGGCACTGAGAGTTGGCAGTCCGATTAGAGAAGGTTTGAAAGTAGAGAACGTCATAAGGAGACGGTCCGGATAGGGAGAGGTTTACTTATAAGGTGTGGAAAAGTCCATGGGGCTCGAGAGTTGATGGGGACAGAGCGTTCGCACTTCTCATTCAATGCCGGTAACGTCACAGCAGTCTGAATGAATTCGGAGAGCAGGGGACCGATCAGACGAGACTGGATTAGTCGGCACACTTAGAGTAAGTAGTACAGTTGAGGTGGGAAGGTAAATAAAGAGTCAGCGGAGACGGATGGGTTGGGATGCAAGAGGCTACATGAATATAAGGTATGCAAGTCAGGCAGGCTCGCAAAGTGAGAGAAGTTGTGTGATGGTGATACAGAGCCTAAAACTACATTTCGCTAGTTAGAAAGCAGTCAAAGAGGATTATCGGGCAGAGCTCTGAGAGCTCGCTATGCGGATGAAGAAGATATAAAGACAGGCCGCGATAAGGAGAGGACAGAGTTAAGAGTTTACGTTTACGGATATGAAATGCGACAGTTAACGAGGCTCTAGAGGTAATGGTGACAGAGCATTCAGGCTTCCGAGCATAGCAGGCAGCGTCGCAGAAGTAGGAGAGAAGAGGACCGATCTGCCAAGGTTGGACTTGGTCGGCGCATTGTGATTGAGTCCTATGGTTCATTTGGGAAGGTAAGTGGAGTCAGTAGGAGCGGACTGGTCAAAGATAAAAGTGGTTATATCAACATAGGGCGAACAAGTTCAGCAGGATATCAAGGTGAGGGAGGAAGTGCTTTGGATCGACGGAGCCTAGACCGCTAACATCCCGGTAGCCTGGTAGCAGTCCCATAGAATTTGGCTGATCAGCTGAGGCTGAGCTACGGATGACAGAGACTCAATGGTCCGATTGAAGAATGATTGGATACGAACGGCGCTCAGTCATCTGAACGATGGCTAGTAGTGTCACAGGAGTCTGAGAGGAGTTGGAAAGCAGGAGACCAAACAGACGAGACAGGATTAGTCGGCGAAACGACATTGAGTCCAACAGCTAATTTTAGGAGGGCAAATGGAGTGGGTCGAGAGGTGGAGGTGACTATATAAATAGAGGGTGAACAAGTCTAGCAGGCTGTCAACGTAAGTGCGATATAGCTTGAGTCTACAGAGTCTAGACCGTTTAAATGTTGCTGGTCTGGAAAGGGTCAAAGAAGCAGACCGGTCAGATGAGACTAGGTTATTACAGGGCACTGAGAGTTGGCAGTCCGATTAGAGAAGGTTTGAAAGTAGAGAACGTCATAAGGAGACGGTCCGGATAGGGAGAGGTTTACTTATAAGGTGTGGAAAAGTCCATGGGGCTCGAGAGTTGATGGGGACAGAGCGTTCGCACTTCTCATTCAATGCCGGTAACGTCACAGCAGTCTGAATGAATTCGGAGAGCAGGGGACCGATCAGACGAGACTGGATTAGTCGGCACACTTAGAGTAAGTAGTACAGTTGAGGTGGGAAGGTAAATAAAGAGTCAGCGGAGACGGATGGGTTGGGATGCAAGAGGCTACATGAATATAAGGTATGCAAGTCAGGCAGGCTCGCAAAGTGAGAGAAGTTGTGTGATGGTGATACAGAGCCTAAAACTACATTTCGCTAGTTAGAAAGCAGTCAAAGAGGATTATCGGGCAGAGCTCTGAGAGCTCGCTATGCGGATGAAGAAGATATAAAGACAGGCCGCGATAAGGAGAGGACAGAGTTAAGAGTTTACGTTTACGGATATGAAATGCGACAGTTAACGAGGCTCTAGAGGTAATGGTGACAGAGCATTCAGGCTTCCGAGCATAGCAGGCAGCGTCGCAGAAGTAGGAGAGAAGAGGACCGATCTGCCAAGGTTGGACTTGGTCGGCGCATTGTGATTGAGTCCTATGGTTCATTTGGGAAGGTAAGTGGAGTCAGTAGGAGCGGACTGGTCAAAGATAAAAGTGGTTATATCAACATAGGGCGAACAAGTTCAGCAGGATATCAAGGTGAGGGAGAAAGTGCTTTGGATCGACGGAGCCTAGACCGCTAACATCCCGGTAGCCTGGTAGCAGTCCCATAGAATTTGGCTGATCAGCTGAGGCTGAGCTACGGATGACAGAGACTCAATGGTCCGATTGAAGAATGATTGGATACGAACGGCGCTCAGTCATCTGAACGATGGCTAGTAGTGTCACAGGAGTCTGAGAGGAGTTGGAAAGCAGGAGACCAAACAGACGAGACAGGATTAGTCGGCGAAACGACATTGAGTCCAACAGCTAATTTTAGGAGGGCAAATGGAGTGGGTCGAGAGGTGGAGGTGACTATATAAATAGAGGGTGAACAAGTCTAGCAGGCTGTCAACGTAAGTGCGATATAGCTTGAGTCTACAGAGTCTAGACCGTTTAAATGTTGCTGGTCTGGAAAGGGTCAAAGAAGCAGACCGGTCAGATGAGACTAGGCTATTACAGGGCACTGAGAGTTGGCAGTCCGATTAGAGAAGGTTTGAAAGTAGAGAACGTCATAAGGAGACGGTCCGGATAGGGAGAGGTTTACTTATAAGGTGTGGAAAAGTCCATGGGGCTCGAGAGTTGATGGGGACAGAGCGTTCGCACTTCTCATTCAATGCCGGTAACGTCACAGCAGTCTGAATGAATTCGGAGAGCAGGGGACCGATCAGACGAGACTGGATTAGTCGGCACACTTAGAGTAAGTAGTACAGTTGAGGTGGGAAGGTAAATAAAGAGTCAGCGGAGACGGATGGGTTGGGATGCAGGAGGCTACATGGGTATAAGGTATGCAAGTCAGGTAGGAGTCTGAGAGAAGTTGGAAAGCAGGAGACCGACCAGACGAGACAGGATTAGTCGGCGAAGCGAGATTGAGTCCAACAGCTTATTTTAGAAGACAAATAGGTAGGGGCAGCAGAAATGGACAGGAATAAACTGCATAAATGTAAGCGATTCCAGCAGACTGTCAAGGTGTATTAGGCTTAACATTGGCTGCAGGTCCCAGACCATTTGCAACTCTGTAGTCATGGATGCAGTCAGACTGGTCAAATGAGACTAGGTCATGCAGTGCACTGAGTTGCCATCCGATTGTAAGAGAATGAAAGGAAAGAGCGCGATAAGGAGCGGACAGTTTGGGAAGGAAGGGAGCTTTATTAGTGCTGATTGAAGAATTTGTGTCTATATGTGATCAGGGCCGTTCTCCCAGAGCTCGTCCTCGGGGATGCAGATGCCCAGGATCTCGGCTACCTTGGGGACGCTTAATAGTCTATATATGGCCGTGGAGAATTGCGTGATACTATCAGATGCTCTGACGGCTTCCGGTAGCTTATTCCAGACATGCGCATATCTATAGAGGAAGAAGTTAGAACGTATGGAGCAACGTGTGTTGGGTAGGGAAAATGAGTGTGCCTTATGGCGTAGAGGATAACGTGTATCGCCAGGCGGCTGAAAAAAACTAGCGGCACTTGAGTGCGATATTTTTATTAGCTTATATAGGAAAACAAGGTTGGTTTTGAGACGTCGCAGCCAAAGCGGTTCCAGACCAAGCTGCTTGCAGCGGCCTTGATAGTTGAGCGCAGACGCTCCTAATAGACGTTTAGTGAACGAACGCTGGACTTTCTCAATAACCATCCTGTCACTTTTACGTGAGTTAGTAACAACCATTGAGCAGTACTCTACTATTGATTACTATTACTACTATTGATTACAGCCCCAGTGTACATAGTGCGACCGCCTCCTCTGGAGTTTTGGCGGCCAGTTGCTTGGCGCTTATAGCTTATGATGTGGTAATGGGAGTAGTGGGTTGAGTCGCTGATCCAAGTTTCAATGATGAGGATTAGCTGAAGGTCAATGGATTGGGCAAAATGGTGAAGAAAGTGGAACTTATAATTAATAGATCGAGCGTTTAAGAGAGGTACCGATATAACTTTTGTGGCATAGGAGCATCTTTTATCGATTAAAAGCTGGAAGGAGAAGTAAAGGGATGAAGAGGGAAAATGGGTAGGTAAGGTGGGTCGTACATATTTCTCCATATGGGCCTGCAGCTGTGAGGCGGAGGCATGGTGAAGAAGCTGGGGGAATTGAAGGTTCGGTGGAGGCAGTGGGAATTTTGCCGGGTTACAGAAAAATGGTTAAGGGAATCGGGGTTTGTAGTGAGATTTAGACTTACAAATTGGTTCGTTCGGTAAGGTCTTACAAAGAGGAAGCAAATGCTGTATTGTGGATCCGATATGCCAGGAGTATAGAGAAAGGATTAATTGGGTGGGAGGAAGGGCGTTGACCTTTCTATTGATATGTTTTGGTGGGGGTGTTTGGAGACGTCGCGTGAAGGTTAGAGATTTTGGAGGAAGTGGACGGATTAAGGTGTTTGCAAAGAAATTTTATCCTGAGCCGAGATATTTAAAGGTGCTTCAGCGCCGCTTGTTCTATGGTTTTTCAACAGGTGGCCAAAGATAACTTCGGATCGAGTCTCATTTGCTGACTGCTTTTGGCGGGTCACCATAATGCTTCTTACAGCGTTGTTAGCAGGGAATGTTGTCGGTTTGTTACTGGTGATAGTGGGAAAATTTAGTACAGTTTCTGCATCATGGGGCCAAGATGAATTAAAAATTGGCACGACTCGGCTAGTAGGTGTGTTATGAGAGCGGTCCAGGTTAACAGAGGCAGCTGGTGCATCTGATACCGGCGTAGATAAGGTTTCTGTTGGCTGACTGGAAGGTTCAACGGCTGTGGGCGAAAAGTGTGGCTGAAAACATGGAATCCTGTCTGTGAGGCAGGATGCAAAGTCTGCTTTTCAAGCATATTGGGACTTTTAGGTTTCGTCGGCTGTGTGGAATGAGATGTTGTAAGGCTGACACAGGTGAGCTCGAGCATGTGGAGAGGACCAGACGAGTTTGTCAGAAGCAAGTAGCTGATGGGATTGGATCGTACTCGGTAGTGACACATGCAGCCGCCACCACTTTAGGAATGGTTTCATTAACCGGGTTGCGCAGGCTGCTGGCATGGTAGCTGCCTGTGATGCTGTTATGGGAAGCATTTCCCCTTAAAACCATCAACTCCGGACCAGCTAATAACTGGTTTCTCTGTATTCCGTTGTGTGGGGTCCTGTCAGAAACAACTTTCAAGTTTTGAAATTGGGCTTACTGGCTATATGATCGCGACTTCTAATAACGTTGTTTGCAGGTTTAGCTTCGTGGAAGTGAAGAAGGATATGGCGGTTTGGAATCTATACGCTTTTCATTAGCCTTCCACAGCTGCAAGACACGTCACCCCCGGTTCTGACTTTAAGTAGAATTATTTGTACGGATTCCTTGGAATGTTCTTTGGGATGATAAACGCAACAGCAGTGGCGGAACCTCGCACTCTGCTAAGCAGGTTAGATGCGGTGGCAGCTACGGACGCAACGGCCACTTTGAGATGGTCCAGAGTGGGGTTTTGTGCCGTTCGTATCAGGACGGTAAGGGGTTTAAGCTTATTAATAACATTCTCCATAAGAAAACGTAATGATAACTTGCGTTTAAGCTTGATTACATTGTCCCGCATGGATTTATATTTCGTTATTTTCTAACTCAACGTGCCTTGCAACACCACTGAGTACTCCTACAGAACGGCTGTGGCACGCCCTTAGGCGCGGTGTGAGTTGCTGCCTGAGGACGCAGAAGTGTATTGCGGTGTGAGTTTCTATCTATGTTTAAACCCACAGCGTATAGCTTTGATATACACAGCAGGAAACAGAAAACAGGGCGACGAACTAGCGAGTTACGTAACCTTGACTTGTAGGCAGAGACAGCAAAGCTCTCTTTGCTAAGGTGATGTAATTGCGATAGAAAACTTTGTCATCCATAGTGAAACAAAATATCCGTGTAAAGACATAATTCTAGTACGTACCTTGTGGATAAGTATTTGCAAGGCGAGCGAAACGTTTTTGCTTAGACCCCGAGCAAGTTGCATGTCCCAAAATGGACAGAATTATGGTAAATTCGGAAGGTATTTTAAACCGTCAAAATGATGAATTGCTGTTGAGCTTCCTGCGAGTCGATCAATCGTTTCAAACCAGCCGGCTGATGAGGGTGGTGCGGCCTATGCAGGGCGATGAACCATCCTGGACCAGCAGCCGTATCGGCGGAAATCCGGGGAAAAGGCAAGCAACAAGATGCAATCCAGCTTACACAGACGGCAATGCATGGAATAACACTATACAATGACCGGTTGTATGCAGTGATATCTAATTCCGTGGTTCTAAGTAACTATGCTTAGTCTACACGATTTACAGGCTCTTCTCACCTTACGGCTCAGGTGTGGCTGAGATAAAACTTCAGCGTGGAAAGAAGGCCTTGTATAGCACATAGTCCAAAATGCGATAACCGTGCGTACAACGTTAAACCTAGTGCACGGGTATTGGAAAGATGTATTGATAAAATGTGGAACGATGACCACGATTCTTCTTGTTGAACCCGTCAGAAAACGCTTATTAGCTTATGTGAAGCTGAGAACAACTGGTTTACGATACAGATCAAAGGCGCAGTCAGTTCATACAACATCGTCCAAAGAAGCAGGCTAACGCAAAGGATCGTTAAAGAGCGGCGTGTTGGTGCTGTCACTGATAACGCTGAAGCGCCGATGAATACATATGCAGACATTTGCCAGATATATCAGAGGCGGGACACAGGAGGTCAAACATGTAATATGCTTGGGGCCACTCACCAGTATATAGTCATGTTGATAGGAAAAGAAGCAAGCTCATGCAGCGACGTACACAAAGTGATGAAAGTGGAAAGCGAGGTGCATGGCAGAAATATGGGAAGTAAGTTGAGTATGGTAACGGAAATAATATCCCTGAGATGTTTAGACAGCAATCGTCCTGGATTCACCAGCATGTAACAAAGACGGGCCATGTTAGGCTACAGCAGTGCTACTCGTTTAGAAGCGATTTGGCGAAAAACGTGAGGTTAAAATGTGGGGGAACGGACCCATATAGAAACATTCAGCATGGCAAGGAAGGCGATAGACTGGAAAACTTCAGTGACAGACAAACGTGTAGGGGACATGCGTTCAATTACTGTTCCGAGGTGGTTGGGAGAGTGGTCAAAGGTAACGATGCAACTCAAAGCTAGGAGTGGCGAAAAGGTAGATAGGTGATGAGTGGTACTGTCTAGCTAAGAGGGTATTCACGAAGAAAAAGCTGGTCAATAACTTACGAAACTTGAGCTAAAGTATAATTAGGTAACTGCCATACTAAGGAAGAGTTCACGTGCAGCAGCAGCCTCATTCAGGGAAGTAAAACCATCGGAGCTGAAAGTGCGGTACTGGAAAGGCTAAGCGATAAGTTGCCAGAGCATACTGTGGCTATCATGCCAACGAAAGCCAAAGGTCGTAGCGAGATGTATAGATGAACAGCTTGAGAAGAAAGACTAATATTAATAGCGCATACGACCAGAAATAAAAGTGAATAAGCTGGCCAAGTAGCCAGAAGTAGGTAAAGCATAAGTGAAGAGAGGCTGATGGTTGAGGAAATGGAAGTGGCTGTTATGCATGGTTTGAGGGGCCATCAATGGCAGCAGCAGCCCTAGTTGCCACTTTAGCTACACGGCAAGTGAAGTGTGCTAGCCGAGATAAGTGTAGTAAAGTGGTTTGGAAGACGGACAGAGATAGAAAGCGTGCATCCAATCGCAACGCAACGCCTGTAGTACCAGAGGTTACGCATGATTATTCACCTTCTGTTTCAATAGGACGTATGGAGCGGTACGGTGGTGGGATAATCAAGGAGCCGACAGTGCTTTAAAGTCAGTGAAAGCCGAAGGACATCGGAGGGAGTTCAGACAGGCAGGAATATAAGCAGACTAGTTTGCTGGATGCATACGCCTGGTCATAAAAATGAGCCAGATAGACGGGTAGTCAGAAGTGGCGATAGTGCATACGTGAGTCGGAGTTGGTCGTTAAGGAATTGGCATTGAGGCGGATAAGTACCATATTGGTAATATAATTGGCTTCTTGCTACTGGGTTTGCAGCAGCAGCAGCCTAACCTCAATGAGTTATACCATACGGCGTGAAAAGCGGTATTGTGAAGGGATAGCCAATGAGCCGGTAGCGCAAACTGCTGCTTTCATCTAATAAAAGCCAGAGGTCACAGCGGGGACAGCATTGGAAAACAGCTAGATTAAGGGACGCACGCGCCCAGTTATAAAAGCAACCAGCCGGACGGGTAGTCAGCACTGAAGATAAAAGATGAGTGATGTAAGGCTAGTGGTTGAGGAACTATAAGGCAGCTTTCAGGCCAGGTTTGGAGGGGCTCATCAATCACAGCAGCAGCCAGGGTTGCCGCTTTAGCTACAATGTAGGCGAAGGGTGCTAGCATGGGATTGTAATAAAATGGTATAGACGAGGGACTGGGACGTGAGAAGCTTATAGCAAGTCGCGCTGCAGAGCCTGTCCCAGTAGCGATTGCACGTGCGTGAAGCTGTTCATAGCGGGTTACGCTGCATCCAAATTGCCGCAAACAGGTTGGAGTAAGCGACGACGTGCCGCGACTTATTCATCTTGTAATGCTCATGCAAAACCACTATTGCAACCCTGAAGTACCCACTTTCACAGAGGGTGGAACATGACACCTGCGTCGCAACGCGGTCTATTAACCTGCCGCTCTATACGTTGTTTGAACACGAGGACAATGGAACCAGGCAGCGAGTTCCAGATACGTCCCACCTGACGAGCGTAACAATACTTGGTAGCAAGTTATTTACGCGAGTGAAATTCAGTTTGCAAGCCTGCCTTCTAGTGACCAATGTATCAGTCATCAATAACATTCGATTAGCTGATAGAAATGCATTAATTAGGTGCAGCACATGTGGTGCCTTTAATGAGGGTCTAGATGGGTGCTGGCCTAAACTTATTCCCATAATAATTATTATTATTTTACTGTTGGTCACCTAGCGATGAAGGAAGAAGGATGAATTTTAATCAGAAGCCTGTATCGTCATTGGTACGTGACTTCAGCTGTTATTTGTTATCAATATAAATAACCATGGTACTCTGCAGGTGCGTTATTCAAAATAATTTTCAAAATATTCAACACCGATTTCCGCCATATTTGAGACAGCGTTGCTTGTGAGTACGAGCGGTCCGTCATGGGTATTTTAGTTTATATATAGAAATTCTAGGGTAACCTATACAGGGTTGAAAATTTATGCAGATGACAATGTATTTAATATTTTGCACTACTGCTGTGTAAATGGATACTTTTAAATATTTTCAGTTGAACTAGTACGGCAGGGTGACTTTATATGAAGTTGCAGTCGTTATGGTCCGTGAGCAATTCTAACCTAGAGATGTTGTTCTTCATCCGAGCAATCATCAGCTGATATTAGTTGCCACAACTCATGGATGCTAAGAGGATCTGCAATACCTTATCACTTTTGGCGATGTGGATGAATATTACGTCAACCTCAAAATGGTAAGTCCATACGCTGTCAAAACAACCCATACCTGCAGCGCCATGAACTTTAATACATATCTATTAAAGATGTGAGAGGATGCAGGCAATCATATTTTGCTTTGCTACCGCTTACTCCACTAATATGTTCTCGTTAGGTACTCATAAACCAAAACAGGGGTTTGGTATTCATTCCCGTTCATCAGATCAAGGTTCGCACTGAATAATACGTCCATATGTGAGATATAGTTGTGAATGATGGCACTGCAGCTGCTGTTGAAGGGCCCACAACATTTCTTTATGCCAATGCAAGCAGTCCGCGTCATACGCAAAGGCATGTTAGTGATTACGGGCTTCCGAAACTAATCATTACATTTAGATGCAATCTACTTGGGCGTAATACAACAGCTCATATGCCCGAGCAACCTCCGTTGAAAAAGCGGTACATAACGGCACGTGTTTCCTGGCAGTAGTTGTACTCACTGAGAAACAACTTGGTACAATACGAGGGGCCTGAATTGATGGGTGGTTGGATGTACGCATTGGAACGGCAAAAGTGCGGACTGCCACACGCATATATACTGAAACGGCTATACAACCAAATCACCTCTAACGAACTCCATAATATACTATGCACTAAAACATACCCGATCCTGTCCTCGAGAATGAACTGCCTGAAATTGTGACGAAAAATATTATACGCGGACCCTGCGGTTCACGGACGCCGGACTCACTAGACTTGAAAGGCAGAAACTGCTATAAGCGGTACCTGGGTAACTTGCTCCAACCCCATATACAAAAGACGACTAGCAGAAGCTAGGTGTAACCTAGTCACTATGCAAATGCGAAACGGTGACGTCGTATTCCATGACGGGTGGGTTGTTCCATATTGACTTTGCTGTCAAAAACCTACAGGGCCTACACAAAATTGGAATACTGCAAACGGTATACATGTCAAATAAAATGTAAGTAAATACATAAGGGGCGAGGCATAGTACTTTTGGTCTGCAACCAACCAGAACTGTAATGAATACGGTCATTTCTATAGATAAAGACGAGTAATATCAGGCTGCAGACACATAAGCAGCAATGTAGCTGCGTAGCGCATCATACTAATTCCGGTACATACACAAAGTTCAGCTGCCGTTCACGTATTAGTAGATTTGGAAAACGGACAACGTGTTAATTTCACAGCTGCAAATGCTCACAAATGGCTATGAATCAACCGGCTACGACATTAACTGCCGTTCTTAAATTTTGTCAACAGGATGCTGCTGTGAAATCACTGCTTTATTCTGATGCGCCCGCTTATTAAACTTGGAATATGAATAAAAGATCAGTTGTAGGACGCAAAAGTGGATTGTCTGTCAAAGACAATCCTGCCGTGTTTCAGGAAACTATCATAGGCATATTATGCACCATGCGCCTAGTCAAGATGAATCCTTGTTCCTTTGCATGTTGTTGGTCAATTCGCTTGTATTTACGTCTTTCCAGCAATTGAGAACCGTAAACAGCTTTACACCTTAGACTTTCCGCAGTGGAAAACGACCGACATGTGTTTATAAATAATGACGCGTGAAAAAGATCATATCCATATTAAATTCGCGCATTGTTTGCAAGCATACTGACTGCGTGGCCTCGTTCGTTTGCAACCAATCTCTAACAGCAGTATAACTCGCACACAGCCAAGGAACTTTTCTGACAACCAAGTAAGAAAATTGTCCACAGGAACCTGGAAGTTCCGGAAGAAATAAACAATAAATCGTTAATAACCATTTGCATTTATGCTTAGAACTTGCAAACAAAGGTTTAAGCAGTTAAGAATGCCGTCATCGATTTGACCTGCTGCTGCTTTCCTTGACGCTGAATTGTGTCGCAAACTAAAATACAAAAAGGGCGAAATATCGTCGTATGTGCAATCCAACTTTCCAAGGCGGAAACGAGCCAAAATATACTTTCCATCAAATAGTGCATGCAGTCAATGCTGTGGTTGCAGCCAACCTTTCTTGGGTGTGTCTGGAGCGCTTAGTAAGGCGTTCCTTTTTGGATTGAAGCTTGCGGCAGTTAGGTTGCATGCTAACACAGCTTTAACTCTTGCGTCCCCCAAAATATCGTCGACATTTCTACCTGGTGAAACAACGCTTTCCAATTTGCACTGTTTATTGGACATGTAACTCATTGAAACATCCACATGCAAACTTTCTAAATCGTCCAAGTTGAGAAAAACTACAGGAGTATAAACCTTGGTTCTGTTTTGTGTGTACACATTCACACAGTATCGCTTGGGGCACTTGATCGAGTATTGCAAGAGTTGTGAGGAAACCACAGACAATTTGGAGCGCGTTATTATTGCTTGCAGGATACGTCAAGCAAACTTAGTCTGCATTTCCTCAACCTACCTCATCAGACAAAGGGAATGAGTGCATGAAATACTCTTCTTTGTGGCATCATGTTAAGGTGTTAAAATTAGTTGTAATTTTGCGTTTGCAGCTTCCAAACGATCATTTAACTGAGGTATTCTCACCCCAATTACTGGGTATTGGGAAAGCAAAGTTGCCCGCCTGTCTGACCACCGAAAACTTTTCATTGCGTCATAACTTCTGAGAGTTTGCAGAAACAAAGCATAACTGATCGAAATAGTGTTTCCCAATATCCAAACCAATTATATAGCTCACGTTTGGCTGAGTGAACGAGATATATGCGACTAAAACAAGGACCTCTATTGACTGAATATTTTATGCAACCTAATATTCCGAGTGAAGCGGTCGCATGTAATTCCGTCGCCACGATGTTGGAAGCAGGTAAAGCGGTACAGTATACAACAACTTGTCTGACTTCACTTCAGCTGTCAGGGCGGCATCCGCACGTATTTCATTTGAAAATGGGCACATCAAGTATCATGTTAGGAAGCATCTACCTGCTAAATCTTCGTAACGGCATGAGGCGTTATCCATGGTTCCTATAAAGGGACTTCCTTCCACAGGTTGCCGTATAGGTTGCTTGCTTTGGTTAAGCCACCCGAGCGCACCTACGAAAACCGTGTGCGTGGCCGAACGATAGGCATACGTCCATTATGTTCCTTACAAGTTACCTGCTACTGATGCGCCCGCTACTTGACTTTGAAGAATATAGGCTGCAAACGAGCTCCACATGCTGTAGGCCAATACAGTCCTTTATAGGGACTTTCTCACTCAGGCGGCAATGAAGCGTTTCTCCGGAAAAGTGTTGTAAAATGGCTATACTGTTTTGGGGGACCCGGTGTTCAGTAAGACGATTACTCGACGACGTCGTACAGGAAAGAATCTTAACCGGACCATTCACAGGTGCGGAAGTCTTCATTCTACGCATTCCGATGGTACCTACTGATAAGCCAGTTTAGTTTAAGAGACTGCCATTCCCATCTGTTTGGCCACTGCAAGCACAATAAACAAAACTCAGGAGCAGTCCTTATAAGTTTGCGGATGATATCTACATGCCGACTGGCAGGTATATTAACAGTTACCGGTTGCATTTGCAACAGTCAGCAAAGCTGGTGATCCCCATAACTACACCCGCGTTACAACTTGTTAAAAAGTTACAAAACCTAGTATACCCACAAGAGTTGCGAATACGCATCTATTACGTAGGTGAGCGGTGTTCCTTATTTTCTCATAACAGACAACGGTACAACTAACGACATGGGATACCGACAAATATATCAAAGCTACATCTATTGCAAAGTTAGATTTTTATTCGCATTCTTTCTTATTTACACAAACAGCCACAGCAACACGTGGCCGAGTACAGCTAAGCAACTTATATGGTTACTAAATTCGCAAATTCCAACGTACATCCCAGCTATCCTGTAAGCAAAAACGTAGATGGAATTGTAAAAATAAGGAAAAGCACCGGAATGGCACAAAAATAACGTAGACTAATAGCCTCTGCATTAAGTTTGAACAAAATAGTTTACTTATAAACTATGATTAAGCAAGCTTGTTAAAGTTAATAATGGCACTTATACCACAAAGTCAAGTTAACTGTTACTACCATTCTGTTTATTTGTAAGTAGTAGGGGGATTTATAAGATTTTTGTATAGATTCGTCGCAGTTAGACACAGACAGACAGCCACCACACATCCAGGAAAGCGCTAGACGGCCGTTTCGTCCTATTGGGACTCGTCAGTAGCGCGCACCCGCCGAATCCTGCTGGATTCGAACCCACGACCTTACTCTTGCAAGTCAGCGAAGTACGCCACTGAGCCGTGGGCGACGGCAGCGGACCGCCATGACTGATATCTAACTGCGATATAGCGCGGCTCATCCTCCTCGATTGGTGGCGGCTTGCAAAGGAAGGCGTTGCTCTGGGGGCCAGCCCTGTCCTCTGTACATGCAAGACAGTGGAGGATGAGCCGCGCTATATCGCAGTTAGATATCAGTCATGGCAGTCCGCTGCCGTCGCCCACGGCTCAGTGGCGTACGTCGCTGACTCGCAAGTGTAAGGTCGTGGGTTCGAATCCAGCAGGATTCGGCGGGTGCGCGCTACTGACGAGTCCCAATGGGACGAAACGGCCGTCTAGCGCTTTCCTGGATGTGTGGTGGCTGTCTGTTTGTGTCTAACTGCGACGAATCTATACAAAATACCATTCTGCTTTTGCATAAATCAAATGTGGGTCTCATGGTTTAATGGAAGGTTGTAGATAAGGTCCGCAACTGCTTTTGGTGCTTGAACCAAATTGTATGTTTGCTTCCACGGGAAAGTGTGTCACAACGGTACGTCTAAATGGCTATTAAATATCAGCTTCGGGGTACATATGACAGGGATAAAGAAGGGGGTGGAATGAACATAGGTTAAAGTGTAAATATGGGAACGAACTTACGATTAGATGAGAAAAATGTGTGATGTCAAACGTTCAGTTATGTATCTGGTGAAATGAGCGACTACAGGTTAAGTGATATGCTCACGAACTACAAACTGGCGGTTGCCCTGACAGCAGCGAAACCTGAGAGGGCATTTGGTGCTAGTTTCTAAAATACTATCCCTTAGGCAAAGAAATTTGAGCAAATGTTGCTAGGGAACCAAGGCTATGTTTTGAAGATGTTAAAACTTATAAAAGTGGGCATCATAATGTAGTACGTGGTGACGTGGTTGTGCCGACATGAAAGATGGTATTGTATATGAAAAGGAAGCTTTTGTTTGATGTCGTTGATGCGTGCTAGGGAGAAAATAGAATGCATAAGTTGTGAACTGTTATATTGCGGTGAATGCTGTAACATATAAGTAACTTAAATCACTAGGTATATTTTTACACTGGCTAGATGCTGCGCCCGTAAGAAATCATCACAATGCTTACATTAACCTATGCTCTTGCATGGGAGCAGTAAACGTGTGAGTTTATGTTCCTTGTTGGCACTTATGTCTGCATTGGTTTTGTTAGGTATACAACTGAGGGGATTGTACACACCAACCTTGCATGTTATCTAGCCCATTCAGTCCATATAGAGCTATTTGATTTTCCTTGTTGTGAAAGTTGTGCCGAGCCGTAGTTGTGCAGGAATTTTTGCAAACGGGATCTGTAGCAACTAGTTAATACTAGTCAGAGACGATGCGCGGAATTAAGCGCGGATATCAGAAAGCAATTGGAGTCGGACACAGCGGACTTTATTCGATGGGCTACAACCAAAAGCTGACGGATGAAGCGAGACGAGAGCGTACACGTGAGCGCGGGAACTTAAAAGGCGGTTGTGTGTCGAGCCGGTTGTAAGAGTAAAACAAGAAGGAGTAATGTACAATCGGTCAACAAGTAAATCGTAAATAACAGATAAGAGTTATCCTTTTGGGCGCTACAAAGCTTCCCCTAGAAGGCTGAAAATAGAAAGCCTTCGCAATCAAAAAGGAATGTTGAAACGCGTTTCGCAACGCAAAATCGTGCAGAGTAAAACTGGGCGTGCGTTCGTGTAAATGGGGGTTCTTTGGAAGTCGGAGTCCGCTGTGCCGTTTATGATTTGTTATTTATTTAATGCAGGACAGGGTGCATTTCGGCGATCCGTTGGAGCAGGCTTGTCGGAGTACAAAAAACTGGCTAGCCCAGAAAAATGCCGACAGGACCTCAACCTTTGCTGCTGCCTAACGGTGCGCTCGGGAATGGTCTCTCCACCCCGCCGCACCCCGCCCCGCGCCAAAGCGACCCTCGCCCTACGCAGAAACGACCATGGTCCCACGGAGAAGCGACCCTCGTCTCGCGGAGAAGCGGTACTCTTTTCTCTAAGAAGCGATCCTCGTCCCGCGGAGAAGCGACACTCGTCCCGCGGAGGGGCGACAAGTGTTTGCGTCAGGGTCCTCGAAAACTCCTCGTGTGGGCCAGTCGATCGAAGGGGAGGGTTGGGCCATGTAAAGACGAGAGAATAGAAAAACGCAAAAAAGGAAAAGCGAATGAGCTGCTCGTTTAAATATATTTTGGTTTTTGAATATATTTTTGGAAAAGGTTTTTCGGGGGTTTTTGATATTTTTGTTTGTTTTCAAAACGTTAATCGACCAAAAATGGGGCAAATATATACAACATCTACAAAGCTAAAAATATTTACACTGTACACAGTCGGAGAAACGGACGGGCTTACGCACCTCCCGACCACGGCGATTGGTCGTGGGAGGCGGCGGGCTTGATTCGGGAGAGGTTGGGACGGCTTGTAGACCGAGATCGTTGTCTGGTTGAACTGGACTAGTATGCTGTAAGTTGGTGCGATGAGTTGTGATGTCGCACGAAGCACTACTAGACAAAGTAGGCGAGGGGTTTTCTTCCATAAAGGCGGGTATTAGACGGTTGATGGTGACGACTTCGTGTCGACCACCGCGGTCAACGGCGTACGCCTTACTCGCACGCTGCAGCACCATGAAGGGTCCTATGTACGGTGACTAAAGAGGCTGTCGAACACCGTCTGCGCGAAGAAGGACGTGTGAACACGTAGACAGCTTCTCGGACACGTACACTGGTGTCTTCTGCGATCGAGGATCGGGTGGACGCAGCTCACGCATCTGGTGAGCCAATCGATCAGGGTAACTACCGTAATCAAAAGTGGAAGTACATGGGGCTGGTGCTACCAGCTTTCCGGGCAACCGCAGTGTGCAACCGTAGACTAGCTGCGCTGGTGTAGCGTCGAAGTCAGTCTTAACCGTGTTTCTTAAGCCTAGGATAACGAGGGGAAGAGTTTCAGACCATGATGGATTTCCGTGCGCACGTAGCGCTGCCTTCAACTGGCGGTGAAGACGCTCCACCATGCCGGTAGCGGCCGGATGATACGCCGTCGTCTGGACGTGGCGACAGCCTAAATCCTTAAGCAACATGGCAACTGTCGATGAGAAATGTGACCCTCGATCGGTGGTCACGATGGTGGGACAGCCGTAGTGAGCTACCCAGCGCTCCATAAAAGCTTTCGCTACTGTTTCCGAGGAGCAGTTTGGGATTGGGACGGCCGCAGGCTATCTAGTAAATCAAGCGATGCAGGTCAGTAAATATACAGAGCCTCTGGAAGGCGGCAGAGGACCTACGAGGTCGACGTGCACATGATGAATACGTGCGTCTGGTGTCCGAGACGTGCCTAATGGGCTTCTTGTGTGCTTGTACACCTTCGCGCGTTGACACGGAAGGCAAGCAGCTTCCCAGGTACGAACGTTCCGATTAACATTGCGCCAAACGAATCGTGCGGTTACGAGTTTAACCGATGCACGAACACCTGGAAGAGACAAGCCGTGCAACGCGTCGAACACGGTCCGCCGAAACTCGCGTGGGACGACTGGGCGCGGCGTGCCCAGAGATAAATCGCAGAGTATCGTTTCGTCTGATGGTGTCAGCGGAACAGGTCGTATATCCAATAAGGGAGACCTGAGTAGTAGATCAACCTCGGGATAGTTGAGTTGTGCTGTGGCCATGGCTGCCAAGTCGATAGCAGTGCCAGCGTCAGCGGAGATAGCTTGGATGCGAGAAAGTGCATCGGCGACGGCGTTGTGCACACCTGGGACATGCCGTATATCGGTCATAAACTGCGCGATATAGTCAAGGTGGCGCGACTCTAGGAGAGTATCGGTCGGTAGTCGAGCCAAAAACGTAAGTCAGGGGTTTGTGGTCGGTGAAGACGACAAAGGAGCGGCCTTTTTGGATGTGTCGTAAGTGACGTATCGCTAGATATACGGCTAGTAATTCGCTACCGAACGTGCTGTAGCGAGATTCGGTAGGTTGTAGGCCTTTGGAGAAAACGCTAAGGGTTGCCACGTATCAGCTACCCGTTGCTGCAAAACAGCGCCGACTGCCACGTCCGAGGCTTCGGTACTGAGAGACAGTGGAGCGGCCGAATCGTGATGCGCTATAGAAGCTATGTTTGTGATAGCCTCTTTCCGCGACTTAAAAACAGCGCGTGCTGCTACAAGGAATTCGAATTTCTTGAGTTTCCCTCGGAGTAGTCCGTGAGGGGTTGTATCAGCGAGACACAGTTGGGTATTAATCGGCGGTAAAAGTTGACAAGGCCATCAAAACGCCTGAGCTGTTTGAAAGAATGAGGCTCGGGGTAGTCGATGAAGGCTTGAATTTTATCCTGCAGTAGCGCGAGGCCTGCAGAAGAGATACGATGGCACAGGAAATTGATTGAATCGACACCAAACGAATACTTTTCTGCGTTGATCGTCACCCCGCGTTGAGATAAACGATCAAAAAGTGTTCGTACGTGGCGTATATGCTCTTTTCGTGAAGAGCTTGCGATTAAAATGTCGTCAAGATACGCGTAAACGAAGTCTAAACCGCAACAAACATGGTCGATATAAAGCTGAAAAGTTTGCGCGGCGTTCTTTAGGCCAAATGGCATGCGCAGAAACTCGAACAAACCAAATGGAGTCGTTACGGCAGTTTTAGCGATGTCCGCTTCGGCTACCGGAATTTGGTTGTATGCGAGTACCAAGTCGATTTTGTTGAAGATACTTTTACTCACCAGACTGGCGGTGAGATCCACTATGTGTGGGATCGGATAGCGATCAGGCGTGGTCACCGTATTCAAGGATTGATATTCGCCGCAAGGACGCCAGTCCCCTATGACCTTCTTCGGGACCATGTGCAGAGGCGACGCCCATGGGCTGTTGTACGGTCTGACGATACCAAGTTGAAGCATGTGGTCAAATTCGGCTCGTGCTGCTCGTAGTTTGTCGTGCGTTAACTGGTTGACCGCGCGTAACTATGTGGTGAGCAACCTCTGTCGTGACTGGTGGAAGCTCTGCAGCCGGTCGAACCAGTCGCGGGTGATCGTAGAGGAGGCTCAAGTAGTCGGACGGTGCGTCTGCGATCCGAAATACAGGGCTGATTATCGGGGCATCTGAAAGGACACCATCAACACCAAGTTTCGTACGATCGTCTAAAAGTCTGTGGAGACCAGCATCAACAAGCAACCCAAAATGTCGGAGGAAGTCGATACCGATAATTGCGAAGGGTACAGACGCAACCATGAAGACCCAATGGAAATCTCGTCGAAGATTGAGGTCCAGGTTCATCATGCGCTGACCGAATGAAGCTATTAGAGAACCGTTGGCCGCACGCCAATTGTACGTTGGCCATGAGTGCTTGTCGTTAGCGGTCGCTGGGATGACGCTGACTTCCGCTCCAGTATCGATGAGGAATGTGATGGAAGAACGTCGATCCTTAACTTCAAACAGTCGGTTTGCTTGTTTATTGAATGAAACGTTTGTATTGCTAGTATGCGGGCTATTCGTTTTCCCTCGGTCGTGCCTAATGCAGGGAGCCCTACAACGTCTAGCTCATCCACTGTACTGGCGGTGATACCAACATACTTCTTCGACGGGCCTGAGATTATCTGACTGAGAACTTGTAAGGAAAATGTGGCGCTTTCGTGCCGAACGTGCCGTACTCGGTGCAGGCACAGACTAGCCGCAATGAACGGTAGCCAAAACGTGGTCAGCATTTGACAGTGGCACACGCTGCTTCGGAGCCCGCATTGTTGCTATCCTGCTGCGAAGTAGCGCAATTTCCTCGTCTTTAGAGTCAGATCGGTCTAGCGACTGGGAACAAATATGGGATTCGGTTTTCATCGGTGAGAATACGTCACCGGAGTTACTGGTCGTCTTCTGCGGAAACCGTTCGAACGCAGCGTCTGCCTTCGTAGCTAAGTCTTTCAAGGGTGCAACTATAAACATGGCCAGCATTACCGGCAATGGCTCTGGGAGACGTGCAACCCACAGCTCCTTTATCCCTTCTTCGCTTAAGAATAAGGGACCAGCGATGCGCTGAAGTTCGCGGAGCAATGCCGATGGCTTGCGATCTCCAAGCTTGAGACCATTGAGCTGCTCAAATCGTGTTCGTGCGCTGGGTCGTAACTCTTTCATAACCGCTTGCTTCATCATTTCATACTTTGCCTCATTCGATGGGCTGAGTAGAATGTCCTCAATCAGCGTCACTACCGACGGAGGAAGGCGTGGGACGAGCTGATTGTACCTTGGACGGTCCGCCGTTATGCCCTTATTTTCTAGCTCGATCTCAAATATCTTAAACCAAACTTCTGGACTGTGTTCCATGAAACTTGGAACAGCCAAAGTAAGCACGGTTACGCTGTGAAACGACTCAGATGCTACTCTCGAAATGTGAGTCGAAAGATAAAGAACGAACAAAATACGATAAAAGTACTAAAATTACGCAAGAAACAAATGAATATAGGTATATAATCGAGAAAAAGGAACAAACTCACTAAAAAAATACAAACGAGAAAAAATGTTGAATTCGGGCGTGCGAATCGGGGTCACCAATTAATAGGACTAGTTAATACCAGTCGGAGACGATGTGCGGAATTAAGCGCGGATATCAGAAGGCAATTGGAGTCGGACACAGCGGACTTTATTCGACGGGCTACAGCAAGAAGCGGACGGATGAAGCGAGACGCGAGCGTACAAGTGAGCGCGGGAACTTACAAGGCGCTTGTGTGTCGAGCCGGTTGTAAGAGTAAAACAAGAAGGAGTAATGTACAATCGGTCAACAAATAAATTGAACATTAAAGATAAGAGTTATCTTTTTGGGCGCTACAGCTCCAATTCACCACAAATTCATTATAAATTTTTGGGTTATTTCAGCCAACTCAATAGTCAAATTTTTATTGGTGTGCACATGAAAATAAATAAGAGCGGCCGAATTAAAAGGAAATTGAAACGTTTAAAAGTAATCTCTAGAAATGCAAATAAGAATGGAACGCCTTTGTCAAGAGACTTACTAAGTCGGCGTGCATCGTTAGAAAAATACAAATTATCAATAAATTATAGCCAGAAGTACACGCACTAAATTTGCTCTCTGGCGCTAAATTTCAACCTAAGTAAAGCACGGAACAGAGAAAAACATTCACTACTGCTAGAATATTGCAAAGGTATTCCACATCTAAGCGGTTTAGCGCAAACTTTCACCCAAAGTTATGTTAAAAGTAAAGCAATGCAATACGTGCAGTAGTTTATGACTTATTCGCAACTAATTGGCAGCATGATTTTTCGCTAAAAACGGCTTACTGCTTTGCGGGCAGGTAGCAAAAAAGAAAACAAAATATAAAAGGTGATGAAACGTTATAAATCCCAAATAGGCCTAGTTAACTATCAAAGCTCTATTGAGCCCTAAAACTTTGCAAAACTAGCTACGGCATGGTTGGCCAAAAAGCAAATTTTACAGGCATACAGCAAATATAGGTAAGTAAGCGATACTATTTAGCGAAAGCACTAGAAATTCAGAAAGTGATATATGCAAGCGACTTCAGGATAACTTATAATTAACCCAATGTCAGAACTCCTCACTGTACCATTTTCAATGGATACTGAGCCACGTAAACCACTAGGAATATATAATTTTAATATTGTTAAACCTTTAAGTAGTCGCAAAGTTTATACAAAAACTGCATGAGCTAGGTATACCTGACTAATACAGGAGTCCTTTAGGATTAATTGGCACGTTTTGGCCTGAAAGTTCCAACTTTTTAGATAAATATCGCGTTTCATGGCTTAGAGCCGATTTTCGGTATTCGTAAGGCTGTCACCAACACCAGTGAGCCAGAGAAGCCTGAATTTAATAATAAAGAAACGAGTACCAAAAAATTTAGCACAATTTAGCAAAATGCTATGGGGCGTGAAATGCAGTTGGGTTTGCATAGGTGGAGCATTACCAACTCATGTTCTGAGGGTTGAGCTTGCTCGAACATGAGGGAGTATTATGTTTCATGTGTTGATGCACACTACTGTACAGCTCTTTGATTAAGTTCGAGCTATATGTATATATATGTGCATATTTTTATCCACCATGATTAGTGTACTTTCTTCCGAAAATCATGACATGCCGTAATTGATGCCATTCCCAGCATCTTCCCTAAGGCATCCACGATCTACGGAAATATATAAAGCTTTCCGTATTTCTTTGCGGAATTGTCTCCCGAATACCCTGATAACGCGTTACCTCAGACGTAAATGTCCACTTATTTAGCAAAATGATCAGATAAGCCCTTTCCGCTGGGTCCGCGACGGACAGCTAAACACACCATCTGTTTATGTTTCGTAACATGTGCACACGGCACACCACCATGCAAACCTCCGAATACACCTCCCTGAAGGCAGTGATTGGCTGTGCGCGTTTGTCAACAACAATGGTTCGCATGGACGCCGTGTTTGGAACCATTGCGCTCATGGCTTTTACCGCCTCCGAATAGCTTTCCGTCGTCGTAGTTTGTAACATGGCGTAAACAAATGACATCCTCACCCCAAGGACATCCACGAACAGCCAGTGCCATAAGATGTAATTGCCGTATGTAACCTGGTGCGTAGAATCCGCCAGTATAACCCAGCAGTATTGTGCAACCAAGGCACGAATGCACGCAGACCCAAACAATTGGAACCGCAATCGTAGCTGTTCCCTCAAAACAGTACAATACTCTTCATTTTCTAACTGGGTGATTATATGCTCTACCTCACTAACCTGCTGCATTTGACTGTGAGGCCTCAGATGCTATTAATCTTGCCTGGTAATAAGGATGCCGTATTCCGTTAACATGAACTGCTTGTCGAAACTACTAACTCAACGTTAAAACCGCCGCCTCAGGTACCCCAGTAAGCCGCCTACCAACAGAAAACGGCCAAAGTTCCCGAACTGGAACACAAGCGGATGCCTGAAGCAGACGCGGCTAATTTCATAATACCTGCATTTCAGCACTACAGAAAGCGGCGCCTTGAAGTTGTTGCACGTGTACCTAGAAGCTTTATCAGTAGTTAACCCTATCTTGCATCTCACTGTTTTGCTTTCACATTTTTCCGCCTTCTGTGCACACATCGATACTGATTGAATCGAAAACGGGCGCCTTTAGGGAGATAAGTTCCAGTCACTTGCTTACGACCCACCGCAGTAATAACCGTGCTTCTATAAAAGAAACTTACAGGTTCTCTTGGGAACCGCATCAAAATTCGTTGGAACTGCACCATTAGCTCGTAACTACCAGTAGTATACGACGAAAGGCAGCCATATCATTCCCTATGGCGGAAGACACGAAAGCGATAAAATGTACAAGCTAACTAACTCATAAAAGCAAACCACCCACTGTTTCTATTCCTTTAACTATGACGTATATTGATATTACCGTTAACTTGCCGTAACGGTTTAGATAGCTAGACGACGTCTAAAAGTATTCAAGCACGTTTACATCGAGTGTACCGGGTCACCGGCAGGGATAATACTATATCGCCGGGTGGCTAATGTTTGTAAGGAGGAGGGTTTCGCAGCCATTGGGTTCAGTGACATCCAAGGATGTATGAACGGCTGCAAGTTATGCTATCAATGCTGATGGTGTGACAGCATGGAAAATGCAAGTTAGTGGCACATGGTTTTGCCTCTTGAAAACCGTATTAATAAATTAATGTGAGGATTACCGGTGTATTTGAGGGTCACGGCGTATTCAGAAACAGAAAAATGGGAATACAGGTGACGTTTGAAACGAGCTGTTATGAAGCGAAAAAGAATGTTTGCGATATATTCGTGTATGCAAAAGTCCTGCTTGAATGAAACAACTGGCAAATAGAACATACTTCCTTGGGTAACGGAGCTTCAAGTCTCCTGTATGCAAGTTGTTGCTGTATTTTTTGAAACCACAGTCAAATAGACGTCACTTGGGCTCCGAAGTTGTAGTGTTTCTAAAGCTGTAACAAATGAAGCATGAATTGCATTGCGAGGATAATTTGTTGTGTGAAGGCATGATTTAATTGAAAAGTTGTATTGTCAAATTAGGTGAGCATTTACGCAAACCTTTGAGGGGATAAATAAATGAACAGTTTATCCTCGTCATTGCGAGGCACGCCATCAAGGGCGTGATCATGGTAATGCAGACATGTATGCTCGGCAATTGCACAAATTAGTACCTTTTGCCAAATTGTATAGGAATTTGTGTGTGTTGACATGTAAAAGTATGTTTAACTGTGTATTTGGAAGGAATCATGTTGTGTGAGTAGGTAAAGGTGACTGTGTGTGTTTTTGTTCGTTGTGTTCGCCACCAAAAGAAGGAATCAATGGTACGCTTTGAATCGGATGACGTTCGTGACGTGTGGATGATCCTCCGGAAAAGGGAAGAGGCAGTGCCTTTATTTAGTGGCGAGTCACATCCGCCATGTCACAGGGTTGTTGTGGTATTTTTGGGAGAACGCTTACCAGGCGAAATCCCACCACGTCCTGGAACACTGCCGCCGAACCATTTGCTGGAACGGGATTTACCCGAACCACCCAGCTGGCGCCGCGAGGAGGTCGTTCGACTAGCCAGGGTTGGTCATATGAATAAATAATGAATGCTATACTTAATGTTTCGGCCAAAAGTACGGTGCTAATGGGTAATCCCGGTTTCTGTAAGGTATCAATCCTAAGATAGGAGTAGTTAAAGTTGAGGATATGGAATGGAGTTTATACAATTATACGAATCTAAAAAGGCATGCAATTGCAATTTAGCAACCTATTTGTACACATGTAAAGAAATATTTATGCACGTACATATGCATATGCATATTCATATATGAGCAACAAAATAAAGAGAATAATGAGGGTAATGTTATGTATACATATATATATGAACGTATTCCATATATATGCATATCGTGATGCAAGTTTACTAGCAGGAAGGTATATATGTATGGAAGAACACTTATGCACACATAAATAATTCTTTAAATTATTTATAAATGCACGCAGATATGTTTGCAGACCTATTTATTTAGGTATCTATGTAGTTAGCAGTATATAAATATGTGGATGTATAATTATATAGGCGTATGTGTAGATATATATAGACCTATACAAATATAGATATGTATATATAAATAGGAATACTCACGTAGCGATAGCTTACTTGAGGCTCTATGCTGAAAAGGATGTGGCATTCTTGTTTTCTTCAACTTAATTGGTGGAAGGCAATGGTTACCTAATGTAAGTTGATTTAAGCGGGAGAAACTGCGTTAGATTTATTTTTTATTTGGCGATGGTTCAAGGGTTTGGTATGATACCGTTCACGTACCATACGCTTATTTTTGAGATATTATTTAAATGTTTGTTCCTTTGGAATAAATAATTTGGGTAACTTTGGGGTGCTTTCAAGTACTTCCGTTTTGTTCGCTGACCAACTTACTTCTTATGGGATTCAACGGTGGCGGTAGGTCGGCTAGCGGAATGTCACGACATATACATGTTACCTTATAATTTTATTAGTGGTTATATACTGTTTGCTTGCGCTACATATGCATGTTGATAACGTTAGTGTACGTCTATGAGGCGCTACCTCGTTTCATCTGGCTCCAGGCGTCTGTAAATGTTTGCCGTAGTGGTCGGGGTCTATGATTTTTGCTTGGTAAGATTAAATGACGTTTGCATATACTCGCTTTTGCAAGGATTGCGGTTCAGCGAACGAACTGAATGTTATATTAGCTTAACTATACCGCAATTCTGTTCATATTTATATGAGTCATTGCCCGATTTATTAAGGCAACGTTTGTCCCACCCACCTTCTACGGGTCACCTTTCTTCCAATTTCACAGTGCATTAGCGTTTCGTGTTTGCAACTATAAGGGGTGCATCGTAATGCACCACTTACTTACCGCATACTGCGGTAGGCTGTTTAGTTGAACGTTGGCGGAGTAATGCGTATGGGGATGCTGCCAAGCTGGTCTGACTTAATGTTTAACGGTAAATGGCTGACAAGTATGGGTGACCTGCGTGATATTCTAACTTCATGTGGGAAGAATGCTTGAGGTTAGTATTAGTCTGCGGAGCCATATAACCTGTGTGGGTGTATGGTATTTTTATCCGGATCTACTTATTGCTACGGTTTCTGTTAGCTAACTTATTACACGTTGTACCTAACTTACTGCGCTATACTGATGCCACTGCACTAATGGATAACATTTATGTAAATGTAGATAACCGGTTGACTGTAAAACGCCATACCAAGGCGAGGGAAACAGGTCGCACGTGTAAGAGGAGAATAAGGAAACCGGCACGCAAACGGCTAGGAGCATCGTCGCTTAATCCCCAGCAAAGGGCTCACGCACATGCTGGGGACGACTACAAACCTTCACGTAAGCACAGAGGACCACTGAGTCATGGGGTATAGGTGCTTTCGTAAGTTGTAGGCTTTACCGAAGAAGCTGAAGACACCCATGTGGCATACTACCACTTTTAGTATGAGCCAACTAGGGAGACAAGTGGTAGCTCCAGGACATGGGCCTGCATAACCTGGCAACTAACTTGCGGGAGGTTGTAATAGGTATGAGGTGACGTGCTAGCTGCGCTATGGGAAAGGAAGCTAGAAGGGTAAATACGTATGCAACATAGAAAGGGAGGAGAGGTGCTCGACGTCCATACCAATTCTAATGTTCGTGTCGTTGTGGAGAGCGTGTCTACGGACGCACCCTACCCAGAGTGCGTGGACACTAAAATATGGTGGGCCTTTAAGAGGGCCGTCTTGGCGTTCCCTTGGAAGGAGCCTTGAGGTTGGCTTGGGTTGCGTTCCCTTGTTTGATTTCATTGAAGCGGATGAAACAACTGCACATGGTGACGATTTTCTGTCTTTGGGGATAGCATGATATATACGTATGCATGCTTACAGGACGGTAATTTCGGGCTCATCACGGTTGGCGTTTGTTGCGTACGTGACTAGGATCACTGAAGGCAAAACACATGAACCACAGGAAACGTATTGGATACCTACATACTCGTACCGTGGTGCATGCGGCAAGTGGGCAGGTTGGGCGGTGCGGGGAGGTAAAAATGTATGAGCAAAACATTTGTGCTATAAAATGAGAAGTAACGGAGTAGCGGTAACCACTTACCGAAAGTACATGGTGGCAGAAAAGCAATATAGACCATTTATTAGTGTGCAGATCCATCCGAAGCAAACAGGCGGTTAACGGTCGCGGTGGACAAGCGGCAAACAGGTACTCAGTGTGGTCCTGGTCTATAAAGGGAAGAGTAACAGGAAAGTCACCCAAACTGACCTGTGATTCATGTCAACGAAAGGAACAGCGGCCGACGCATGGATGACGTTACTCCGATACCAACTGCGGACAACAACGGGAGGTTTAGGAGGTGCGAAGATGTGCAATACACGCATAAGTTGTGAAAAAAGTAACAAGGGTATAGCGTGCATCCACCGAGAGTTCATTGCGACTAAAGTGTATGTAGAACATTTGACAAAGTAAACTTCCATCACAGGCAAACAGGCGGCTAACGATTGCGGTGGGCAAGCAGCGAACAGGTGCTCAGTGTGGTTCTAGTCTATAGAGGGAAGGAAACCAGGAAAGTCACACAAACTGACCTGTGAGTCTTGTCAACAATAGAAACACATGACTGTCATTGCTCCGACCTCAACTGAGGACAACTGTGGGATGTTGAGGTTGTGCGATTGTTTGCAGTACACGCGTATTTTGGCCATGTGTACGTGTGAAAGGTTCTGCCTAACGTGCTCTTTTGCAGCTTTAGAGTCACAGATACCAAATAGTTTAATGGTAAGAGGCGAAAACTGTAATGTGTCGCGAAAGCCATCACAATCATTGTTCCCTCACTTGGAGACACTTCAACAATTTTGTGCTGTTATGTCTGAAGGAATAAAATATCATCAAGTCGGTTCCGCGTTTCCTCATCTAGCCCCCGATGATACGGACAACTGACATGTATCGGCAGCAGAAATGAATACTTACGTGGGAATCCAACAGCTGTTGTCAAAATACAAGTCTTTCACATCGTAAAGGTATCATTAAGCTTAAGAGGGAAACGGTTTTGGTGACTTCAAACCATCACAGTTACGCAAAGGAAGCAATGTAGCCACACCCCAGATGGTGGACTACACATGTCTCAAGGGAATGTAGTTACTTTGAGTCGTCGGAAGATACCGGAATTCGTTGTTGTCCTATGACATTAAGAACGTCTTTGGGAGTGGAAGAAAAGAATTACGGACCACGTTCGGTAGCCACTCTGGTTGAACATTCATTTGAAGCAACTTAGCGCCCGACAAAAGCGTGTGGAACGGTTTCCGCAGTAACCTGAGGAATGGGGACAGCCCCGGGTGCCATCACCATGGTCCATTTCTACCACATTGCTTTTGACTGGAAAAGGGCTTAATTAAGGCAAGGTTGAAAGGGGTGGGTAATCGAGCAGGTCGAACGGATACGTGCCCTGTATCTTGGCTGCTTTGCACGTACGACACTTGCCTGCTGAAAGCGTGGGATCGCGGTACATTCATGACCAAACATTTCCGTTGCCTAAGAGTCGGACCATGGCTTCAATGCCTAAATTGGCAACGCTCTAGAGGGGTCTAACCTAGTCCGGTGAAAGTTTTAAGAAACGACAGGTCAAGGTCGTGCTGTATAAGTCTCACGTAACAGTCTGCAATCGGATGAGGGCAGGGGTGTGGGATATGTTCAAGGAAGGAACGGAAAGCCCTATGGAACTCAAATGCCTTGAACCCTTACTGCTGACAGCCATTTTATCTGTCGTCATGCCAGCGCTCATGCGTATAACTACAGCAATCGTTCCATACACTTTCACCTGCAGAAGGTACCGATTAGGAATGCAGTGATCCAAGACGGAAAATTGCAACGGATGTCAAAAATGGGAGTATAAATCAAAGGCACTGACGCGGGACCTTGTCTTGATGTATGCTTACCTCGACCAACAACATATCCACGCGCTTCGTTGCACACACGGTGGTTGAACCCTATATTCATGGGCAACCAGCGATTTCATGGAGCCTCAGCTAGCTCTTCGGAAAGCATGCACGGCACCGCATGACAGCGAGCTCCCTGATATACACCTGAGGAGCATGTATCCGACTCCTTTGCCTGAAATGACATCGTGCCGATAGCAAACAAATTGGGCGACAGCTAACCGAATGCTGACGGTACCCTGCTTTGCATAAGTGCCTGACAATGTCTACCCATCAGCTCCCTAGAAACGTCCGGCCTCGACGGCGCGATTTAACATCTGCAGCGCAGCAGCGTACCTGTGCTCGGTTTCACTTTGGACCAACGGCCGTGGATACACCATCTGTGGAAGGCAAGGCGAACGCTTCCAACTGACGCAGTTATTAAAAGGTTTCAATTAACGTCCAAGTCTGACAAAATCGACAGAGGAGAGGACCTAACGTTAAGAGATTAAAGCATTTCTTTCGATTTCACCGTGATTTAAATTGGGAGGACAAGCGCTAAGCTTAGGGAATGCACACAATAATAGGACACGCCGTCATCATGCTGCTTACCACCTGTTACCTATGTAAACCCCGTAACAATTTGTGGCACCGTTTCCCGTTTACCGAATGTTTCACTGAGAAAACGTTTACCGCTGGATTTAGCGCTCATACCCGTTAAGCTGCCGAATGGTGTGCTGCAGTCAAAATACAGGGAGGAGATGCAAAACCGTTTCAGACGGATTGTGTTGGCCGGAATAAACATGGTACCTGTGGTGAACTGAAAAAGATTTCCCATAAACAATCCTTGCAGGGAACTTACCTGACAATTTCATAGGGTACCTGAACCGTTTGTGGTTTCCTTTATTTCAAACAAATCAAACCTTTGATAGCATGCTCCACATCATACCCACTGCAGGACTGGTGCAACCAGCAATCGCATTAATCACACTTGACCCAGTCAACGGTGTCACTGTTACCAACTGCGTCCTCCGGCAGCACACATAGCGCGCATTTGACCCGCTCCAACTCCACCGGTTCGGGAGTAGCACTCTGCTTTAAGAACTTGCACTTATAAAAGCTGGAACTTTTGCTTCTTAACTGACAAAAAATGCACCGGGCGGCGATGTATCCGCAACCGAGACCTCCGTCCGTCTCAGAACCAATGAAAGTTTCCGTCTACCAAAACGTGCTTTGCTGCACTTGCGTCTTCTCTCGCCGTGGTCTCCGTATATTACCTCCCACAGGACGACAAGGAAACCCGGCGGAAGTACCCTTTTTCCCAAGTCACAACATATCCTCCTGGTTATCGAAAGGTACAAAGGATTCGCTGTGCTTGGTCTTGCAGAAAAATCGCACATCATTTTCCTGCATCAACGCCTCGCACAGCCGGCGCAAATAGGTTGCCCTGCGTTGAACCTTCTTAGCTGCCATATTACAGGTGTGCTTTTTCAGTTCAGCAAGCACCTTCTGCGCCCTGCATAACTTCGTGGCATGATGCAATACGGCTGCATATTAGCTGCTTGCAGTTTCCGACAAACTAACCTCCGCCGCCCCGGTGAAACCGCTGGCGTCTATTGGCTCAGGTGGATCAGGTGTACGTCACCTACAACCCTGCACCAGTGCTGGCCACTTTTCACCGTGGTCGGACGCGATGTAACACACGTGAAGGCATGAAATCCGCCAATGGTTCTGAAACCCACAGTCACTTTCGTCACTACTTACCAAGCATGCACGTGTACCGGAAAGTCAATCGCATTCCACTACCCCAACAGTACCCTCAGGTTGGCAGCCCATTATGTCCTCTGATGACCAGTGCTTTGTGAACTGCTCCCGGGCGTACGGCGTAACGCCTAAGCAGTCCGGTGAGCATGCAGAAGTGTACCGGTGGCACATACAGGGTCACGCGGCACCTCGAGAATTTGGTCCGCCTCTCTTCCATAACCAAATGCACACGATCCGCAACCAAGGTGAACAGAAAATAATGGAGTGCCTCTCATTCTGTTGCCGCTTCTGCTGCCTGTTCTCGTTCTCTACCCTGTTAGTTGTGAAGTAACCAAATGCCAAACCGTCCTCAATCGATGCGCCGCCTAAGATGACCCAAACGCTAGACAAATGCGCACCAGGAATTCTTAAATTTCTCCGTTTCCCACCTTTATGGCATGCAGCAGTTTACCAAAATTTTTCTCATCTCTGGTATTTATCAATTAATGCAACCGCTGGCGTAGCAGTGTCCTATCTTCCGGTGACTCAACATGCAGATGTGAGCAACGATTGGCCATTTCTCGCACCGCAAGAAATCGACACAGTACCAGATGCGCCTCGGGCCGAAAGAACTTAACTGCTCTCATATGAGCGGCACGTTTATCCAGGACTATGGTCCGTGCCCAGGATGTGGCAGGAACCCTGACAAGAAGCGCTTCCACCGCTTCCATGTAACTCTAATATGTCTCATTCAGCAATGAAGCGTAGAAAACGTGTATGGCAACGCCAGTTACACCAACATACAGGGCCACAGTGTGTATCCCCGTAGTTTATTTGCTATGTCGCGTCCGTCAACAGCACCACACAGTATTGCTGCATCAAGCTACCCATGCATGAGGGCGCAAAATACACCGACTGTCTTTGCTCATCATTCCTTGTCACCCGGCACTTACCGTTACAACGAAGGAACAACGTCAAACGCCTCTCAGATTGTCTTAGCCATGTGACGCTGCCTCATGTACCACAAGTTTGCCTTGGTCATCCGTCGTCTATAAGAACGCAAACCTGCGTCAACGTTTACAACCCTTAAATGTCGCCATCAACCAACACACCTAGGACGTGTGAGCAGCGGTAAAACGTTTGTTGTTGAGGTACAGCCATGGCTGACCAATTTGAAAGCAATGGGTGTGCTTCAAGTTGAGGTTATACGTCTCATACATTTGCCCTCTCAAATTGAATGAGAAAATCGCACGACAACTGCAAGCACGAAACCTGTAAAATAAATGATCACTTTTCCCATATATCCTTTATCGCTTCCCTCCTGTACCAACAAGTATCGTATGTACGCACCGAAATTGTACATATTGGTAGGAAAAGCCTTCAGCGACCTTCGCCTTACTTTGCTTCTCATGCTGCGTCGCAGTTAAGGTACCATAGTTGAAGAAATTAGAGGCAGCCGCAAATTGGAAGTTGTGAACAGGTTTTCCACTTCCTCCCAGCTTTTATAGCAATAGCAGACCATGCGACAAAACGCAGCATTGTCGTTCAACCTGGCGCTCGATAATCAATTAGATCTCCTCTAGTTACCGTCAATTAAAATGGCAAGCAATTCACTACTAAAAATCACATCAAATACCATTTCTTGTTGATACGTATGTACTAAGCAATGCATATACATCTCTTTCAATACTAGTTGTGAAAGCGTTATCATTTAGACTGGCGTACCGGAACGCAAAATCCCAGCAGTTCTTCTTTACCTTACAAAGGTTAGCCACTCCCTATATCGCTTGTCGTTGGACTGTGGTAGCGTGCATCAAAACGGTTGGTAATTATCAGAAAATTTTTCCTTAGGGTTGGAAGTAGCAAGTCACATATGCAAGCAGGGTTATTAATGGCTATTGACGGTTCGGTTATTCAGACATTTGTGAAACAAGGAACAATGAACAATTTATAAAGGGTAAAAAGTCAGGTGCTTGACATATCCGGTAGGGTGTTTAGCGTGACAAAAAGATAGCGAAGGGTTAATGGAGTCGTTAGTTTAGGCGCATAGAGATGTAACTGCCCTGTCGTATAAAGGGAGTCTGAACTGAGAATGTACGCACACAAAGCAACAGGGGAGTGATTATTGTTCACATCATAGGCGAGAAAAATAAAAAAAGATAGCAAGGACAACGCTTACTCGCGTGCAAATATCTTAAGTCGACAGGATACAGAAATCCAGTTTCTATAGCAGTAGCCTTTATCAAATTTCGTGCAAGGCGCTTGGAATGACTCATTCTCGGGTAGGGTTATGGTACTATCCCCTGTCTGTTGTGCATTAGTGTTAGCCCCTGTTGGTCGGGAGCTATAGCACGTAGTGTAAATGTTCCAGGGTATCGTCAAGGCATTTTTGAAAAGGGATAGGGTGGGTGCATTAATTACATGCTCCGGGAGTGCGTTCCAAGGCTGTGCCACTCGAAGGGAAAAATAGTTTCGCCGACATTCCAGGCGGCTGTACTGCGTGAGTAACTTAAACTGGTGACCTCTTAGCTAGGTGTTTTGACTGAGTGTTAGAAGGGAATGGCATGGGTGGTTGGGGGTTATAAGGATCTGGTACACCATAATGAGATCGCCCCTTAGACTCCGTGAACGTTCACTGTATATTTTGAGGGTCTTCAGCCTGAGTCGCCAAAACATGGAATGGCGGGAACGTGATTTTCGACTAAAGTATTTTATACCATCCATTTAGCAGAAAGCTGGTGATCCAGTTAGCCAGCTAAGTAAACTAGGACTGTTATATTAAATAAAGGAATTAGCTTAAATAGTGGAAACCATTCATTGTAGTGGTAAATGTTAAGATAGAGCAACAAATCCTAAGTTGAATACGGAAGTAAGTTGTTACTATAAACAGCAGGTCTACTCAGGTCTGATACCAGGAACGATGGAGGCGTTTGCCTAAAGAACGTCTTGTTTCATGTACCTGTAACTGAACAACGACCCCCGTCTCCTCGACGTTGGTTTAACTCTTCATGGTTATGCTTAGAGCTGAAGTAAGATAAGGAGCAACGTTTGCACTTTCATGTGTCAGTATTAAAATACGCTAAATATTCCAGTATAATTACATGTTTAGATGCAAGAATTTTTGGTGCGTCATTCATTCTCCATCAATGGCTCCAAAAATTGTTGCACCTGACCATACAAGCCAGTTACGGCTGCCTCTGGTTCATTACTTTGGATACTCCGATAAGACAATGCGGTTGAATATAGATATACATCTATAACTAAGTAAAGTTTTTCTTCTGGACAAGACGGGCAACGACTTTACGAGCAAGATGATTTTGACAAAACAGTGCCTTAACAAGAACTATATGGGATGGGCCGCTTAACGATACGCGCGATTTTAAACTAGGGGTGGCGCCTCGAGATGCAACTGATATACAGAAATATGAAGAAATATTGCAAGATAAAGGTGGAATGTGATCGTGCAGCAGGTCTAGATATCTAAACAGCGTCTAGTTGTCATATATTTGCTTAAAGGTAAAAGCTTGCTTCTCCACACCATAGCGGTAAACGTTTTCCATCCTTACCCTGGCGTTGCCTTGCTTCGGTCTCCGTTTTCGATCCTACTTCAAGCTGACAGCCGAACCTTGGCGACCTGCCTTAGCCTAATCTCTACTGGCCAGTCTGCTTCTATGCCTTCTTCCAGACTACCGGGATGTCAACCTCTAAGCTCTGTAGATTCAAGGCAATGTCTCCATCACACGACAGCATGTTGAACTTGTTCACCCTATGTTAATATAGCCCCTTCTATCGCTGACCTATCCAATCCTACTTCCCTAATTAACTGTACGACTCAATATAAATGCGCCGACTAATCCGGTCGCCTCTGATTGATCTCCTTCTATCCGACTTTTATGATGTTGCCCGCCATTGTTTGGAAGACTGAACGCTTTGTCAAAATTACATCGAGAGACACATTCACTGTCGCATTTCTGATCTGTAAACGTTTACTCTCGACTCCGTCCTCTCCTTATCGCGCTCTGTCTTTATTTCTTCTTCAACCGGACAGCGAGCCATCAACGCCATGCTCCATTTTCCTCTTTGACTGCTTCTTGCCTGTCGAAATGTAGTTTTAGGCTCTGCATCAGCAGCCCACAACTTCTCTCACATTGCGTGTCTGCCTGACTTGCATACCTTATATTCATATAGCCCCTTCCATCCCAAACTTATACATCTCTGCTGGCCCTTTATTTGTCTTCCTACCTTAACTGTACGACTTATTCTCAATGTGCCGGCTAATCCAGTCTCATCTGATCGGTCCCCTGCTCTCCCAATTTTCTCCGATTGCCGTGATGTTATCAGCATTTGTTCGGAAGACCAATCACTCTGTTCCCATTGCCTCGTGAGCTACATCAACTTTTCCACACCTTATAAGTAAACCACTTTTTATCCGGATCCTCACTCCTCCGTATGACGCTCTCTGCTTTTAGTTCTTCATTACTCGGACTGCCAACTCTTAGTGCCGTGCAATAACTAGTCTCATCTGACCGGTCTGCTTTTTTGACCTGTTCCAGCCCATCAAGGTTTAAACGGTCTAGGCCTTGTAGACTCAAAGCTTTGCCTACCTTACGTTGACAGTCTGCTAGTCTTGTTCAGCCTTTATTAATATGCACACGTCCATCTCTAACCTGGCAACCTCCTGACTTACTCCATTTGTCTTCCAACATTAGCTGTGTAACCAAATCTCACTGCGTCGGCTAATTCAGTCTTGTCTGATCGGTTGCTGCTCACCGGATTTGCTCTGACTCGGTGACACTACCGGCCGTTCTTCGGAAGACTGAAAGATTCATACTCCTTCGTACGAGAGCATCCTTGGCTTCCCTACACTTTAGCAGTGAACCTTTTTCATTCTGAAGTTCATCTCCATGCTTCGCTCTTTGTTTTCATTTCCTCAAACGGACAGACTAATCGAAGTACTCTTCCTTAACCTTGCCTTACCTAACTAGTCTGCTTTTCTGTGACCTCTTCCAGTCCACCGGGCTGTTAACGACCTAGACTCTGCAGTCTCAACGCTGTTTTTATTACCTCAAGTATCTGCTTAACTTGCTCATCCAATGTCAAAACAGCCTCCTCCTTCTCTTTCATACCCTTTACTGCCGCTTCTCTCTATTTTCTTACCAGTTTATCTGTACGACTCAATCTCAATGCAATGATTAATCAAATGTCGTCTGCTCAGTTGCACTCACTTTGAGTGGCTTGCCGGACCTAATCACCCCTGTATAGTGTAGCCTCTTTGATATTTATCCTGTCTATTTCCGCTGACACTCCCCACCGTTGTTCTCACCACAAGTGAACGGCACAGTCTCAGTGAGCTGACTAATCTATTCTTATCTGAACGTTATTCTGCCCTTTTATTGCTCCCAGATGTCCGTGCCACTTCCGACCATGGTCTACTAGCGACTTTACTCTCCTCCATTTGCGTCTAGACCCTGTTGCTTTTATTTTCCTCTTGTCCATAGCCTTCTCTGTTATCGCACTTCATTTTATTCCCACGGCTTACACTCATTGCGCCGAAACAAGTTATGCTCTTGCGTATCGTCTCCTTCGCTCTGATCTTGCTCCTGATTACTGGCGGCACTCGGACCATGGCTAAGTGTTGCTTGACTAGTACTTCCATTAGTATGCTCACCTTACCACCATTCCTATGCCTCTGCTCTTTTTCTTATGTTCGCATTTGCCTATTAGTGTGACCGCACCTAAGATAACGACTCCCAATGCATGGCAGTTTCGGCCTTCTGTGACTCTTTTCTCTAGTTTCTGACGGCTTTTGCACTGTGGAAGCATGAGCGCTTTAGCATACTCACTCGCACGAATTACTCTTCGCACTGCCGTTTGCCTTCATTCGCACATTGCCGATTCTTTGAATTTCCTTTTCCTCATAGAAAGTTGCTTTACATACTGTTGCTCCCGCATTCGGTTTCAACCTACTTCGCCTTAGTTTCATCTGAGGTCCCTCTTGCATTCGTACTGCTGTCATTATCATCGGTTTATCTATTCTTCTCTAACAATCGTATTATTCACTCAATTCCGTAAACACACTTTGTTATACCGGTCCCTTGATATTGCGTGTGCGGCACCCTCTTCCTACGTAGTGGTTGTAGTCTGAGCCACCCAAGCGACGTGATGCATAGAAGGAGCTTGCAAATCGTGTATACTAAGCATAAGTACACAGGTTTTAATGTATCTTAGGCACTGTTGCGCGCAAGTAGTGTTTCGATAGTGCTTCTTGCTTAATTTCTGCCTGTCTGTTTGGATGCCGCTTGTTCGTTGCCCGCTTTTTCTCGAGATTCCCAGGCACATCGGCCAAAACAAGCAGGGCTATCCACTGGGACTGGCCGAATCATCCTTAATTGCCAGCTGGCTTAAACACTTGCTCCTTTCGCCGGGAGAAGATGAACCCACATATCGTTCCAAACGGAACTCTTTCCGCCATTTTGGAGAAGCTGTCTTCACTGGGTCTAAACAAATGGGTTTAGCTCGCCTCGTACGCACAGTATCAAAATGCACTCATCCGAAATATGTACATGGATCTCCTGTTTCACAACGGAAGACAAACAAAGCTAGCGTGATTACCGCGGTTAGCTTTGCTCATTCTCACTGGCATGCAAAACATTGGTTTCGGTGCCATACATTTCAGGAAGAACACTCCGGTACTCCATTCACCTGGAGCTTTTCCGATGGCATTCCACGGACAGTTTTATGCTCGTATAAATAGCTTTCCGGTGGCTTTACATGTAGCTTTCGCTTGACAATGGAGACAATTACACTCGCTTACATTTGAAGGAATCCCGATTCCATTTTGCGGAGTTAGAGACCGAAAACGTTCCCGCACTGCACAACGCAATAGCATTTTTACCTGTTGTGGACGTATTTAGCTACGGGGACAACTGCACTCACCATCCCAATGACGTTTTCAGCGTGGACAGCTGGACACGGGTTGCGAGCCGGACAAGTATGTAACGGAAAAAGCCAGCTGCTATTAACCGTTATTTGCTAACCTACACCCTTTATCGTTCGGCTCTTCCGCCTCATTGACCGGTTTCAACGACTACTGTCGGTAAATTACCAAGCCAATCGATCAACCAAGGAAGAATTTTGGCTGCCAACCGACTGCGAATAATAGAGTGCAAAATCAGTCTGTACTATGTATAGCCGGTTAGCGCTACTGTTCAACGGAAGCTACGGTAGTGTTCCAGGAAGTTGTGGGTTTTCGCCTGTTAAGCGTTTTCCCTATAGAAAGCCACAAATGTCCGCTTAACAACACTGCAACGTAGCGGATGTTTTGCCACTGAATAAAGTCACAGCTGTACAGTTTACACTGTCACAATCCTCACTTCCACATCCAACCTGTGCAGCTGATTTTACTATAAGAGAATGCCTTGATGCAGCACAGAACCTTTCAATTTCTTAATGCTCATTGATTGCACCAAAACCATGTTTGGGCTCCTATGCCCATGGATAAGCAAATGGCGAATTCACGCACAAATTGTATCTCGACACAACAGTGATGACTAATTTTTACGCGCCCCATCGCCATCATGTTCCTTGGTCCGACTATTACTTGACAAAATGCTCACTCTTATGGACTACATCATTTCTGTTATATCTTTCATTAAAACGAAATGTTTTACTATTCCAAGGAAGCTATGCTTATATGCATATTTGATCGCGCCTTCATATGTGTGCCTTGTTTTACCGAGAATACACCGTTTATTTTTTATTTATAACATGAGAAAGTATGCTTGAAATAGGAGGGAAGTGTATGTCGGTTTATTGGTGCACCTTAACTTGAAGTTATTTATGGCACCTGCATGTGCGATGGAGGAAGTGTGCGCTTTTCGTCATGTGTATGTTCCATTAACAGTTGTATAGAAAATGGGAATGAAATAGCTTGGTATATATTGCATAAATAACTGGGTGGAATTACGGATGCAAAACTCTATATATGAGTGGAGGTGTGCGTAATGGAAGCTTGTACGTCCAAGCAGAATTATATATATACTTGCAAAAGTAACATCCATATATGTAACCGTAATGGCAAATATATTTATAAGTGGGTACAGTTAAGTATATTTAATTATATGTAAATTTAAGCCTGTCAGTTGTAATCTCACATTTGAAAATGAATTGCAACATACTCAAGTGCCGCTGATTATGAATAGTAACAGGTATAGGTGACTGTAAACCTTAAAATATAGTGAATAGCGTAGTTAGACTGCGCGATATTTTAACGCCATTATACAATTAGTGTACTGGAAAGCCAGTAAACTTTTAGGTGTCGCGTATGGCTGAATTGTGTGAAGCATATGCAGTAAAATTGAGAGCAGGGAGCAAATAAGAAAAGTTATGAACGGGAAGGAAAATAATTTCATACATGTATCCCACGCAAATATGTATAAATACGTATCATTGGGTGTTCCTGTGAACGCGATGGGTGCATATTAATAACATGTTAATGCTTCATGGTGTCGCATTAATGTGGATATTTTACTAGACTCCACGATTGACGTTGCTTGCCTGTATGAGTAGTACATGGAAATGTAACATAAATACCATAACCTAGGCGTCTTTACTTAAGAAAGCGTGATGCATTTGATGTTTTAACCATCGCAAATGCAAGTTGCGTAATAAGGCTGCCCATGTCCCGTAGGGAGACGTTATTATTGTTGGGATTGAAACCTATGTCATTGGCTCCACCAGCTTACATAAAAGGTGCTTAATCACCACAATTACCTCCCATGAACCGAGCAATAATCTTACCAATAGGTAGACAACATGCCTGCAAGAAAAACTGTATTTTTTACAAAGCAAGTCCAAAGAAATGGAAGTGGTGCACGTGCAGTTAGTAATGGTAAGGGTTTCGGGCCGTACAAGTTTAACCGAGGGTTGCGCGAAAATAAACGCTTCATTTCTGCAGGAGGCGGCGGGATGTCTGTTATCCGTAAATGATGCAACGGTATCCTTGGGTGCATATGCCCGGGTTCACTGTCTGAGAGCAGTGGATGGCACGCGACGGTAATCGGCTAATAGGAACTTACCTGTACTGCACCAGTTAATTGAAAATGTATTGGTATCCAGTTGTCACTAAGCAAACCGTCGCTGAGCACTGTGTTGCGGTTCGGCGCTAGATCCAATGCATATGGATATCAGGTTATTGCACTTACGATGAGTTTGCACACCTACAATTGATTACGCGCTGTGGCAGTTGTCATGTGTTACGATAATTGCGCAGGTAATATTGGTACATGGTAACGTGCTAGCGGATATGCAGCGGTAAGTGTAAATGGTTCCGAACATTGGAAAACCGTATGCATTAAAGGTGCCGGACGTTTACTACATTCAGAACTATTCACCACTAGGTGAGTGAGCTTGTATATAGCTCAGTAACCACCAAGGGTGAACACTGAGAAATGGCTTTGCCAGCCTCATAAGAAGCCACTTTGATAGCCCAACATCAATGTGAAAAGCTGAGGAGAAAAAGAAAGCGTTAGGTAGCCTAAACTTGTAATTTTTAAGAAGTATATGTTACGTGCAAACACTTGGTGCATAAACTAAGCGGTTGTGCACAGACGCATGGAATTCTGCGTTATTCTGCAACCGCCAGGACGGTCAGAGTAGTCAAGCATGCGAAGGGAATATGTGCGTTCTAAAAGCCACATATAACGTGATACGACCTTAACCTGGGGTGCGACGAAGTACTTATGCACTGGCACATGGTATGTGGAGGAAGACCAGTAGTGTCGGATCACGTAACTAGGCATCACCAATAGCCAGGCGTAAAAACGCAAAATTAGAACAAGTAAAACACGTACCAGAGGTGCAATGGAGTATATAGGCGGCCGCACATGTTATGTGCAGGAAAAGCAGTAGTGGCTGATCACTCAAGTAGGTTTGACGGAGAGAGCGTCGTAGTAGAAACTACCTACTAAGAGCCGATAGACTTACGGGAGGTGCAACTGAGTAGACAGCGGCGACAGATTTTGCGTGTAGGCTGACCAATATTGGCGGATCAGTCATATAAGCAGCATGGATAGACAGAGGTTCTGAAAACCGATTGTTAACAGGCGATAGACATACAAGCGGTGCAACGGAGTATATTGGCGGCTGCACAGGTTACGTGGAGGTAGGCCTGTAGTGGCCAATCACCCATATAGACAGCATGGATAGAGGGGAGATCTTCAAGTCACATGTAAACAAGCAACACACTTACCGGAGGTACATCGGAGCAGACAGCGGCGGCAAAGGTTAAGTGAAGGCAGATTAGTGTTGACAGAGCATATATCTAGGCAGCATGTTACGGGCAGGCGACCTTTGGGTAGGTTGGGTAGTGAAGGTAAAGTAGGGCTGAAGCAATAACGGTCGCAAGAGTTTTGATTCTCGGTGACAAGTACTATTCCGCCGTTAGACCTTGAATTAGGAAGTGTAGTTACTTGCTAGAAAGTGTGCATTAGTGCATGACCGAGGACGTCAAGCCGCATTGCGTGCTCTTCGACCTAACTTTCGCAGTCTCATACTAATGTGCACTAAATGAGAATCCTTATTGCGGTACCGATAAACCAAACCATCGGCCTAATGGAGATCAGCTTTTAAGCAACATTTTCCGATGTTTAGGATGAACTTCTACGCTAGCAGTCCTCTAGATGTACTCGCTGCATACGTATATCGGTAGGTGCAAGCTTCCTCTATCTATAAGTCATTGCGCTTAAAACGGATAGGGACAACTGTTTACCCAATACGTCATGTGTTGCCACAACCACGATGTCTTACCATTGCTGGATGGTCCGGTAATAGACGGACCACGTGCCGCAAGAGAAACATTCTACATTCTTAAAGATCTCTCCCCGGAGGACTGAGTCCGAATGAGGCAAGTTGTCTGCTAGCTATGAACCCAAGCAGCACAAGGAGAAACATATCTACACAGTTGCTTTTGTACAGCCAGAAAAGCTCAGAGCTCAGTGGACGTCAATCATTCAGCTTCCCGGAAACCCGGCTGTTTGGTGAGAGGTCTGGAGGAACAGAACTCCGCTACGCAAAAACTGCCTAAATGCCCACAGCGCCCAATCCAATTGGGACCATGATAGGAAATCCGCAACGCTCTGGTGTTGGCTTCATAAAGGACAATAATCGCTGATAGCCGAGGTGATCTACAGAGCCCCTGCTGGATGTGGCTCACTTATTACGCTCCATTCGACCCCAGAGCAGGGGAACAAGCCGCCTCCTTATGGGTAAATTCAACACCCCCGCCATAAGCTGGGACCTTCGTTAATTCCAACGTAGATGCTGGCCGATGGTGCTCATGCTTATGCTTGGTGAGAATTATGTAAGGGCTATCGTAAATGAGGCCGCTTTGAGTAGTGTTGAATTTGTCCCAGGGTAGCTGGGTTTACTAAGGTTGAAACGCGTCCTTAGGCTGCTGCAAGAAGTTTACCCTTCTAAAGCAGCTGCACCTGATTCAATTCACCCGATGTTTCTGTATGAGTTGGCGGTGAAACTAAGGTTACCGCTGAAGATGGTGTTTCACAGTCACTTGACAGACGTATATTGCCTTCTGAATGGAAGTCGGCTGTCGTCTGTCCTACCTTTAAAAATGGCTACCGGAAGCTTTCTGACAAGTATAGAACAGTCAGTGTGACAGACGCCATGGTCAAACTGCTGGAAGTTTAAGTGAGAGATATGTTGGAAGGTCAACTGAATAGATTTAATCTACTCAGTAGCAAACCACAAGAATTTCAGAAGGGCTTTATTATTTGACGAATTCGTTGGTTCGTCGTGAGACTTGGGACGGGCCACTGGACAATGGACAAATAGTGGAGGTGCTTTCCGTTGGCTTCTCGAAAGCATTTGTAAAGGTGGTCCAGTTGAGTCTTTCACAAATGGTAAGCTTCTAAGTCGTACCTGGCCGCGCCTTTCACTGGGTAGCTGCATTCTTGCAGGGAAGAGAGCAGTGTTTACGTGTGGTTCGCAGCTTATCCTTTAGGCAAGCGGTCCTTAGCGGTATACCACGGGGTTCGGACCGATGCTGTTTTCCATCTAGGTAAACAATTTCCCTGGTGAGCTTAGGGTGTCATTCCTATTGTTTGCTGGGAATCATAAGATCTGAAAACTTGTAAAAGTATCTGAAGGTTCTGAGACCATAAAGTAGGCCCTGGACCGACTCTGTGATTGGTCTACTTTGTGGCTACTGTCCAGTAATCAGGCTAAGCGGTCCATCCTACATATAGGAGCAACTTTCCTACCGTCGAGATACTTGCTCAGCAGCGTCAAGCACCGCTTTCTATCCAACCAGGTATATCTAGGCGCCCTTCATTCCTTAGCTTTGCATGCTGGTGACAACTGGAAGATGGACGCAAGTAGAGGTATCGCAATGTTGTGGTTAACAGGCCGTAAGTACCAAGTTCGTAATGGGGTTACGGAGGCAATCGTACCCAGAGAGGCTACTTAGCTTGGTTAGGTATTCATTGCCCTACCGACGGCTTCGGGGATAACTAAGCACTACTTACCGCACTTTAAGAGGAAAAGTTGAACCGTGCTTTAACCAGCTGTTTAACACGGCTAAATTGCCTTGACATCGCGCAACCCATGAAGCTGCACAAGCCGCATTCCGACGGAATCATGGCGGAAGCTGTTCATCGCAAAGAGTTATCGAGCGTTGGAACGCGCTTCCAGAAAATGTAATCAGTGAACTTACGGTTAAGGCTTTCGTGCTTCAGGTAGACTTCCTTGGGTGGCAACACATAACCGTTCCATCCTCCTGACCATCTGAAGTAAATAAATAGATGATTATATTCTCCACGAAGCAAGACACACCAGTACAGGCATGCTTAAGTGGTTGACAGAGGCATAGCAACCCTAAAAGCTGGTGTATACCATACAACCGAAATACGTGTTCGCCAAATACATGGCTTAAAAATTTTACATGATTTTGCACGGGAATGGTACAGGGATGAAGGGTTTGCTCATTGGTGTCCAAGAGAAAGGTGGCACCGAAGCGCTGTACAACTACTAAGTGTTACTGTTATAGAAATACTGAGTGCGGGTTCGAATCGTTCCGGAGATTGATCACCGTTTTCCCATAGGCGTAGGAGTCCTATTGTATTTGATAAACACGTGCTCTCAATTATGGTTAATTGTTATCATGCTTCATGTGAAGCAGTGGGCAGTGACTTGAGTTCATATTCTGTCCTTCTCCTCAATCCTACGAATTACTGACCTGTGAGTTTGTCAACGGTTACTTTCGGGCTGCAGGAATTGAAGTCAATGAGGACCAAAGTGGGTGCCATTTTCCGCCTCTCCTTCCGAAATGGAGTCCACATGACTGCGCTTTTACTTTATCCCAGTCTTTACGGAGCATGGCTCTCACCCAACACCAGTGACGGATCTACTGCTGTCTTATACTGGTGGATGCTGAGTTATCCGCTAAGAAACAGCTGATTTGCACGCGGGGCAGTGAAAGACGCAAGGAACCTGTCCAACAGATGCCCTGTTACCTTTTTCCCATATTCAGCTTCGTGTGCCGGTATGTTATCTTCGCAAAGTCTATGCTTCTTGACCCGGCTTGTTTGCTTAGAGCATTAAGATTTGTAGGTAGGTCCCTTCAGTCTCTGTTATCGCTGTTCATTCCATAGGTAATAATGGTTGCGGCGGACATCACGGTGACTGCATGGAAGACCTGCGGAAAGCGGTCGAGAAGCATTTGCCCGCTGGGTGGGCTCCTCTGAGTCACGTACACGGGACTAATTGAGTCAGTATCAGTCAAAGTCCAAATGACAGCGGGTCTTGGTAAACTGCCTACGAGACGATGTTGCTTTGTGTTTACAGGCAAGTCATAGTGGTGCAAAAAATCAAGTTCGATGGGTGGTTGGTGGGTGGTTAAACGTCTACAATAAGTAATGCTTATTTAAAAGATCGTCCTGTCAAGAGTGAGCGTGCGCGAGCGTGGACCATACACTGGAATGGTTCTGTTAGTTGCGCGCAATGAGCCAGTCACCCTCTCAGTCATGTCAGTGGGCTCGCGTGGGATAGCGTTAACTCCTGCTGCTGTGTCAAACAGGTAGCGAGGTATCGGTTTCCGGTCGGTAACAAAGAAAAAGTGACTGCGATGACCAGCGACGTTTGTCGCCCCTACGTGCTGGTCGTTCCGTTTCCTTGTGTTTGGTGTTTAAAGGCACAAGGGGAACTGTACGATCCGGCTTGCGGACCAAATCGCTTGTGTTACCAGTAATAGTATGGTCTAGGCGGGGACTCACAAGCGGAAGGAGCATGGGTTCAGCTTTAAGACGAGACTAGCGTTGTTACGGAAACTGACGTGTCGGCGAGTCGTTTAGTAAGCTCGGCCTTCTGCGCCTTAAGTTCCGCTAACTCAGCATCAGGGTTCGATCGGACCTGCGAAACTTAGGCGTAAGATTCCTATATATGGTCGGCGGTGTCGCCTAACAGGGACAGTGGAGCATCGTCATTAGCGAAAAGAATGTGACACATCTCACAGAGCACTCGTTGGAACTGCAGTTCCCGGAGCAACTTGTCATTTACAGTGGTGGGTTTTGCTGGGCTACGCATTTTTCTTAACAAATGAGACGGCTTAAGGTCAATGAGTTGTGTTTCGCTTAAGGGTTTAGTTAATCTTTGTCGGTCGGACAAACCTGTTCTTTCAGAACTGCAGCTTTAATCGCTTCATAAATTTGCCGATCCTCGGGCGGATCTAGAATGTCGTCTAGGTCGCCGATAACATGCAGAGGCGTGCGGCTACAACATGGTGGAGCTTAATGTAACCCGACTAAACATGACGTAAAAGGCACTGCGAATGGATCCGCGAGCACCAGGCCTTAGGAGTAGTCTCGCGATAAGGAGGTCTAGGGAAACTAACGGTACTACCTGGGCGTTCACATTTGGATTTATACCCTCCATGGGGGAAGCTACTAAACCAGAGAATTGAAACCCGAAATTGTAAATATATAAAAGTAGAACTGTAGACGAAAAATGTGGTCAAATCTGAAAATAAAAGTTAGTAAGGGACTCACTCATTGTAATTGCGTAACCGATTATACGTCGGGTGTCACCAATTATAGTGGGTTGGTCTAACACCATATCCGATACAGATCTGAATGTCCACCCAAAGACGTGCGACAGTCCACACGAAAATTTACTAAAAATGTTTATTAAAAGGATACTAAATCGTAATACTAAAAATAAGGCACCGGAAGATGATTAGCTAGGTGGTATATGGTAGGGTGCTGAGTGCGATCGGAGAACCGACGTTGGTTTCGAAGTCCGCGGACAAAGTCCGGATGTTGTCCGTGTCTCATAGAAGTACGTGCACCATACAAACATGCGAACCACTTACTTCCCTAATACATAAGAATACTATACTTTCATATTATATAGGATTATTTGCGCATCAATCGGGGCATCTCCAGGTCACTACAAGCTAGTCCAGCCACTGTGCCTCCGCCACGCTTAAGCCTCTGGCTGATATCCTTCGGTATCCTGTCGCAGAGTGCTTCAATCAGCCTCTTCAAGAAGACAAGCTGCCACCTGACTCGAAGGAGGCGACCATGTTTGCCATCCACAAGGGGTTCAAAGTCGGTGCCTCTTAAATACATACCTGTTAGTTTGACCAGCGTCATGCTGAAGTGCTTGGAAAAGCTTATAAGAAATAGGATCGGTGAACGCTTGACTGAGCACAACCTAATTAGGTCGAAACAGCATGGCTTTCTTAAAAAGAAGTCGTGACTTACAAATTTATTTTGCTTTTTATCTGAAAGTACCCGTTGTCTTGATAGTGGGAGGTCTGTAGAGGTGTGCTATTTGGACTTCAGTAAAGCCTTTGACCCCGTGAATCATCGAATTTTAATTGAGAAGCTGACATGGTTTGGACAGCATCCTCAACTATTGCTGTGGCTCACTGAATTGTTACGTGAAGACATTCATAGTCAGGATTAGGGAAGCGAATTCTAGTGTGGGTAAAGCGGAATCGTTCGGTCGCTACATGTCAGGTTCGTCCCGCCTCAAACAAAAGTCGAAAAAGACGGATGTATGGACGCGATAGACGTTTATTGTCGAAACACACAATCCCGCTAGCTAAAGGCACCGCAACCTGCTTCTAGCTAGGGGAAGGTATAGTCGACATCCGACGCAGCAAACTCCCTTCGAGGCGGAAAAGCCAGAAGCGCGCGAATGCGATTCGTCTGGATGACTCAAACATCCGTCTTCGTCGTGAGAACAGGCAAACTTCCTACGTCGTCTATGTATAGAATAATATTAGAATTTGAGAATATTTTACACAGAAAACAGGACTCTCTCCTGGAGATTACATGAGTCATGCTTACAGCGGTGGGAGGGACCGCTTAACGATATGTGCGGTTTCACAATCAGAGTGATGCCTCGAGGTAAAATTGTTCTAGGAATCTAGGAAAATATGGTGAAATAGTGCAAGCTAACGGTGGAATGGTATCCTTCAGCAGGTCTAAATACCTAAAAAGGAGCCCTGTGACAGATATCAGATTAACTAAAATACTTTGTACTTATCGTAAAAATAGAGATGGAATACAAACGAGGTGCGTTAATTTCAGTTTGAAAATGAAAAGTAAGTCCTGCAATTGGAGGGAAGCGTATGTCGGATTATTGGTGCACCGTAACACAAACTCATTGATTGCAATGGTGTGTGTGATTGTGTACGTTTGCGCTTCCCCTTATGTGTATGTGCCATTAACATTGGTAGTTAAACTGGGAATCGATATAGCTTGCTATATATTGCATAAAAGACTGCATGGAATTACGGATGCAAAAACCTAGGAGGGTATGCGAATATTATGTAAGCATGTATTCACTAATATATATATATATATATACATTTGGCGGCATCCGCTTTCGGATTTGCCTGTCACTGTGGCAGGCCACAGGACGCTTGCGCCTACAGAGGGACCATGGATGGCTTGCGCCGCACCACCGACAGCTCCATCCACAAACCCCATATCCAGTGTAAACCCGAAGGAATAAGACCGGGAGGCATGCGGATGGGAGCCACGTTGCATCAACGGAGCCGGCCCACACTCCTTCACAGGCAAACACAAGCACGCTGTATTTGGGGAATCAACCGCACACAAAGCGGTGGCTGGACCGTAGTCCGTTCCACACTGAGTGCTTGGAACCACTCATCGAGCCTAGCACGACCACAAGGGCCGTGTATTCCGTCCCCTCCAACAACGACCAACTGTCTCCTGGAAGGAGTATGAACGAGGAAGTGGGTAATAGACAGGTACGAGCCTCGTCAACATGCACATCAAGCGCAGCCACACCTGGGATGTCAAACAACAGCCAATCATTTAAAATGTCGATATCGAATAAAGTAAACGGATATGAGGACATAAATACTCGTAAAATGAACACACGGAAGAAATTTGTTAAAGGTGAATACGCGGCAAGTACAAAAATTTCCGAAAGTTATTTAAAATATACCACGCGATAAAACTACGCAAGTTTACCACCATTTGCATCAGCAACGTGTGCAGATTGGGAAAAGATTATCAAGTGTGCAGAACAAACCAAATAAAAGGTAATGGATTTTGTCCACATTAAAATGACCTAGTTTAAGTGCAAGTTGGTCTAGCCCAACTGCAGCAAAGAAGTATCATGAATGCAACATCAGTCTCAGCATGGGGCATATATATATGTATATATATATATATGGTTGTAAACGTCATATGGCACATGTGTTAAAGGTACACGCATTTAAATATATTCATTAATATGTACATCTAAGTATATATTGCAAACTTCTAGTTGAAAATGAATTGTAAAGTACTCGAGAAAAACTTGCTACTGATTATGCAAATTAACAGGTCTATGTGCTTGCACAGCTTGAGATATAGTGAATAGCATAGTTGGATTGCGCGCTCCTTGGTTAACGTTACCCTATTAGTATGATAAAAAGCAATTGAAGATTTTAGGGCCGATAAAATGTAAGACTTTTAGGAAGCATATGCAATCACATTGTTATAAATGAGCAATGTAGAGAAGTTAGGAACAGGGATAAAATATAATTTTAGGTATGTACAGCACGCATATACGCCTGAGTACGTGCTACTGGGTATTCTTGCGAACGTGTCGGATGCATATAATGGTCATGTTAGTGCGTCATGGTATCGCATTAACGTGGATACTTTACCAGACCCATAGATTGCGTTAATCGTCTTCATGCATGCAAAGATAACACAAATACGGTAACCGTAGCACCCTCATCAACTATGAAACAGTGACGCGTTGGAGGTTTTAACCATCACCAATTCAAGCTGAGTCATATAGGTGACCAAGTCTGGATAGGGAGCAGTTCTTATTGACGGGATTGAAACGTATGTCATCGGGTGGCACGAGCTTCCTTTAACCCTTGTTATTACCACAATTCGTTCCCACGCAATGCGCTGTAATGTTACTAATAGGTAGACAATATGCATACATGAGACGTGGTGGTTTATACAAATCAAATCAAAAGAAAGCGACGCGGTACACATGCAGTTATTAATGGTAGAGCTATTGGGATAAAGAAGTTTAATGGCGGGTTGCACGGAAAGGAGCGGGGGATTTCCGCAGGACTTCGTCTGGACATCTGTTAGCCGTTATACTGGACAATGTAGTGAATATGCCGGGGTTTACGGTTTTAGAGCATGAGCTGGCACGCTGCGGTAAGATGTTCATATGAACTCACGTGCTGCACGAGGTTTTTGAAAATGTAGTGGTATCCAATTGTCACGGTGCTGCGCACTGCTTGGCGGACGGGTGTTAGATGTAATGCATAAAAATATCGGGTTACTGCGTTGTTGTTCATTAGTTTACACAACTACAATGAATTGCCCGAGGTGGCAATTGGCAGGTATTAAGACTACTTTCTAAGGCAAAGTGATGCATGTTACCGTGTTAGCGGATAAGCAGCAGTGGATGTAAATAATATCGGACAAAGGGAAAGCAGATACAATAAACGTACCGACGTTTGAACCATTCAGAAATATCCACCACTAGGTGAGTGAGCGCGTAGGTAGCTCAGAACCCACCAAGGGTGAACCCTGAGAAATGGTTTCGCCGGTCTCATAAGAGGCCACGGTGACGGTGCAAAATCAATGTAAACCGGACATTGGATAAAAGAACACGTACGGCAGCATAAATATGTAATTTTGTTGAAAAGAAATGTTACCTGCAAACATCTTGTGTGTAAAATACGCGGTGGTTAATAGACACATGGAATTCTGCAGTAGTCTGCAAACTACGAGACAGTCAGAACAGTCATGCCTACGAAGGGAATATGCGCACGTTCTGAAAGCTACGTGTGAAAGAATGCTACACCAACCTGACGTACTAAGTATTTATGCTGTGGCACATATTAAGTTGAGACAGACCAGTAGTGGCGGATCACTGAAGTAGGCACCACGGATAGACATGGGGTTCTGAAAGCGAACTTGAACAATCAATGCACTCGCCAGAAGTGCAACGAAGTATATAGGCGGCAGCACATGTTACATATAAGAAAACTTGTAGTGGCGGATCAATCAAGTGAGCAGCACGGATAGACAGGCGTTCTAAAAGCCACCTATTAATAGCCGATATACTTACGGGATGTGTAACAGAGTAGATAGAGGTGGCATATATTACGTGGTGGCAGACCAATAGTTGAGCATCACCCATTTGGGCATCACGGATAGACAGGAGTTCTAAAAGCCGCATGTGAACAGACAATACACTTACCGTGGTTGAAAGGAAGTACTTAGCGGCGGCAACCGTGACATAGATGCTGACCAGTAGCGGTGGATCAGTCATCCATGCAGCAAGGATACATAGGAGTTAAAGAGCCACTTGATAACAGACAATAAACTTACCAGAGGCGCAACGGAGTATCTATGCAGCGGGAAAGGTTTCGTGGAGGAATACCCTTAATGGCGCATCGGTCACCCATACACAGGTGTCCTATAAGCCAATATTTAAGAGTCAATGCCCCTTCCGGAGTTGCAACGGAGTACAGAGGCCGCAACGAATACATGGAGGCCAAAAGGTAGCGGCGGATCATCCATATACACAGCATGGATGTACTGAAGTTCTACATGCCACTTGTTAAGAGCGGATCGAGTTACTGGAGGCGCGATGGAGTAAATGGCGGCCGCATACGTTACGTAGACGCTGACCAGTAGTGGAGGATCAATCATATAGGCAGCATGGATGCATAGCAGCTCTAAACGCTACTTGTTGATAGCGGTCAGACTTACCGGAGATGCAACGGACTTGATGGTGACGGCAACGGTGTAGTAGAGGCTGATCAGTATTGGCTGATTAACCACGTTGGCAGCACAGATGGACAGGTGTTCTAGAAGCCAATTGCTAAGAGCGGATAGACTTACCAGGGGTGCAACGGACTAGATAGCGACGGCAAAGGTGACGTGAAGGCTTACCACTAGTGGCGGATGAAGCATATAAGCATCACAGATGGACGTGCGTTCTAAAAGCCACTTGTTAATAGCGGATAGACTTACCGGAGGTGCAACGGACTAGATAGCGGCGGCAAACGTTACTTGGAGGCAGAGCAGTAGTGGCGGACTAGTGGCATAGGCAGCACAGATGGACAGGTTCTAAAAGGCACCTGATAACTACCGATAGCCTTACCAGAGGTGCAACGGATTAAATAGCGGCAGCGAAGGTTACGTGGAGGCTGTCCCGGGGCCCTTGGGGTATGTTGGGGAAGTGACGGAAAAGTGCGGGTGATACGATACCGGTCGCAGTTTTGTTTTCATTTACGGATGTGCTTCCGAATTAAGACATTGAGGTATCTAATTTAGTTGATCGCATGAACGTGTGCATAACTGTAGGTGCAGACTTCCTCCATTTCAAATGCTACTTAAAAGGCATTTCTCTTTAAACGTATACCGTTCACGGGTGCAACCTGACACAGCGTGTCTTGACACCAACACGAATGCTTCATGGTCAAGCATGAAACGTTATCCACTGAGTTCTCACCTGGGCGGAATCTGATATCTCATGTATAAAGCTCCTCCAGCGTCTGTGGGAGGGTGATCACTGGGAACTTCTGGACACGGCACCTAACAATGCATCATTCCGTTCCACTGAAGTGCGCCGTAGCTGTGTTGCAGGAACCGGTATGTCATTGCCTAAATGGCATTGACGACATAAAAAACCACATATGTGTATCTAACACTGCGGCATGGCGGATGTGACGCGCCACTAACTGAAGTCACCGCCTTTCCATTCACCTCGGTGGAGCGTTGTACTCCAGCGACTGTCTACTCACATCATGTGGGGGATTTTACAACTGCAAGGTGTACCACGTTAAAATTTCTTGACAACTTAGTGTTCCGTTACCCACTCCCAATGGGCGCGCTTACTGGAATGGACACCGGTGCATTGCAGGCAGCACAAGCAGGCAAAGGCATGGGCTGGGGTTCACCTATTGCGGAAGCTAGGAGCCACCTACTATGCAACGAGACAAAATAGGATGTAAAATTATATTACGCTACAGCATGATATCGTGGTTTCAGGGGAGACTAAAAGGTATGGGAATGGATAAATAAACTCACAGTAGGAAGGCCACTGATGTCGTCTTCTAGCCAGGTCAACTAGTGTATGCAGTCAAACGTGTTCATCGTTCTTTAGACCACAACCAGGGAGTCGTGAACCTCCAAACGGAGCCCAAATCCGACGTGAAGGCCTTCATTTCTCTCGAGCTACTTATCGCTTGGCCACACCTCCTGTTTTTACATCAGCACGCACGGCGAGCATACAACACGCGTCGCGGGTCGGTGGGCTGGCATACGCAACACGTGGCCGAACAATCGAAGCCTTGTGCGTGGAGTGACGGTGCTGAGCGGTTCAGTTCATTTTCCTGTGCCGAGACCAACGCGTCGAACATGTTTGTTGCTCACGCCCTGTTCCCGCCAGAGGTTAGCTTAGCTGCGAAGACACGGAGGGTCGGAGGGGTCAAATTTCTCAAACGTATGGTAAGGTGGAACAAATCGCTACTTTGTACCGTGTACACTCAGGGGCTAGAGTGATGTTCCGCAGCCGACATAGGTGGCGAAACCACATAGAGCTTCCGCTATACCGTTGGTGATCTCTCTTCGATCCCAAGGACGCTGCTACAGCTTTCAAAATAGTTGAATTTCTGAACGCCTTCTGGCTGATCCTCACCCACGGTCACCGTTGGTTACGATCTATGCAAATCTTGGAGGGAATCATTGCACTTCTGCGGAGGAAAGCTAAGCCGGAGGCGGCTGGCCTCCAGTGCTAATCTGCCCAGCTCATGTTCGCAAAGATGAGGGCATACCTAAGTACATAATTCGTTCACCTTACAAGTCGTGTGCTATAAATGCAATCTCCACGACTTCGTCAATAACAAAGTTTAAGAGGACCCGTGACAACCGGCAACTTTGTCTCACACGGCTGGAGATATTGAAGGACGGCGACCGCTTGCCGTAAGCTATCACTCTGCCCGGGCTATCCGCGTATAAGTTTGGGATAATATTTACTTATTTCCCGGGCACACCTTTCCTGAGTTGACAGTCATTACGACCACATCGAGCAACGGAAGCAACCGCAACTTTTATGTCCAGGAGCACCACTACAGTGGGCCGCCAATATGTGTGACGGTGCTCCAACAATTTATGCGGGTAGGATGTGGTCGAAGCAACAGCCACCTAGACGAGGCTTATCCCCTCCGGTTTGGAAACCTGAGGTGCTTTCAAGTATTTTATAGTCGTTGTCTGCGAAGCATTATTTCTGTCGGATAGTGCCGAGGTATCCGCAACGATGATGTACGTAGGCGAGTAATAGGTAGAGATTATCTTGCTAGCCCAGGTAAAGCGACAGATAACATTACAAAGGGTGCGTTGGATTGTGCAGTTGTCACCTATGCCTGGTGAACGCTTACGCAGCGGGGTCTTGTTCAGTCTGTCTTATGTAGGATGCTGCTGAGGTAGAGGCGGACAGTTGAGTTTTGGCAGCACGCCTGAACCACTAATATTCACTGTGCAAACCTACGCTTCCATTCCGTTTTTGATAGCTTGAATGAGGGCTTCCCCGTGTTCTGTGTATGCGAGCACGTCACCCTTTGTAACTTGTAACCTGGCGCGATCGTTTTTGCGCTTCTGTGCTACATTGAGCTATGCTGGGTGGTGGTTTTTTGCAACTTCAAAGCCAACGACACCACGTTGGTCAATGGTTAGAAGTCAGAGAAACTCTGTCTCCTGGTCCTGCATGACTTCTTGTAGCCCAAAGCAAAAAACCAGTGCCCACCGCCCAGGTTTTTGAAGGAAAGGCTTTGCTTGAGAACCCTAATGGTTCACCTGTGTCTGCCTGGGCATACTGACAGTGTCATCCTTACGCAATGCAATGAACCTTTCCTCAAGCAATTTTCTGATGCTCCGACCACAGCACAGTGTAATCTACGGTGCCCTGTCTGCTGCATCCAGCAGAGTGGCTAAGGGTCGGGATTCTACTGCCCAAGCCTTCCCATCTTCTCATACCCATCCTATTCATTTTTATCGTCCCGTTACAGCTTCACTTTTATCCTCCCTGTTTTGAACCCCCAGATTCATGGCTCCATACTTTGTTGTACTACTCGCATGCCTTCTATTTTCATCTTACGCGTGAACGCGGAGCGTGGTTTCTGACACAGTAAACCACGACTCCTGTCGACAACTGAACGAGGTACTTCGCCACAGAAGGAGCTCGGGCACTGTAGTGCTGGCTGGGGACCTGAACGCTCAAGTTGGAAAAGTATCCACCAAGGAACTTCGTCTTGACGGCCAACATAGTGTACGTTCACGTAATAACAACGGCACGTGCGTAGGTTATTTTTGTTACATTGGCCTAGACCGCCTCCTACCTTGACCCTTGGTGTGTATAAGCTGTAAGCCGTTCATAACTTCAACTACCAGGGAAGTTGTATCAGCCCACGTGAGATGGAAGGTGAGACAACGAACCGTATAGCAGAAGCTCGAGGCCCTTGCGCGACATCGGTAGGAGCGTCTAGACTCACTGGTTGGGGTCCGAAAGACGAACTGGTCTGACTGCATACACTTGCTCACATGGCTACGAGCCGACCTAAGTGGCGTTCTTGCTGAGTTTCTTTGTCCCACCTAATCCCTACTAGCCTCCCGTCCAACCAACCTCACTATATCGCGATATATAATTTCCTTTACTTATATTTTTGCTGAATAGTAACCCGCTGATACCTTACCGGAAGCATGCCCATCCGTTAACGGCATCTAACCTGGCTTGCGCCTGTTGAATTTTTCTCCTTTTTTATCAGACGTTTTGCGGCATAGTAGCTACTATGTTTTCCGCATATAACTAACATGTTTCATGATGATGAGCACGCTTTCACTTGTACAGAAGATGAGGCGTCAGCAAGTTTTAAATGCGCACATCATGCCGTTTTGCTAGCATAACCGCACATGCTGCTGCAACTGCTGGCCGAGTAACCTCCACGTGGTGCCAGCTGGATGTTTCGGGCCAATCCCGTTCCAGCAAATGGTTCGGCGGCATTGTTCCAGGATGTAGTGGGATATGGCTTGGCAAGCGTTCGCCCTATAAAAAGCCACAGATATCCGTTTAACAACACTGTGACGTGGCGGATGTACCTCGCCACTAAATAAAGTCACTGCCTCTTCCCTTTTCCGGAGGATCAATCACACATCACGAACGTCACCCAATTCAAAGCGTTCCTTAGATTCCACCATTGGATGACAAACCTAGCGAACTAAAACACACACAGAGTCACATTTACATATTCACACAACATAACTGCTAACAAATGTACACTTAAACATACTTTTACATGTCAACACCCGTACACATAAATTCCCATGCTATTGGTAAAAGGTAATAATTTGTGCAAGTACCGAGCACACATGCCTGTGTTGCCATGAGCATGCCCTTGGAGGTGTGCCTCGTAAAGACGAGAAGAAAATATTTGTTTATTTATTTAATAAACATACGCAAGCGAAAGTCAACCTCAACCCAAGGCACATGAACTGATTGCTTTCATAAAAACAAGAAACTTACCGACAGTGTGATAATCATGCGCGCATACTGTGTAACGCGTTCGCTTCTGCAGATGGCTTTCATTTGCAAATGCCCGTGCTGTTCTCTCCTGGTCACCTACCATGCGCTTCTTGATTACATGGAACATAGAGAACTTACATTCTGCAGAAAACGCATTCATACGTATCCTCAGCATGATATGAGGCGCAATTTTGATGTAACCATCTTGCAGTACAAGGTGCTTTGTTATCGCAGTAGCGTAAGGCGATGTAAAAAAGACATAGGTAGGCAAGAAGCCGGAATTTAGTTAATCTGTGTATTCCTTGATATGCCTGGTGATATATCATGACGTAAATAAAGGAGTTTACCTGCAGCCTTTTTAATAAGGGGAATGCGTTTTTAAAAGTATCTAGGTAGATAAATGACCGGTAGACTGTAAATAGGTATACATGTCAACAGAGGCTTATGGAATGGTTGTCGTCGGACGACAAAGAGGTAACGAGGCGATTACGTGGTTCAGTATACGCATTACGTAAAACGGACTACTAAAATAAGCTAGTTGGCAGTAATTGAAATATATTGCCCACCTCATTTTTTGTCCAACGGTACTGCTGCAGTGTGCAATAGACTTAACTGAGTACTCCAATAAACTGGCCGTTCTGAAGTATTAGAGGTTGCTGGCTCCACAGAATATGTCACAGTAATGCTACCATATGCAATAGAGCTGACGGCCCGTAAGTATTAGATGGTCCCCACTCCACTTAATATTTCAAAGTGAGGCTTTTTCGAGAATGAAATATTTATTTATTTATATGCAATATAGCTAAATGGCTACTAATGTAAGCTGGCAGCCAGTAAGTATTAGATGTTCCCGACTCCAATGAAGATATGAAATGGATGCCATCATAGACAATGGAGCTAAATGACTGCTCATATAAGCGGGACGCTGGTAATTATACATGTTGCCGGCTCCACTTCAGATGTCACAGCCGCGCCATCATTTGCAGTAAAGGTAAGTAACTAGTCACCTAAGCTGCTCACTAGCAAACAAAAGCTTTTGCCGGCTCCACCGAATGTGTCACAGCAGCGCCTTCGGTCGGTTTGAACCCTCAATCGTTTCTCAAATGCTGAACGACTATGTGCGACCGCTAGTGAAAAATGCTAAGCAGACGTGGCAGCCGTGGCAGAAACAGGAGCTTGTTGCTCTAGAGACTCCACAACGAACGGCAACCAAGAACGTCAGGAGCCTAATTCATCTGCGTTATCCACTTAGACGGAAATGTCTAAGAATGTACAGCGGCTGATATCGGCTTTTGCTGGGGAATCTCATAATGGTTTAGCAAAGGCTGAAGAACCCAAATCACGTTTGCCGTCCGCTGCTGGAATTGAACCGCAACGCTAACCTAAGAGGTCACCCTCTGAAACTGATAATTCTGTATAGACGGCCTGAGTGCCGTAGAGATTTCTTTTCCCTCCGCCAGCCTTGGGACTGCCGAGCTAATTATATTGTCTCTGCTCCCAATCTTATGATATTTAAAAAAGATTTGACGATGCATTGTCTTACTTACGTAGCATGTTATAACTTGTTAGGCAGGGGGTACAAAAAGCAATCAAACGGTGTCTTGTCAAACCCCTAACCAGTGGACTTATACGTTTCATACGCGAACATCCCTACTATTCTACTGAAGTTTATGGTGGGTCCACCACAACGCTTTTTACTTTAGCATGAAATTCAAGTTTCGCAATAATTTCTACCCCAGGAGACTTCCTAAGCGATGTATTTTACTCGTAATAAACGGTTGTTCCATCGTTCCACATTCAATAGAGGTAACGGACTACTCTCATACGCTGGGCGCAGGTACTTATGAGATGGTGCGGGCTGCACAGAATGTTGCACGACAATGCTACTATATGCAATGGAGCTGATGGGCTGGTTACATACGCTGGCCGCCGGTAATTAATTGATGTTCAAGGTTCTAATTAAGAAGTCACAGCGATGCTACCATATGCAATAGAGGTAACTGACTAGTCATATAAGCTGGACGCCGGCCATTATTAGATGTTCCCGACGCTACTTAAGATATAACAGCGATGCTAACGTATGCAATAGAGGTCACCTACTACTCACATAAGTTGGCCGCTCTTAAATATTGCAAGCTGCTGGCTCCACAAAAGATGTAACAGCAAGGCTTCCGTGTGCAATAGAGCTGAATGACTACTAATGTAAGCTTGCGACCGGTATTTATTACATGATCCCAACTGTACTTAAGATGTAACAGCCATGCTACCATATGCAATAGAGGTCACCTACTACTCACATAAGCTGACCGCTCTTAATGCCAGAGGTTGCTGGTGCCACAGATGTCACAGCAATACTAGCATAGGCAACAGAACTGGCTGACTACCCTAACAAGCTGGCGTCCGGTACGTATTAGGTGTTCCCTACTCCGCTGACGATGTGAAAGTGATGCTACTATAGGCAATGGAGCTAACGAACTACTCATATAAGCTGGACGCCGGTAAGTATTACATGTTGCCGGCTCCGCTGAAGATGTCACAGGCGTGCAACCATATGCAATGGAGGTAAATACCTACTCACACTAGCTGGTCACTTGCAAACAAAAGCTGTTGCCGACTCCACAGAATTTGCCACAGCAATACAGTGTAACGGTAATACCAGGATGAGAGTGAATGTTACGCAGAGGCAGCGGCGCTCAGACCCATGCAAGGTGCCCCCGCTGTGGTTAGGGACAGTATTGCTTTGTTGCGTCAAAACACAGTGGATCACGGAGATCCGGGCTATATTTCATGCAAAGGCAATAATGGTATCAAATAAACGCTGAACGTACCTGCTGAACGATGCTATCAGGGGCGTTTCTTGCGGCCACCTGCGCGGGGTCATGGAACGACATGTGTAGACAAGGTGAAGGCGTACTACTGTGTGTATACTACTACGGGACGAAAATGGCTTACCATTGCCTGTTTCACGCCATGCGAACTAGGCAAGCATGTTTAGCGGCAGTACACTTGGCATACGGCATAAATGAACTGCCACCAAGGATGGGGTTCTGTTGTAAAAGAAATAAACATTAAGGAATAATGGTTGTTCGCGGAGCTACCCACTAGCGTGCCATGTGGTACATTCCAAGCGGTACCGAGCAGTGTTCGTGTAGCGTGTTACCATCCGGGGGTAGCATACCGCTGCAGAACCAGAGGGTGGCCCTAAAAAGGGCCGTTTTATCGTTCTCGTGTGCATGCATGAATAGAAACTCGGTTAGGAAAAAGTGAACTCATATGCAAAAGATGCACGTATAGTGCTCGTCGTCTCCGTTGTACGCCGCACATACCTGAAGAAGCCATCTGTTGCATTTGCAGCACATAACCCAGTGAACGAGGTCTCCGCTGGTTCTTGTTCCATCCTCGGTGTCGCAAATTATGCACGCGTTTTGGTTCTTGTTTGCAGGTTGCATAATCCCTGCTCTGGCGCGTTTATTCGCAGTTTTGTACACCGCAACAATGACAGTCGGGATGCGTCGGAAGTGCAGTGGGTGCTTTTCGGTCGACAGCTGCGTGGGTTCCGTCACCCTAGGCGACAGCGACTGCGTCCTTTTTGTTGCCTTGGGGCGGTTACGTTGTGGCAACGTGTCATCCTGGTCCAGGTTGTCAGGAAGGCAGTTTCCAACTGACACTAAGCTCTGCCTACGTAGCAACTTATTCAGGCTGTTTCGGTAGGATTGCTCCGCCTCAAGAAATGCCACTATACCCAGACTGGTCCTGGGGACAGCCATATCGCCGAACAGCTGATTGGCACGGGACAACTTCTCCTCCCTCCTTAACACCACTTGCGGGGAGGCAGATGTAGAGGGCATGGGTAGAACTTCCCCAGGTAATGTTTCGCAATCAGGGTTGGGTATCTGACTGTCCCGCATTGACCAATGGCTTCGGTGCATAAGCTGGGTTATGTCGGCGCTTAACATGCCAGCCACCGCACATGGTTGCGCATGGCATATCTTACTGATTTATGAAGGAGCACTCGCAGCTGAGTTCATTACCCATCACAACCTAGTGCCTGCGGTCGCCCTTGCCTAATGCTCCATACCCAGGCCGTTAGGTCGTATTGATTTGATCGTTTCCGAAGAAATGTGCCGCATAAATATAACAGCAGCATAAGAAGACAGACAGGAAACCAACTCCTTCACCTGCCCAGTTCCCGGAAAGGTGTGTGTTTCGACATCCGCAATTTAGCTAACGACATGGTCCAACGCAATTCCGTATCGCGTGCTCTCCGTGCAACAGTCTCAAAAAGTTTCAAAAGCTATGTTCTTTCGCTTAAGCCCCACTTCAGATGTTTATTCTCGTTCTCCAGTCTGTTTGTGGTGAACGCGCCCAACGTACGCACTTCGCGCAATCTAGGGTACGCCAAACTTCCATCTAAGGGCAACCACGTCCGACAGGTACGTGAACGCTTCATTGCTTCTGACCTTTATAGCTCTAAGCAGCATCTTAAACTGTAATACGGGTTTTGTGTACACTAACCTGTGCATCCACTGCTTCAGCAGACTCTGTCCGCCTTTTTCACTTTTGACAGAAACTGGCGTCTGCGTGAAACGTCCTTCATGAAATGGAACCGGCATAATACTAGCATGGTCCGTGGATATGCAGACTTAAAGGCCTTCATTTGCCCCAGTCACCTATCCATGACTATAGTCTTCGCTGATTGAGTGGCGGACAACATTTCTGACATCCCCCGAGCAACCTCCGGGTAACTGCCTGCCGTCTCGTTTGGCATCAAAGCGTAAAACACGCTGCGACCCACGCCGAAACCGCCAATTACCATGCAGTGCCAAAGAACGTAACCACCACAGTTCACCTGATGCGTGACATCCGCAAGAAGCAAGTCCCCGTTTTCGCCACTACGGAAGTCATCGATGCTGGAACGAAAAATAGGAATCGCACCTGCAAACCATCCCTATTTACACGCACAGCGCCATTTTTACTCAACAATTCCGCAACCGCCTTTACATCGTTCCCCTTAGATATCCCACCTAATCGATGGCGGATAGAAAAGAGGTCCTGTCGATTCAGTCGTTTGTTATACGTTTCTAACACGTAGCCTCGCAGTTCTGCGGTATTACGGAAGGACTGCATCAACTCAAACACTTGCCGCTCAGCCTCAGGAGTCATGCGCCGGTTAATAACGTATAAACATGGATTCCCCAAGTGAAAATTATGATTATGCACCAAATAATGCGAGCTTATCTCATAGTAAATGCCCTTCGCATTGCTGGATATGCTCGCTTTACGACCGAGGCTGACATAACTAATGCAACATGAAGTACACATAACACGTTTGCACTTACCGACTGCCACCTTCTCCTTTCCTGATGCAATGGACACAACGAAGTTTTACCCATTTGCGCCACATCCCGTCCGGTAACCCTTGACCAGGTCTTTTCTCATGCGACACAGCGGTCAGTACGTCATATTTGTAAAAACTTGTCGCCGTCTGAACCTGAAACCGCCTCAAATCCTCCTCCAATTCACTAAATGCCTTATAATATCGGCGAATAGTAGCGCGAAACGCAACAGTATCGTCCACAACCATTGCAGCGAAACCGAAACAGCACCTGCGCACTAAAACAAACACTCATCCAAACATAGTAAAATAATGTACCACTATTTTCAGTTGCCCTAATTTAATATACATTTAATAAACCCTTCTCAAGGCTTAACAACGTATTTCATTACATTCCTCCTTAGCAGCCAGTACAGCAAACAGCATCGTCTAAGTAGCTTAGGATTATTTTCCTTGGAACGGCGTAGGTTGAGAGGGGATCCGATAGAGACGTTTAAGATCATTAAGGGACTTGGTGGTATTAGTTCCACCCATCTGTTTGAGTTGGCTAAGTCAGACCATCTGCGCGGGCATCGCCTGAAGCTCAAACATCACAGAGCCCGTTTGGACATCATGGCAGTTTTTTACGAACCGAGTAGTTAACTTCTGGAATAAACTTCCTTCTGATTTCGTGGAGTCTGAGACCGTAGAAGCCTTCAAAAGAGGCTTAGACAATTGTTGGTCCAGCCATTTCCCAGAGATATTGTAGTTGTACTGGAATATGTAGTGCATTTTGATGCTGGCAAATGAAAGTGCAGAGATCGCTCTTGTTCTTGCTTCATTCCATTGCAGAAGCAAGAAGAGACAATCCAGCGTGAAAGTGTCGGGGGCAGCTTCACTTACCGGCACAAGCACTAGACGCTCGTTAGGCGGAAGCCTCTATCGTCCATTTGACCTGACCGCCCCCAAATTACGATCAGCTGTTTTCGATTAATCCGACGTTCTCCTTGTTGTTTCATGTTTACAAATGATCTGGCTCCACTTCTTTAGGATCTCTGCTATTTCTTCGCAGATGACTTAAAGCTAGTCAGTAGGGGAAACCGAGCGTCTTTCCTTTGAAGCTAGGCGTCTCCCGTCGGCTTGGAAGTGGGCATGGTAAAACCCATATACAAAGGAGGGAACAGGCAAGATCCAGCCAACTATCGTCCTACCTGCTTAACGTCGATATTGTATAAAGTTATGCAGCGGACCTTGAAGCAGGCTCTTCATCTCTTCCTCGAGGAACTGAATCTCTTCTCTTGTGCACAGCATGGTTTTCGAAGGGCATGCTCATGTACCTCGAACTTACTAGTTGCTAAGCAGAAATGGGCGAAGCGCTAGATTCCGGCAAACGCTTGAACGTTGTGTTTGTGGATTTCAGCAAAGCTTTCGGCAGGGTCCCACACGAACGACTTTTGCTTAAACTCCGCGAATAGCGTCGTCCTGTACTGCAGAGCTCTCGGTTGACGAGTATTTTTTCGTGCTACCACTGGTTTACGTCCTTTATCATTTCCCAATGGCTTCCAGATGTGTCTCCTGTAGTAAGAGTGTCACTCACCTATCGAAGGCCGTACAGTGCTCTTCGTGTGATGGTTGGATTCGTGCTGCTTGCTGTGGTATCTGTCCGGGCCTATATGGATATCTACAGCGGACACCGTCTCAAGCTATCGCTTTCTTTTGTGACTCATGCAGAGTAAAAACCAGTGACAGACGTGTACTTGCCGGTTTATCAGCAATTAGCCCAGGTTCCTCTCTTCCTCACACTGCGTTGATTGCTTCCCCGGACTCAGTTTTACCTGCAGGTCCTCCTTCCCCTGTTCTGGATTCGTAACTCCCATCGATAAGCAAAGCCGTGCCACGTCTCCCTCAGTAAATGTTACTGCTCAGCATGCCGAGCCTGTGGTCAAGACCTGTGCATCTGTGGTGAAAGGACGCGCGGCGCCGTCAGGCAGTCGCAACTCAGATATGCGAGAAGCGAAGCCAAAAACAAAAATCTAGTATCAAAGACAAGCCCTCTTCGCAATTGGAGATTAAAAGGTTCTTGATAGACTTACTCAGTTGGAGCATTTGGTTAAGGACACATCGATTTCTCCTAAGCAGCAGACCGCTAGGGATTCCCATCGCCCCTCTCGTGACCGCTGCCGTATAGTGGTAAATGCGCCGGAGTCTTCTGAATTTACGCCAGCGGAAAGGATCCTAGATAATGAGGCGTTTTTAATAGGGATGATTTCACTGTTGTTTGATGAAGGTGAACGGGGGATAAATATTGTTTCAGCCTTTCGCATTGGCAGGAAGCAGGAGAACTCTACAAAGTCTCGTCCTCTCAAGATAAATAAATAAATAAATAAATATTTTATTCTCGACAAAGCGAGACACGCCTTTTTGGGCATGATCAGCATATTGCATTATTGTACATGATAGCGGAATAAGCAGCACCAACAGTGGGAGTAGTAAAGTTGGAGACAGTAGTGTGGGCCCATAGAGCCCAAAGGTTGTATGTAGTCCATGAACACAGATTGCGAGAGGTAAAAATAGTGATCAGATCACTTATATGGTATGTTGATGAGGAACTAGTCCGATGAGGTCCCGTAAGCAATGTAGGTCAGTGAGTGAAGTATGAGGAAACGGGTGGAAAATACTTAAGAATAGTGGTATGTCACTAGTCAGATATGTAGGCGTGTTCGTGCGAGAGCCAATATATGCACAGAACTTGTAAATGTGGTGTCGATCAACTTGCCAATGTGTTAGGGGCGGTGACTTTATTGAGTGGCGAGTCACATCCGCCACGTCGCAGTGTTGTTAAACAGACATTTGTGGCTTTTTGTAGGGAAAACGCTTGCCAGACGAAGACCCACCACGTCCTGGAACACTGCCGGCTGTTGATATACATTGGCAAGATGGTATCTGACCGATTATCCTCGCGGATATTCGCAGTCACGCAACGCCAATTTGTTTCCTATGGCTGTGTAGTCGCCTTCGGAGTCCATTACAAGTGGTTGGGGCTGTCGAAATCGGACGACTCAGGTGACTTGTATTGAATTGATCAGTTTCCTAGGTTCTTTAGTGTGCCATGATTATGAAGTGCGGGTTTTTCTTTGTTCTTTATTGAATCCGTGTCCATGGGAGCGTCGCAGGTACGTCTTCAGCGGTGTTCGGTGCAGGTAATGTTATCCTGTAGAACAAGGGTGAGAAGAAAAACGGACCGAGCAAACTGCCAACAAAATTGAACAGGACTATGTTATTGTATAAATATAAAATTTATGGTAAAGTTGTGCTGGCTGAAATCAATGGAATGACCGATGAGCTGAGGCTAATGGTACCTATACCGCCAATGAATAGTTGCGATATGAGCGAAGAGAGACGCCAAATAAGAGAGGAAGACGTTAATGTGAGCTGAGATGCACGATAGTAGAGCCGAGAGGCAAAAGTCAATCAGAGACCAGAAATTCGGATTTCGGTGAGCGTTGCTAAGCATAGAGATAATGATTCAGACAAAGAAGAGTATCATAAGGTTGTAACTTATACCAATGAGAACTTGAGTCGATGGCAGCCGGTGCTCAAAATAAGAGAGGCCTTGGCTTGAGACCTATGGACATTTGGAGCCTCAGAGGACTGACTTGGCCAAAATGTTTTGGAATGAGACGCACAGAAGTAATGGTAACCAAAAGAGAACTGGGATGTTGCGCTGATACTAGTGATAACTATACCGCCATTGGACTGTTGCGATATAGACCAGAAGAGAGGCAAAACACGAGAGGGGACGTAATTGTGCGCTGAGAAGCATGAGAATGGAGCCGAGAGGCAAACCTCAACAAGGGACCTGAGATTGCAATTTCCGTAGAACGACCAAGCATGCAGATAATGTGTCAAACGGATGCCAGCACATAAGGCAGTTATTTATACCAATGAGAAAATTAATCGGTGGCAGCCGATCCTCAAAAGAAGAGAGGCCTTGGTTTGGTGCCTATGGGCATTTGGGGACTGAGAGGCTGGAGTAGTAGAAGAGGTTTAAAACTGAGTACCACAGTAGCAAAGGGAATCAAAAGAAGCTTAGGATGTTGAGCTGACGCTAGTGATAACTACAGCGCCATTGAACCGATGCGATATGGACCAAAAGAAAGGCCAAACAAGAGAGGGGAACGTAATTGTGAGCTGAGATTCATGATGGTGGAGCCGAGAGGCAAAAGTCAATCAGAGACCTGAAATTGCAATTTTGCAGGCGACCAAGAATGCAGGTAATGAGCCAGTATCATGAGGCTGTTTCTTATGCCAATGAGACTGTTATCGATGCTCAAAGGAAGAGAAGCCATTGTTTAAGACCTATAGGCATTTAGAGCCGGAGGCCGGTGCGGTCCAGGAGGTTTAAGAGTGCGTGGCGCAGTAGGAAAGTGGATCAAATGTGGCCTAGTATGTTGTGCTGACGCTATGGGAACCTAAACCACCATTGAACCGATGCGATATGGACCAGAAAAGAGGCCAAACAAGAGAGGGGACATAATTGTGATCTGAGAAGCATGAGAGTGGAGCCGAGAGGCAAAATTCAACCAGGGACCTGAAATTTCAATTTCGGCAGAAGGACAAAGCATGCAGGTAATGTACCAGACTGAGGCGAGTACAAGAGGCAGTTACTTATACAAATGAGAACGTTTGCCGACGGCAGCCAATGCTCGAATGAGAGAGGCCTTGATTTGAGACCGATGGGTATTAGGAGCCTGAGAGGCCGGACAAGTCCAGTAGGTTTAATAATGAGTGTCACAGTAGCGAAGAGAATCAAGCGAGGGCTAGTAAGTGGCGCTGGCGTTAGAGGTACCTATACCGCCATTGAACGGATGCGATATGGACCAAAAGAGAGGGAGACGATACTTGTGAGCTGAGAAGAATGATAGTGGAACCAAGAGGCAAAAGTCAATCAGAGACCTGAAATTGCAATTTGCAGGGGTCCAAGCGTATTATAATGTATCAGACGGAGTAGAGTACATGAGGCTGTTTTTTATGCCAATTAGAACTTGAATCAATGTTGAAAGGAAGAGAAGCCTTGGATTGAGACCCATAGGCATTTGGAGCCTGAGAGGCCAACTAGTCAAAAGGTTTAGGAGTGAGAGCCACAGCAACAAGAACATATAGCGACGTCTGGGATTAGGCATACAGAAAATGAATCAGACGGAGACGAAAATCATGCGGCCGTTACCTATACCATTGAGAACCTTAATCGATGGCAGCCGATCCTCAGAGGAAAAGAGGCCTTGGCTTGAGACCTATGGGCATTTGGAGCTTGAGAGGCCTGAGTAGGCCAATGGGTTGAACGATGAGTGCCATAGTTGCAAAGAGAATCACACGGGTGCTAGTAAGTTGCGTTGATGTTAGAGGCACCTATACCGCCATTGAACCAATGCGATATGGACCAAAAGAGAGGCCGAACAAGATAGGGGAACGTAATTGTAAGCTAAGATGCATGATAGTGGAGCCGAGAGGCAAAAGTCAATCAGAGACCTGACATTGCAATTTGCAGGGGTCCAAGCATATTATGATGTATCAGACGGATGCGAGTACATGAGGCTGCTTTTATGCCAATTAGAACTTGAATCGATGTTGAAAGGAAGAGAAGCCTTGGATTGAGACCCATAGGCATTTGCAGCCTGAGAGGCCGGACTAGTCCAAAAGGTTAATGAGTGAGAGCCACAGTAGCAAGAACATATAGCGACGTCTGGGGTTAGGCATATAGATAATGAATCAGACGGAGACGAAAATCATGAGGCCGTTACTTATACCGTTAACAACCTTAATCGATGGCAGCCGATCCTCAGAGGAAAAGAGGCCTCGGCTTGAGACCTATAGGCATTTGGAGCCTTAGAGGCCGGAGTAGTCCAATGGGTTTAACGATGAGTGCCATAGTTGCAAAGAGAATCACACGGGAGCTAGTAATTTGCGTTGGCGTTAGAGGCACCTATACCACCATTGAACCGATGCGATATGGACCAAAAGAGAGGCCAAACAAGATAGGGGAACGTAATTGTGAGCTGAGATTCATGATGGTGGAACCGAGAGGCAAAGGTCAATCAGAGACCTGAAATTGCATTTTGCAGGGGACCAAGCATACAGGTAATGAGCCAGACGGAGGCCAATATCATGAGGCTGTTTCTTATGCCAATGAGAACTGTAATCGATGCTCAAAGGAAGAGAAGCCATTGTTTAAGACTTATAGGCATTTGGAGCCTGAGGCCGGTGCGGTCCAGGAGGTTTAAGAGTGAGTGTCGCAGTAGGAAAGTGGATCAAATGTGGCCTAGTATGTTGTGCTGACGCTATGGGAACCTAAACCACCATTGAACCGATGGGATATGGACCAGAAAAGAGGCCAAACAAGAGAGGGGACATAATTGTGATCTGAGAAGCATGAGAGTGGAGCCGAGAGGCAAAATTCAACCAGGGACCTGAAATTTCAATTTCGGCAGAAGGACAAAGCATGCAGGTAATGTACCAGACTGAGGCAAGTACGTGAGGCAGTTACTTATACAAATGAGAACGTTTGCCGACGGCAGCCGATGCTCGAATGAGAGAGGCCTTGTTTTGAGCCCGATGGGTATTAGGAGCCTGAGAGGCCGGACAAGTCCAGTAGGTTTAATAATGCGTGTCACAGTAGCAAAGATAGTCAAACGGGGGCCAGTAAGTTGCGCTGGCGTTAGAGGTACCTATGTCGTCGCTGAAGCGATGCGACATGGACCAATTGAGAGGCCAATCAAGAGAGGGGGACGATACTTGTGAGCTGAGAAGAATGATAGTGGAGCCGAGATGCAGGATTAATCTAGAACATTATCTTCGATTTAGGTAGAGGGATCAAGCGTACAGATAATGACTCGGACGGAGACGAGAATCATGAGGCCGTTACTTATACCGTTAACAACCTTAATCGATGGCAGCCGATCATCAGAGGAAAAGAGGCCTTGGCTTGAGACCTATAGGCATTTGGAGCCTTAGAGGCCGGAGTAGTCCAATGGGTTTAACGATGAGTGCCATAGTTGCAAAGAGAATCACACGGGAGCTAGTAAGTGGTGTTGACGTTGTAAGCACCTATACCACCATTGAACGGATGCGATATGGACACAGGACCAGCATGATATCACATCAGAACATGTGTAGGTTATAGCACACAGGGCACCCTAGCCCTGAATGTTTGCTTTGAGCATTTAGGTCTTACGCTATCTCTTTGTTCTGTCCCGCTGCTATTCCCTATCCCTTAGACCAGTGTGCTTGTAAGGCTACGATGTATTGGTTCACATTCGTGGTGTTGCTGCTAGTGATACGACCATTGCGAGAGAAAGTTGGTTGGTGTGCCCAGGTTATCCGTGTCATCAGGCTGAACCCTTCTTAGGAAGATGTTAGATGTCCGAAACCAATAGATACATTGGTTGTACGTGTCATCGCCATTCGAATCGGAGTCGCAGTTGTCGGGGCGAAGTTATCGGTTCTTAGAAATATTAGGCCATTATATTGATGCATTAAACGACGATCGTACAACAAACGGGATAGCGCAGAGGCAGCAGGAGATGTTTTACGATTCCAACACAACAGAAGTCCACGTGAATGCGGGGGCGTGGTTACACCATCGTTATTGGAACTGGCAACGCCAGCTAGACATGTTAGCACTGTTAACGGGTTCTGCCAAAAGTGACATCGCTGGCTGAGACTGAGACTGTAAGAGACTGTATTTAAGAGCAAGTAGAAAGGTTTCTGTACAACTCTATCGAATTACGAAAAATCAAAATTTACTTGTGAATTATCAGCAGTTGTGTCTGGTCCGTTAATCGTTTATCCTTGTTCGGTTAGAAATTTGTACTAGTGTCATTATTTCCGGGCATACAATGTCTTCTTTTGGCACTGTATGTGCATCGTTTCACAAAAGCACAGGTTTCCAAAATAATCGTCGATACGGGTTTTAAAACACTTCACAGACTCGACCTCTATTAATCCTTCAGGTAGGGTATTCCATAAGTTTACGATTCTTCGTTCGATACAAAGCTGATGTGATACTTTGTTCATGCTGGGGACCCTGAGTTTGTAACGCTGTCCTCGGGTGTTACAGGGTTCCCGCAGGTGAAATATTGGCCGCAGTATGGGGAAGTGATTCAAGTGTAGTACTCGATGGGTCATAATAAGGTCAATTCTTACTCGGCGATAGGATAGTGTGTAGAGTCCGAGCCTTTCACAACGTTTTTCATACGGAAGCTTTCGTAGACTTGGTATCATTCTAGTTGCGATATGCTGTATTTTCTCCAGCTTTTCTGTTTCCCATTGGGTTATCGGATGGTAAGCTGGGGCACCGTATTCAAGGATTGGTCTAATGAGCGAAGTGAATAGACGAGGGACGGTTTCTTCGGACCATGTGAAGAAACTGTGTCTTAATGCCCAGAGCATACGAAGTCCCACACGGTACAATTTCCCTGTATTTTCTAGTGATCTCAAATCATGTCGTGAGAGAACTCCTAAGTCTCTGACAGATGTGTTGGGATGGAGCAACTGGCCGTCCAAGGTGTATGATCGAGTGGCTGGACGTCTGGTGATACTGATGAACTCCGACTTGCTTGCGTTAAGAGGGAGTTGCATTTCAGTGGACCACGTTGACAGTCGCTCTAAGTCAAGCTGGAGGCGAGCGCAGTCGTCCTGGTTCTCAATGATCCTCCAGATTTTCAAATCATCTGCAAACAGGGCACATGGTGACTGGAGCTGCTGCGGAAGATCGTTGATATGAATAAGAAATAATACTGGCCCAAGTACAGTTCCTTGAGGCACGCCACTGGTCGATGGGAACCAGTCTGTCAGATAGTCATTGACCTGTACTCTAAACCTTCGTCCCACAATAAACTCTTGTAACCACTGAAGTAACGTGCCACCGATTCCGTATGTCCTCAGTTTACGAAGGAGTACCTCGTGGTTCACTCTGTCAAACGCCTTACTAAAGTCGATGTAGACCACGTCAACATCCTTCTGTTCATTGAGAGCTCGAACCCACTGATGGTTTGCGTACATCAAGTTGGTGATGCAAGATCGCCCTTTCGTAAAGCCGTGTTGCACTGGTGTCAATACGTCCATCGATTCGAAGAACGACAGCAGACACTTTTTCACAACCTTCTCGAGAACTTTGGATAATACCGAAGTCAAACAGATCGGTCTATAGTTCTCTGTTTTACTCGGATCATCACCCTTGGGAAGCGGTTTAACTATCGAGCATTTCTAGTCGTTCGGGACGGATCCTTCAGAGAGCGATTTATTGAAAAGGTTTGTCGCAGCTGGTGAGATGATAATCGATAGGGACTTGAGTATTAATGGGTGAAGTCCGTCTGGTCCGGGGGGCTTTGCACCATCGAGGTTGACGAGTAGCTGATGTACTGCGACTGCATCACATTGTAGGCTGTCGAGCAAGACTTGCGCAACTTGTGCCGGTACTGAAACCGCCGCCGGTTTACTGGAAAATACAGTGAGGACGTGCGTAGCCAAGGCGTCCGCGCGCTCCGCGCTTGAAATGAGTGTCTTTCCATCTAAGCTCTCTAAGACCGGTAGGTCACCCCCGGGTTTCAGTTGACGTTTCAAGTAGGCAAATATTCTTTTGGGTGCAGTTGTGGCCGAGGATGCTAGTTCCTCTTCGAACTGCCGGCGTTTCTTGATCTTCGCGGCGTTACACAAGTTACGCTGTTTCTTGTACATCGAGTAATCTTCATCACAACCCGAGCTGATGTATCTATCCCAAAGTTTGCGACGTCGTCGCGCTAACTGTCTATATTCCCTATCAAACCAATGCGGTTTGACAGGTCCAATTTTTGAATACTTAAGGGGAACGAACCGAGTACAGAGCGAGTTAAGCTTCCCCTTTATTAATGACCACCAGACCTCAAGTGATGCATCCTGTGATAGTGTCCAATCAGTCTGACTTGCGGCTTGGACGAGTCCGTTGAAGTCCGTCTTCCAATAGTTTAATGTCGGCTTCTGTTGATTGTAATATGGTAACGACAGTTCTAAGCTTGCTACAATAGAGCGGTGGTCACTGTTCGCCAGAGGTTCGATGACTCTGATCTCTTTTAGCTTCTGCTCGCAGCTCGTAAACATTAGGTCCAGACAAGATGCCGAGTACGGAGTTACGCGCATCGGTTGGGTGACATGTTGCGTTGCCCCGCTTTCAATAGTCATTTTAGCGAATTGAGCCTCAACGTTGCCATGACCGGGAAGAAGTCGAACATCTGGCCAAATTATCTTAGGTACATTTAGATTCCCCATCAGTAAGAACTGAGGGCGGCTCATGTGCTTCTGTACATGTGGTATCCAATCACAACAACGGTTTAATGGCGATAATGAATTCAATGTGCGCGATAATACACAATGATGAGTATATTTTTCACCAAACAAGATACTGCATCCATAGCTGATACAGACATCATCATTGATGGTACACCGTTGTGCAATTGTCTGTCTGCGTTTCTATCGATGTATATAGTTCACAGATTTGTGTTTCATTGCAAATTGGAGGGCACTGGTGGGGTTCCGTGGTATATTGCAGTCAATAAGAATTGCTTACATTGTGTTAATTTCCTCTACTTGAAACGCAGCCCGATCGTGGCAATGATGTACTGACTTAAAATTCTCACGGCATCTTGTGTTTACCGACAGACGTGCTCAGTGCTTACTTCACTAATTTCTCAATGAACTCGCGTCACAATAATTGGGGATTCACTTTTAGACTTTATGAGTGCTTATTGTGTATTCGAAATGGGGACACGCAATCTCCATCTGGACTGCGTGTTCTTTTTGCAACCAGTTCCTCGAAGGTATGTTGCTTACATTGTGTTAATTTCCTCTACTTGAAACGCAGCCGGATCGTGGCAATTATGTGCGACACACCTGGTCAACCACGATCCATCGCGAGAATGGGCGATACGTGGGTCGTGGATCACATCAGATCTCGGTCGCACATTTTGTTTACTGATGGAGCATTTGCACCCGTCAGCTGAAGCCTAAAAGAATGCAAATTAGGCTTTATATTGTCTGAAAACGCATCAGCAGTATGTCATCTCGCGACGCTTCCACGCCTAGTGACCATCACCAGTCACGCACGGGCTGTAAATATGTCGAGGTCGCCCACACTTTCACAGGCTCAAATCGGTGAATTGTGGCTTACAAACCATACATTCGAACCACTCGGCCACCGACCAAAATTACCTGAGCTGACACCACCTTTACCTGTGCGCATATCACTGTATGAGACCCACCTTTCTAATGCAGGAATCTCATTCTATTCAACGGATATAGCGGCTACTAATAAGGCATCAGGGATTCGAAGTTGTCATTGAAGTTGTGACTTCGTCAGTGAATTCTGGGCCACTTGTATGGCACTTTAACGACGCAGTCCTCTTATTTTCCCCACACGTATCGCATCAAGGGTGTCGAAGTGTCCTAACAGGGGAACAACACTGGGCTCATTCGACAAACCCGATTCATCGCGCATAGCTTAATGTGTAATACCCATGAACGTCTCTTCATCACACTTCGCTGTGGTCTAGTTATTTGTCTCCTCCTCGTATGTTCTTACGGAACTTTTGGATTTCAAAATTGATGCCAAATCATTCAAGCACGGCGCCTTTGATACGCTGGTGCACAGTCGCGTCACGTCTTCTGTGCTTACCAGAATTCCACTTTCGGACACCTGTTCAGGAAGTAGAATCTGTAACTGGACAGATCGCAACAAGGTAATGGAGGCCGCCGCGTCACATGGCTTGTCGCAATGTTGTATGACTTGCTCTGCACTGGAATGCTCGTTTCCAACTTCCATGAGGCATGGCTAGCTTGCACACCCTGTTTCCCTCTGCTATCGTTCCGTTCGCTTGAGTACTTAGTTTATTGATACACTTCAATCCGACTAGTTCGACTGCATGTCCCATCACATGTGTTGTGTGTCCCTTCTCGCGTGGCGTTGGGGTCCACTATTTGGACTGTTGACGCAATAACACTGCGCCATCTTTGCATTGATTCTTCACTGCAACTTAACTATGACGACCCTTTTAATGTGGGACAACTAGAGGAACCTGGCACAGCAACTTGCAGGCACTAAGCAGTTACTACAAATCATAGCGTTAACACTTTAAGGTCTCAAATACCGAATTGTCTTACCGGGATAAGAAGACATCGGTGGACCAGATCCATTGGAGCTGTTCTCATACTTAACCAAATAGCTTATAACGGCATAAAACTTCGAACAGTCGGCCCAGGTAAGAGAAAGCTTGCGCTCCCTTAGGGTCGGCTACGAGCCTCGTCCCATTTGGTCTTGCCAAGCACGGATTGGATCGCGCCGACTCCAGTGTGGAAAATGTGACCGACCTGTCTGTTTGTCAGTGCCTCGATTACCCACTGCCAGATCAATCCTACGTCATATGACATATGACAAACAACAAACGATGTCCTTTTCGTTAGTCGATGCGTCGACATAAATGAGCCCCTTAGTTCTTTGACAATACGTCACTGTCGCAACAGATGGTACTTACGATGAGGCGGTCGCTTACCTTGTTTACATGCGGTGGTGCACTGGCTCATCGTTGCACACTTCGCTTTCAATGCGCATTTGCTCGCTTCTTCACGCGGGCAGCCACGCCAACACCTATAGTAGTGTGATACTGATTGGGCACTTTTGCCTGGTGTCGAGGTTCGGTTCCCCAACAGCATAGAATTCGCAGGAAGGTTTACTTACGTTGTGCTTATTGTCATAGAATTCGGTCCTTCAAAGATAAACGGTGTGTTGGGGAAAACCAAGGATTAGTACAATACGCCCCAGCTCGTTCAGACAACGTTTTCATATATGTTGTCTGGCGAGTATTGACGACACAGTTCCACAAATAGTGTTCCCTCTTTACTCTAGCTAAACAGCGCTCCGTAAACGTCATTCAGTTAGCGGGGCTTGGTGCGGTCAGTAGTCGAAGCCGTTCACTTCGCAGCTAATCGACTGCCTCGTAGGTCTCGTAGCTATACATGTCCCATACGACACACCACTTCAACCACACTTACCACCTCCAAGGATCCTGGTATCTACGGGGATGATTTTAGTAGGGTTAAGGTCGGTGTGTGGTTTCATCTGGTTATGCACAGTTAATTCTCACGGAATCTTGTGTTTACCGACTGACATGCTTACTGCTTGCTTCACTAACTTCTCAATGGACTCTCGTCGCAATGACTGAGGGTCCACTTTTAGACTTTATAAGAACTCAATCCACAGACACTTAGATCTTGATACTGCCTATGAAGTAGTGAGGGTCAAAACGATACTCAGCCCCAGATCAACAGGACAAAGGAACGTCATTGAGGCGGACTCTAGCCAACAGTACGCAAGAGCGGACTACATGGTCAGCTCACGTGGACCACTAGACTTCTGACGTTCAAATGAGGTGATCAATCATCATTTGGATCTGTAAGTGGCCCGCATAAATCGCACTGATGATGTCATCTAGCCTGACGATGAAATGTTTGCAGCCAAATCAGCCAGCTCGGAGAACATCCGCATACCCTCAGACTTTATGAGTACTTGTTGTGTATTCGAAATGGGAAGACGTAAGCTCTATCTGGACTGCGAGTTCTTTTCGCAGCCAGTTCCTCGAAGATATGTTGCTTACATTGTGTTATTTTCCTCTACTTGAAATGCAGCCTGATCGTGGCGATTATGTGCGTCATACCTGGTCACACCTGATCAACCACGATCCATCGCGTGAATGAGCGATACGTGGGGCGTGAATCGTATCAGATCTCGCTCGCACATGTTGTTTACTAATGGGACACTAAATTATTGATTATAACAAAGGTTGTACGCGCCGCTTTTCGGCACGGTGCAACTGTATGACTCACGTGAACCTAGCCGCAGCGCAATGAATGTTTGACTACTAGTGCTTGCGTCCTTTTACTCATGCTTGATGGAAGCACTGCATGAGTACCGCTGAAAATCGTCACTTAATGTTTGGTTCTCGTCACTGACTCTCCGATACTTCTTTGGAATTGTTGTTCGACTCCGTTCATCATTTTTCGGAAGATTCATTGCAGTTAGACTCAGGCAGACAAGCACCACATATTCAGGAAAATGCTAGACGGCCGTTTACGCTCTATTGGGACTCGTCAGTAGCGCGCATCCACCGGATCGCGTTCGCTAACTCCGTCATGCCATTCGCATGCCTGTCAGCCGATTGTTTCGGCCAATAATTCACCTGATTGGGTAAAACTGTACGGCTTTGTGTTCAGTCGGTGAAAATGAGCATGGATATACACTTCAAAAGGCTAGAGTCAAGTTGGTGTCTCTCATGTTCTTCTCGTCTATGCAGACTTCTGGGTCCTTCGCATTTGTAGTTGTTAACCCCCCTATTGAATATGGCACGGGTACGGCATCTGCGGCTTCCTTCCAATCGTTTTCCCATTTCCCATTTCTTTCACATGCATTGGATATGTTTTCCAACTTTTTCGGATGAATATCATTATTGTTATGGCGACCTGTGCCTACGCAACTGTGTTCACCACCAATTACTGCCTTACCGTAATATTTGGCAACCTGAGCTAGAACGGGAACGTTCACTGGGTGATCCCATTGTGAAATTATACACATTTCGGAGTATGTCACCCGTCTTTCGGATTGCATATCATGACAGTTTGGAATGCAAACATTTTGTTTCCAATTTTGGTTGCTGGGCGGTACTCCACCTACTGCGCGTATCACGTCGCTCAGAAATTCACTGCTTATTTGTATCTTAATGGTTACATTCTGCCATATTCCCAGAACACATAGGTCACTGTGCGGCTTCCCGGTCGAATGATTCACGTGATCGATGTTCTGGTGGGTTTTTTAATCACTATCCGGCGTATTCTCATTCTTGATGCACACACACGCACACACTACCAACACGATTCTGTGCGCCTTTGTGTTATTTTTCTCCTTGGCTACTTATCCTCTCCACAGTTTCATTTGCCTCTTTCCTCTCAATTCGCTTGCTTGCCTCATAGGCCGTGTACTTGTTGGCTCTGCAGGTTCCACCACATTTCACTCATATTTATACTCGCCTCTGTATTCACGCTAACGCATCCCCTGCTTTCAAAGTTCTATACCATCGAAACACGAGTACTATGCCCGAATGCGGGAGTGCGCTCTTCCTTGACACGTGGTTTTCGCAAGGTCGCCAAAGCGAACTTTTTCGTATGTGCCCATTGCATTCGGCCTCTCAAATCAACGATCCCCCAAATTTCGCTACTCCTAATTTCACTCCTGCAGCCTATCGTGTTATCCGGTCCTTGAGCAAGCTCATTTTTGATCTATATGTATCATTGACAATTCTTCAATGCAACTGCGTCTCATGTTGTACTTCCGAACCAATTTTCCGACTTGTCTCTGTTCTTTTGCTCAACTGTCCGTATGTACCACAAGACATCCAACCTTGTGTATTGGGGGCAGATCTTTTCAATCGATGCGATAGACTCTGTCTACGCCTTAGCGACCTATTTTCTGTCATTGTTCGTAGACCGGTTGTTGCACACAGTTCGTCTGAGCTCGCCTCATCTGTACTGTCACCATGCGGCAATTTGAGCTTCGTAGCTTCACAGCTAAACTCATTTCAATGAAACCGCTGTTGTGTGTCAATGTGAACTATACGAACTCCACCTAGGTTTCCCCTCAGTGACAATGTTGTGGACGGAATGAACTCTTCTCAGCGCATTGCTACCACGTGGCTACTCATGTGCCCTGCCAACATTCCTCTTCCTCGATAATCTATGCTCTATACTGCTATGCTACTGAATCAAAAAGTGTACAAGGCATGATTTGCGTTTTACTGTGTTTTACAAACGAACTCCTGCTCTCGATCAGTCTTTCTTTTCTGTGTCTCGTTGAAATCTTGCGAGAGTACGCACTCGGTCACCCAAGTCTCAGTTCGCGTGTACAGCGTCTGACGACTAGATCCCTTAGGCCGTACCGATACAGTTTGTTGCTCTTCCCTCGTCCTCTACGACTAAGAGAGTCGAAACAACGAGGAAGTGTTTTAACACAGGTTTTCAACCTCCCATCTGTGAGTTTGATCTCATTGGGCAACCACCCTTAGTGAATTTGCTTTCCACATTTTGCAAATCGTCCAACGGCCGCTAGTTATCTTCTCGCTACTCTTATTGGTACCGTATTATGTCTCGATTTCTCTCCGACGTAATAGACAGCAGTAGAACCTGAACTAACCTTCATGGGCACGCATTATTTCATAGCTTACCTAATACGGTAAGCAATTAGTTTGAATCTCTCTCTACGCTCCCATGTTTGTTACGCGAGCAGTAACCTGCATGGCAGTGGAGGATAGATCGGGCTATATCGCAGTTAGGCTTGAATCCGTAATGGTCGGTTATCGTCCCTCATTGCTCATGGTGCAAGCCACCAGTGCTCATGGTTTCGATCCCCAGCAGGAGACTGAGGGAATGAGCACCACTGACAAGCCCCAATAGAGAGAAACGATCGTCTGGTTGCTCCGGATTATGAGCTTACCTATGCGGCTTGGAGTCTAATTGCGACGAACAAAATCCAATCATACCCTAATCCATCCACTCGTTAGTAATATTGAGTAGTGTTGTATTAGACTAGTGTTGGCCCTCATGCTTCAAGGTGGGCTTGGCTAATTCAAACACGTGCCGTTCATCACTTATCTCTACTGAGAATAATGTTCAGTCGCCCACTTATTGGTGTGACTTGATTCTCTACTGTATGGTCGCACCGATCGCGACTAGAAGGTGTTAGCGCTTTTAAATCTTCCATTCTTTTCCCAGCCAACCATCCATTCTCGACGCGCTGTTCCACACTAGCGGCGATCATTGCGCGGTCTGTTAGGGCTCGTGATTTCTTCTCTGATGCCTGCCAGTAGGCCTGCAGCCCCGACTGAATGTTACTCTCATTCCTCCACCGTCATCCTCAATCGTATACGAATCACTACGCGATCTCCATGTCTCCAGCATACAGCTGTAGTGAAATAGCCTTTTCGGTGCAAATGTGGAATAAAAATTAGTACCTCACTATGCGATGGATATCATTGGTAAAGCTTGTGTCTTTAAGTCGGAATCTGGTTTGTACTCCTGCTGACATTGCTTTGTCAAGTTACTTTTTGCATCACGTTCATGTACTATCATTGTCTACCATCACACACGGCATGTAGGACGTATGACGCTTCGATTAAGCCAAGCTTCCTGCATTGACCACGGACCGGACAACTTCGCACTGAAGACATCAAAGACTGGTTGTCTTTGCTAACTGATGTGCGGCTATTGCTCACATTTGTTGGGTGAACACCTGGTGCGTGATGCTAAGATCTGCCGTTCGGTGTTCGGGGGAAAATCCTTTGGGGCCACATTAGAGTGGAGCCGCTTACATTAACTTTCATATGTTTTGTCTACCTCTGCGGCAGCCTTCCTCGGCGACCATGATACGCCGTCTTGGCACCAAGGTGATGACCCGTCGAAGTGGTCAGTTAATAAACCGAAATGAAGACATTGACTAAGAGACTTGGTCAAGATGATATGTCCCGTCATCGTATAGGAGGACTTCGGGATGGCCCACATCAGTGGTTGCAGTCTGTCAAACATGGCGCAGTCGCGGAGTTGGTGGCGCTTTTGTTTCGGACTCTTCACGTCACGGTTATCGTTTCATCTGGATTAGTTCCACTCACTTTTCCCAACTCCGTCTTGTTCGTATTTTGTTTGTTCTGCCACATTTTGTTGTCAAGTAGCCCGCGGTAAATCAACAGGACTGGGCTGCGATTACAAAGTTGTTTATTAAGAGTACTCATGGGTATTTATAGAGTATGTGAACTATTTACGAGACTCCACTGGCTCACCCTTGTTATTCGCCTTATGTCACTAATTCTATTTCCGTTCTTCCGGTCTAAAATTACCTCAAGCTGCGTTGCTGACTTTCCTGGTGGATTGTACGATTAGCTCGGTTAACCAATCGTTCATCTGATCACACGCCCCTTCCCTTGGCCTCGTGCGTACAGGCCACGAATAGTCCCGCTTGGCAAAGCAATCCGCTTCTCACGAGTACATGCTCTTTCGCAAAACTGAATTGGTTCTGTGCATTTTGGACCTGCTGGCACTTGATTGGTCCCCCGCACACTCCATGGATGTTTGTTCAGTTAGCTGGCTGTCCGCGCATAGTTCGACGTGGGCGTGAGCCGACCACTCGTTACTTGGTTGACCAGTCTGCTTCTGATGACGTGCTCACTTTTGGGCTAAGCTGCATCTGTTCGGTACTCCGCGAAATGCTGCCTAGTGTTCGATTGGCCATCTGCTTACCGGTGTCATAACGTTTCCACTCACCATCGGTTTCAGCCAACATCACATTTGGCACCATTGCTACACACATTTTAATCGTGCCGACACGTGTCGTAGTAACTAGATCCATAGTTGTTTGACCGAACTATACTGAGCAGGCAGTGAGGTACTGTGAGTCCTGTTCTCAAACTCTTCTTTACTGTCGTTTACAAGTTCGTCGCGGCTAGCTCCCTTTTTACATTTGCTTTGTCGCACTGTCGCTACGCAAATGTAAAAAGGGAGCTAGTCGCGACATACCTGTAAACGACAGTAAAGAGGAGTTTGCATTTACATTTGTTTTGTCGCACCGTCGATACGGCCTCCTGCGCTGACCCTTGGTGGGGATCAGCTAGAAGTCGTTCGGAAATTCAACTACCTGGGAAGTTGGATCAGCGCCATTGGGATCGAAGACGAGGTCACGAACTGTATAGCAAAAGCTCGAGCTGCTTTTGCTAACCTTCGCCACCTATGGCGGCGGCGCGACATTACTCTCTCCCTGAAGGGTAGAGTGTACAATGCAGCGATACGTTCGACCTTACTGTACGGTTGCGAAACCTGGCCCCTAAGATCGGCGGACATAAAGAGGTTAGTTACGTTTGACCATCGGTGCCTTCGCAATTTGGCTCACATCTGGTGGGAACACCGCGTGAGTAACGAGCGTGTTCGACGCCTTGTTTACGGCACAGAAAAAGGAATTGAACTGCTCAGCACCGTCATTTCACGCACCAGGCTCCGATGACTGGGCCGCGTGTTACACATGCCAGCCCACCGATTTCCACGACATGCTTTGTTTGCTCACCGGGGATATGGATAGAAGAAAAGGAGGGGTGGCCAAGCGATGACTTGGTCAAGAGGAATGAAGGTCCTTACTTCGGAGCTGGCCTCGGTTGGAGCGTCACGGCTGACATAGCAAGAAGCCAACCACAGTGGCCTTCGTGCTGTGAGTTTCTTTGTCCCTCCCCATCCCTTTTAGCCTCCCCCTCCATTTACGATCTCATTCCGTAGCGTAAAACTAATTTTTTTGCCTAGTAGCCGGCTGGTAGCTTACCGGAACCATGCCTATCCGTTGCTGGTAACTCAGCTGGCATGCAACTGTTGTATTTATTTTCTTTTTCTTTTATGTATTGCGGCACAATAGCTGAGGTGCTTTACACCTCTAGCTAACGTGTATAAAAAATACCGCCGCTACGCGTTGGTGTTCTCTCTTACCACGGTTGATTTCGTCCCATCCCTATTGGCAGTGCATGATTACCCCCGTTAGGTCCGTTTACAACTTTCTCAAAAATTCTCACCTCTACCATCTTTAATCACTCTCTGTCTGTTTCCATCCAGATTGCAAGGACTGCCTAGTCCAGACAGAAAGCAGTGTGTATTCGAACTCTTTGTTCATGCCTTCCGTTCGCCTCGCAGCCCTGAACATGGTAAATGATGCACTACAAAAGATTGGGGTATGTGCTAACCTATGCGCCCGTTCTCCGCCACCCCTGAATATTGCATGCGGTCGTTTGATGCTCCCTGTTTTCACGCTATCTGTTAAAAGATCGTTCGTCGAATTCGTTCATTATTTGGCTTTCTCTTTATTTTCACTCCCCTTGAGGACTCGTCACCAACGTTCACTTCTTCGCTTCACTTGAGTGCTCGCTTGAGTGCTCTGGTCTAATGGCTCAACAGACTAGTGAACAAAATTTAGTTTTATGTTTGCTGTTAGTTCATATGGAGGTGTTGCATGAGCACTTACGGTGCGAAGCTACCTCACTTGTTGTGTTGATGTTTGCATACAATCCACGTTCAATCACTATTTCTTGTACACCTACCTGTTCGCTGAAATTCTCATTGCTTCTTCCGCCTCCTACTTCCTAAATGCGCATTACTTTTTCTACTTTGGACTGATTCATCAGACATCTAACTTAATAGGTCCTCCTACACCGGCTGAGGTCGTTCGGTGTTGGTGGATGATCCCAACAGTAGGTCCGGAAGTTTCTCATTGTTCAAAGTGCAGGGTTCATGTCGACGGCAATCTGACCGATTACTATTTCTCGACCAGTGGTACGGTGGCGCGGTGTTGGAGGATGCTTTGTTCCCGACCTACTGCACGGATCCACTCCAGCTTCTTCGATCGTGTGACTTGTTTGGAGACGACCTGAATAGGTGAGGAGTGCTCAATATGGTTGGAGACTACAGCCTACTTTAAAAAACCTCAACCGCCTTCATATGCTCTGCCGAAGTCTGCCTCCCGGTCAAATCATCCCAGTCTGTATTTATGAACCTGCAGAATGGTAGGGACGGCCGAATATACACCCTTCACGGTCCTCTTTTACCTTCTACACCTTCTGTTAAATACCATTGCGATTTGAAGTCCGTGAACAGCTCGGACAAGCTACATCGTGACTGACTTCGCAAGTTTTGGGTGCTCAAACGCAGCAACTGTATCTGTCTGAGCGGTTGCCACTCACCTCTTCACCTCCATCATCAGACCAATGCTAGTGTACGGCTCGCTCGCTGTTCAATCATCTGCAGTGAGGCGCAGAAGATCGAGCGGGTTCAACACTTCGGTAATAGGCTCACCCTCGACTTATACGGAGTGCCGTAGGAGGACCGGTGCTCGGGACAGGCTACCTGCTTTGTGTTTTCATCGGGTACGAGTTGATCTGATCATAGCCTATCGTATAGTGTATCTCGGTGGTTTCCAATCCTGAGGCTGTTGCTGCACCTACGCACACCATGCATCGCATGCGGACATCAGTACCGGATCTGAAGCGAGTTACCCGCCTCCTATGCTTCGAGCAGCAGTAAGTGTTTAGTGCACTGTACTGGAACGTAGACTTGAGTTTAAACCGATCTCGTAATTCAAGACTCCTGCTTCTCGCTACCTTTTGCATCAGCGATCGTTCACCTGCTGATCTTGACATCCTATATCCGTGAGAATGAGAAGAACAATTAAACACCTTTTGATGATTGAGTATCTGTGTTTGATTTGTGTTTATCACATTTGGATAGAATGGTACTGATGATGTAGTATTTAGTGTTTAAAGGTAAGGTTACGTTTGGAGCGATGTGGCGATTATAAACTACAGTCTCACTCTCACCGAGGCTCCTCTACGCTACTCTACGCTATTGCACGCCACTCCACTACGCACTGATGATGTCACCTCGATTGGTGACGAAACGTTTGCAACAAAATTGCCAACCTCAGCGAACAGTTCAACAGCCAATTATAAACTACTTTGCAGATATCATCTTGCTTGCCACTTGTATCCAACTTTTGGCGTTATGCGCTGTTTCCAACCAAGCCTTTGGTGCTCTTGCCTTGTTCACTGTTTTTGATCATTCGTTTTTTAAATCGTAATTCCACTTATTGTCATGTTTGGCAGCGCGTGCACATAGTGTCATCGCTTCGTCAGCAGTGCAGATTCCCAACGCCTACATTCCCTCTCACTTAACGAGTGCTCACAACGGTGGACCCATTTCAACCAGATTTCACCACACACATCGGTAGTAAAAGTCAGCACGAAATAGTCGGCCCGCCTGTGGCTGCGTATGCTTGCATTCCAGCTGCGCGCTAGCACATGAATCCTATTTCAGCATTTCGACGCATGGCCTCAACCAGACGCTTGTCTTTCAAACACCGATTGTGCGTCACTAAACTGATGACTGACGTGACGAAGATATCACCACTTGCTCCCTGTGGCATTACTTATCGAGAGTTGCATTCTCTTAGAGTATTGTGAAAATCCTCATTATCTTCATGAACTCTCCAAAGGCGTCTGTCTTGTAACCCGGTGGTCGCGGGTTCGAGTCTTCTCATGGGATCGGGCGATCCACATAGTGTCCTTAGTCTACTAGAGACTGATGGTGCCTGTGTGGCACCGAAGCTTCGGTACGCCCTCTTGATCTTCTATCCATTGATGCTTGACCTAACGGGAGACAAAAACGATCTCTCAGATTAGCTCCTTCAATGTCCCTAGTCCCCTTCGCGACGTGGTTTGGCGGTTCGTATCCCTTGATTTACACCACAAGGCTATTTCGAAGTGCTCCAACTCTACTCAACCAAATGTCTGCAATCCGCCTAACTGCTTCTTGCTATCCCAGTCATCAACTGACCCTTTGGGGTCCGAAGTGTGGTTTAAACTTCCAGTCTAGTTCGTTCAGTCACGACCACCCGGGCACCGAAGGGCGTGGAATCCGGCTACTGAGACTGGGGTTGCCATGACAACCAAGTGAATACTAGCTGGCCGTAGACCCTTATCTGACCTCGGAAATCACGGTGGCGATTTCATAATGGCAACCAGCTTAGCGAGCACGCCCTTCATGGATAGGCAGTGCCACAATCTGGTGCCATCAACAAAGTGGAATGCGCATTTCAAGTCAAGGAAAACCACCATAGTCAGTCGTGTGTAATTATGTCTCTGCTCTAAAGCGGGGAGTAAATATGTGGTCGATGCAACCACGACCTGGGCTGAAGCCAACCTGACTTTCAACGATTCAGCTCTCACGAGGTCCAGTAAGTTGTCGAATAATGAGACCCTTGCGAAATTTGGAGTCAGTTGAAATGACGCTCATGGCTTGATAATTTTCGCATAAATTGCGCTGACGCTTCTTGTAGATGGATACGACATTCGACAGTCGCCAACCTGTCGAAAACACCTGTTCATTGTCCCAAATCGTGTCAAACAGAGATGCAAGTTCTGTTAACAAGGTGTCGCCGGCATGTTTCAGCAAAACCTGTAGGACGGTCGTTGGGTCCGGGAGCTTTGTTTTGTTTCAACACGGAAAGCTCATGTCATGAGGTGCCACATCTACTTCTCACCTCGGTTCAGGCGATTCAGCAAGCGGCATGGTCGTAGCATACCTGCTGAACTGCTCTTACAAGATTCTGCTCAACGGGCTAGTCGGCGGCGTTGAGAATGGATCAACTGTCCATCTTTCTCAACTGTTGTCTCACCAACTGATGGTTTTCTCGAACCTGTTTCCGTGCTTCTACTAGACTGATCGATGCCTCAGTGATCCATCCGCAGTTACAATGCCTCAAGTTGGGTGCATACCAAGCGTCAAACGCATTCTTCATGTCACAGTTGAGACGGTTCTAGTCAGTGTTCGGATCACCAATTTCATTCCTCATTGACATCTGATGTGCCAGTTTGTCATGATTTTTTGAACTGCCAATTGTGAGTCCAAGCTATGAATAAGTAGGTTAGAAGCCATGCGCTTTTTTGAAGTGGGAAGAGTGAACTCTGGGCGTGTGCGCACCATAGCGTGGTCACGTGGCACCTGCTCCAAATTAACCGACAGTCTTAGACTGGTGTGCACCATCCATTAGGTGATGGGCATATGGTCAATTTGGGTCCAGCTCATCGCGTTATTTGGTAGGCGCCAAGCCATGCAATGTGCTGGAAAACAGTGCTGCTAATATAAATATTGTGCTTGGTACATAGTTGTAAGAATCGATCACCATTGACTGTTTGACATGCATCGACCTCGAAGCGACTTCCCAAGTGTTGATCAGAATCTGAAAAGCTACCCACTTAAGCCTTCAAGTCACCAGCAACAATCACAACGTTCGTCTTCCTCGCCATGCGAAGAATAGATGAAAGTTGGTGACAGGAATCGTCTCTAATCCCCCCCCCCCGAGCGGCAGTTTATAGGGACATAAGGGGAGGCGATAGAAAGACACCTTTTCCTCTGACGATACTTATTAGCCGCAATAGTAGTTCAAAGTCGAACCGCACACATGTGATTGTTCACCAGCATCCAATTGAGACTGGACTGTTTTCAGCATGTTTGCTAAGGGAGATACAAACACCGTAAATACCTTGAGCCATCGACTGAGACACGAAGAGTGTAGCCATCGTTCAGAACCAGGGGGTCCAAGATTTGTCACGAAGCTGTTATCTTGTATGCGGATTCCGAAGACAGCACACATCAATACTAAGTGAGTGAATAGTGGGAGTTAGTGGTGCAGATTGACCGACCGTATTCAGAGTGCGGACTTTAAAATAACCGATGTGAAATGAAACTCTAGGTTTGCTAGAAGAGCCATATGTATCGATGGCAGCAGCTGCGCGATCAGCGTAAGTTGCTCAACAGATGGATATAGATATGGTGGATATGAATGTGTGCTTGAGGGACTCCACGCGGAGTATTTGGCTTAATAACCTGACGTACAAGATAGTGGAGATTTGGAGGCTCGCTTGTGGGACCTCACCCGGAGCCTTTGGCTCAATAGCCTGACCCACAAGTCAGTGAGGCGCATGTCCAGCTCGGGAGTGTGATTATAGAAACATATTCGGATCTTATGCGTAGTGGTGAGGATTTTTGTATAATTCAGCTAATTCATCATCGTCACTCCCAATCAGCAAGCTTAGGCTAGTCTGAAAAAGCACCAGACGCCGGCGTTTCGACCTTCTGGGTCTCGTCAGTGGTGCGCCTCTTAGCGGACCCCTGCCGGGTTCCGCCCCCATGACTTCAGGATGCCAGCAGCTATTGCCACTTCGCCATGGGTGACAGCCGCTGACCTGCGTGATCGACAGTCGACTATGAAATAGCCCGACTCATCTTCTACTGCCATGCCAGTTACGAACTGTGCAGAGGACAGTGGCTAGTCTCACGAGCTTGGACTTTCCGCTTTTCCAGCCTAGCCCATGCCGGCTGATTAGCAGTGACAATGATGAATTAGCTGAATTTTATTCGGATCTACCTGAAGGTTGTCACCCTCAGCCTTTAAAGATTTAGAACAATGCACACGTGCTTTACTACCGCATTATGTTACGCACATGCGACCACGGCCAGTCGCAAGTGGGAGTTAGCGGCTTTGCACCAATTTGACCAGGAGAGGCCTGGCTTGAGGCGGGCGGCAACAAGCCATTGAGCGCCGGAAGGTGCCCTCCCACCGTCAGAGACAATACGTACTTCTCCTATTCTACGTCAATCGATCTGTGAGCTTGTAACCCGTAGACCTGTTTTCTCCCATTTCTAAGTTTTAAGAGAAGAGGGCCATCGACCTCTACATAACCTCCGAAGCGGATTGGGCTGTGAGTCTGAGTTAGTCTGACACCTAACCATGGATCTATCGGGTAGGAGTGGCTCTAAAGGCACTTATAAAGCGCCACCCATCATAACTATTAGTCACCGTGGTACGCGAACCATCGCATCACGTTAAGGCCCAGCTTTTTCGCGATGGAGACCTTGTGAATACTTATCGCTGTTATCTGCCCTGCTCCTCACCGATCGACGAATCCAACAATCTCCATCTTCATATTCACTTCATCCAAGTGTATCCCTGTCCCTGATTTTCCCACTTGTGCATACCACCAGAGCCGATCTATTTCCAGATTTTTCTCACTGTCCTTGCGTTTAGGATATTTTTTCTCAGTGGCACTTGCCCTGCTTTATGTCTACTGGCTCCACATCTGTTCCGTTCTCGCGGCTATCCAGCTGCCATCACGCCTGTGCCGCCAGTTTTGATCCGTTAACGCGCGTGTGCTGTTCGCTGGTTGTTGTCTATACCGTTGTTTCCCTGCCCGAACTCATGCTGCGCTTCGTTTATACCGGACTGAATCAATGCTGCATTTTTCCTCCTACCCGTGCAATTGCGGACGATTGACGCGTGCGCCTCGCTTCGTTGGCGTTCTGCCTGCCGACACCGTGTCCGTTCTGTTCGCCCAGTCTGTCATCCGCCATCGAATTATTCACATTCCAAGTAATTTGTTTGTCAATATCTTGCATTCTAATCCGTACATGAGCCTCTGCTCCCTTATTTGGTGGTTGCGTTCGCCTCCGCTCAACATTTCGCTTTATTTTAAGCCCACGAAGCACACGCACCTTAGGCAACAGCTTGGCATATTTTTTTCGCGTTCGATTGGAACGAGTCATTTGACTGGATTAGCGTTTATTTCGTTGACGTTGCGCGGAGCACAATAGTGCTACCCTCATCGTCACATGCACTGACAAGGACGACAGTCATAACTCAGGGTATCAAGTTGGTGGTTTTCTCGCATACATATGTATCAAACGAATAATCGCTAGCATCTAAGAATAGCTAGACGAAGTGAATGTACATTTACTGTTGTATTCGCGCATATTGCGCAGCTGTTAAGTACCAGTTCCCATGTACTGTAAGAAAACCATATTACTTCAATCGATCTACTATGACGCACAGACACAGAATCGAAACACGCAGGATCACTATTGAAACAAAATTGACGGGGATGTCTGCTACCAGCTACTCGTTTGTGCGAAGCTGGCCAAAGTTTTGTAGGCAAGCTGGATTCCAGTCAGCCGCTTCTGACGCAAACTGGTCACGCGCGGACGAGACAGAGAGAGGAATCGGCTCAGCCTAGAAGGAACAAACACTGCGATGTCCCGAACAACGGCGATGCGGATTGGCTGTAACAGTCGTCAGCGGACGTGGCGTGTGCGCTGCCCAGGCAAACAAAGGATAGCTAAGGCGTCCAGTAATGACTCGACACAGACAACGCAGACGGAGCAGAAATCGGTTGAGGCGAGCAGAGCGTCCCGACCAGTGAACACAGACAGACCGCGGCAAACGCCACAAAAGGAAAGTAACCAGTGTGAAAACGTCGTGACCAAGTAGCGCCCTAACCATTTATATACAGTTTAACTGATGCTTTGCTTTATAAACAACAGATTTTGTTCGTTACCCATACTTTGTTTTGACTCTTGAATGGCTATATGACGACATGTAGTTATTCAAGTCATTTCTACTTCATATCTGAACATTTCTTTCAAGATGTTCCCTAACGGCAGTACTGTCGCCCGTCAACCTGCCCAAACAACGACAAATTTCGTTGTTCCATCCCACATTACGTACATATCTGAGCTAACATCCACGTTGTTCATGTAACACTGTCTTACAGTGAAGATAATTCCTTCGTTCTCCAAACGTTACTGGGATTCACATGAATGGCGCGGCGTTGTGTCCAAGATTCACTATCCACTTACGACAGGAAATTCCTGCATCAAACGGTGCTCGATGCAAATTCATCTATTTTCTTGTTGAAACTTATTTTAGCTCACGTCAATTAGTTGAACGCATTTTAATTTCACCAACACTCTCATTGCACTTAGGATTGTTCTGATACTACTGCCTCTGTTGATGTGTTTGAATTGGACAGTCCACTTCCGGTTACCAACTATACACATCTCTCCACTAATTATAGACCTGGGTACTTCTTACGATTCTGCTACTGTTGCGTTGTCTTGCTGTCGTCAATTGTTCTTAAACGATCGCGTCATTGACTCACTTCCTTCCCATCTGCATCTGAATTCGGCGCGACTAGGAGTACCATTTGTCTTGTCTATGTTAATCTACAACTTACACAGCCGGTATGGTTGGTGTTACAGGTTAGGATGACTTGCTGCCTCCATTCCCCGTTCACTTCCGTCGTCTTTATCGTTATGTGCCACCGCTTCTACTCCACCGGTTCTTTTTTCTCTGTTTTTCTCCCTCAGCACTTGGAATTCAAATTATCTGAGCTATACCGAGCTCAAGGTAATCACCCACCGTTGTCTGCACCGCCCAACTCAATCATGACCTCTCATCCACCTTTCCCTCTTGCACGCCGCAACTCCAACAAACTGGCGCGTAAGGATCGAGCGCAGATGTGCGCTTCTAACTCTCCTCTTCACAAATGGACCAACGGCGCTCCGTAAGTTTATTTATCTTTGGTGTTTCAAATGTCCTAAGTGCTTGATCGCCCTATTTCGGAAAGTGAACTAAACGACTACGACCCAAGAGGACGAAACGGTCGTTTGGTGCTTTTTCGGATCTGCACTTAGCCTATATGGCTTGTAATCTAACCGTGATGAACTAAATAAACCTCACCAAATCTTTCTACTCATGAGTAGCCTACATAGGTGTTGAAGGTGTCTGAATTTTGTTTGTCGTCCTCAACAACATCGGACATCAGCAACCTTTCTCAGTGAGTGGTTAGCAGTGCTTTTGTTCCGAGATCGTCCTCTGTGTGTTAACTAGTATCTCGGGCCATTGGTAATTATTTTTCTTCCTCTTTAAACGATAGTGGCGTCTTCTGGTGCACTGTGTAGTTAGCTCTCTGCAGTGATCTACTGTGCTCCATGCTTGATCAGATGAGGAATCCGATAATCGCAAGCCATCATCCTTCGGGTTCTCGGCGCTGGAGGGATACTCGTTCTACTATACTTAAGGCATCGAATTACAATAGAATTGCCAGCGAGATACGGCTGACATCTGTTTATGCAAGCCGGTTTCTTCACACTGTGATTGTCGTACATCGTGGTGTACGCTTGACCACTACAATCTGGGACCAATCGGGATAGCACGAACCAAAAGTGACAGACCACGACGAATACGCATCGACAAAGTTTCCTCCGTTGTCAACACATTGACATAGGTCCAATGCATGTTCTTGATATCGAACAAACATTTCGGAGTATCCAGCACCGAGCCATGTGGAAGATGAATCAGGTGAAGTTATCTGGAAGTCAAGTAAAGCGATTCAACTTCTCACGGGGACACAAAGTGCACATTTGCGATGCATCTCTTTCTACAGAAACTTGTGTGTATTGTATTTTTGGCGTTCACATGTTCGAGTAACTGGCACACGTTTCTTCAATGGATGTGACCGCGAGCGATATCTTTTGTCGCTTAGTTTCTGATGGATCAAACATCACTTGGTTAATGTTATAGGTATTTGTTAGCTAGACTGATTGTTAAGTTTGAATCTCAATCCTATGCTCCACTGCCCAATGGAGTCTCAACATAGTAGTACGCTAATACCATAGAATCTGAACACAACCACCTCAGTAGTTGGGTGTCTGATCCTCTGGGTTAGTTGACATACTGCTCCCACAAGTCATGCCTCCAAAACAAATTTAGTTATTTATTATCCGTTTCTATGTTCCCAGCACTATAATAGTAGTTAGGTTACATAAATAGCCAGTTTTTTTAATCTACCATTAATTAATCTTTACATAACCAAATACATACTACTAGTAATAGGTTAATAGTAGCTAATTCTCGGTATCCTCCGCCTGTCTCTTGTACTGTCGTTTCGGAGCAGCTCTGGGAAATGTCCGGCAGTAGTCGGTCGGCATTTCACTAGACCATTTGTTATGCCCTTTTTTGTTCCATTGTTGCGACCCAATGAAAACCTTTACCGCGTTCCTCACTGACCGTAACACAGTTGTCGGGGAATCAGTTCTGGATGGCAATGGAGAAATTGGTTTCTGATATTGCATTGACATGTTTCCTGCTATTTCTTTGTGTTATTTTGGTGAATTCCGATCTGTGACTTTCACGAATCTCCTCATCAAGCAAATTTTTTGAAAGAGTGATAACAGTGTTATGTGGATCTCAACCAGTACTGGATGCCAGACTTTCTTCTTTCTCCACCTGTTGTATTTTATCCGCTATCCCACAGATAGCGCAGTTCTCTTATTCAACCATCTCACTAACACAAGCAACATTTTATTTCATATATCCCTCCCACCTTTTTTTAAAAGGTCTCGGCACGCAGATCACCACTAAGGCGTCGCTTTTACTCACTCTACTCGATGGAATTCAGTAGTTGCTGTGAATTATCGTATCTCCCTTTCTTCTTGTTAGATGGCTAGATTGAAGATGATTTGCAAAAAGTATACAGTGTCTCCCTTCTTGTGTGTCGAATGATTTTTATGGCATTCACAATGCCCTCGTTACCGGAACATAGACACACTAACTTACGCTAGTGCTTTTGGTCTAATTATCTCATTTCTGAAGATTCCAATGTTGGAGGCTTGATATTAGCAATTCCGCCGAGTCGTGTAGCACTTCTTTTGCTAATCCATGTGGGGTTCCTGTTACACTGGAATGATAATCTTGATCACTTTATCCTGTTGAAACAGCAGAACTGGTCAGCTCATCCTTGTCTTCATCCGATGAATCAGGAGCATTTTCTGATAAATTCTCTGCAATATAAGGTCCCTCACCATGTCTAACTGGTATAAATGCAAACGGGATGTTTACTCAGACTATGCTCTCCACTCTTTCGCCTCATCATTTCAACGGACAAAGGAGGAGGGACCGAGGGACAACAACGACTATTTCTGTGGTTGGTTGGCTCTCCACAACGGTTCGTCTTCGTCACCAACCTTGCATCTGAAGTAAAATTGATATAGCTGATAGTTATTAGGTGTTGCCTGTTCGAAAACACCGCAATTCGCCATCATTTTCGAGTTTATTCGCTTTCGTCATCTCCTATACCATCTGCTTCAGCGGTTACGGTCCCAGTGCTCTAATTGGCTAAGGTTCACTTCAATGAAATTGTGCGTCGCAATTTCTCTTCACACACACAACGGAGTGTTTCTAAAGGACTCTCCAACAAAGATGGCGTACCTTCTTCGCCGTAGAAGTGATACTTTTCTCCCGCTCGGCAGCTGTCACTTACCCGCAATATCGACACATTTCCTGTTCCGTGTCTCACGTTGAAGGGTAAACCAATCGCAATTTCAAGTAACCGCCGACTTTAGATAATAGGTTCATGACGAATTTTTGCGAGTTGTTGTAGTCTTACTGGAGCAATTTATACAGCGAAGCATATAAAATGAACTGCCTGGGATGACAGTCAATACACTTTTTCCCGGGGTCATAATGTCTAGTGCCGAGTTGAGTGCTGACCAGTGCAGTCAGAGAATCGTTCGGTGCAACAGCCTTTTCAAGGACTAGTCGAATTCATTGCTGTTCCATTGCACAATATCGTGCTGTCAACTCCACGCCGAGTCAACACATGGTCTGTCCCACTTCCGAACTATGATCTACCTACCTATGTAGTACACACAAAAAGAGGCAGAATTCCTTATGTGTCACCTACGCTCATTGCTATTGTTCGATTTTCTGCATTACTTCTGCCGCATGTCATTTGTTCTGTAAATCGTCCTCCCCTAGACCAGTGGTCATTATCAAAAGGGCGATAGCTATCATTTTTCTGTTTGACTGATACAAATTATGTCATTTCGTATACTTTGTACACTCTTTCGTTGCCATTTTCATTTTCCTCGTGCATTCACTTTCTCTTTTTCCCTTGGATTTCCTTCCCCTCCCAGCAACGAAACAGCCCTTTTGGCCGATTCCCAAGATGGATCTATCCGCACTACTAATTGAACTGCGCAATGGCTCTCTTGCGGCTGCTGTTGCTGCTTTACCATGTCATTCATGCATCTATCTTCTGATCTCGACACCAGATTCGTATTCCCTCCCCACTTTTTCCACACATCCTAGAGCCTGTTTCAGCCTTCATGCACACTCCCTCTTGCATTTCACTCCTCTGTCGCGATACACACACACATATTTGCTTCTTACACTCTGTGGACATGAGTTACTCTGCATATCAGCACCATTTCAATCTTTTCTGACAGGACTTGTTCATTTTGAGCCAATCAGCTTTATGTACAAACATCATCAGTTCACCCATCATACCTTCAGTAATCCTCTCTCTCTCTTGTAAATGGACTTTTTCTTTCCATTTCTCTCGCTGGAGTGCCTCAATTTCCATCCGACTCCTGTCAATATTGAGGAATGTGACGGCTTTTGCGATCCTTCGCGTATGGACTGGCTAGTCTTAAAAACTGTGATTTTTTTTACCCGTGTACGTCTTCACTCAGAGGGGTTATTGAATGTATAAAAAGTACGCTTCACCAATCATTTTCGGCATCGTTGTACGCTTGGGGTGGCCTCCCAGTCCTTCTGTAAACATCGTTCCCGCAGCCTCGCCGCATGTCTCCGAGAGTAGATAGGGTTGGACCATTTGTTATGCCAAATACCTCCGAGGTTTTATTCTTGCCCTTGTTGCTTAAACGCCTCAGTTAGTTGTCGCTATCTCAACTCGTTTGTGTTTCTCATTGCATTCTTCATGCGCAGCTACCGGTGGTCTGGTAGTTGAGGCTTTCAAGCAACGTTTACAAGGTCGTCTCCGCGCGAATCAACTAACACGTAGTGATCAGTGCCAGCAGTCTTGAACATATTTCCTATATGATACTGTCCTTGCTTGTCGTTACCACGATGCACTGTGCTTTAGATCCCAACATCGATTTTTACTTCGCAACTATACTGCGTGTATTCCAAATCTCATAAGGTAGGCTTTTCATGGCGTATCTTGACTCTGTCTCCACAGGGTTGATACACAATAACGTTTGTGGACATTACTTCAGCATTACCGGAACTCATTGCTTTAAGTAGTTGCGTTTGTTTGCTGAAACAGAGTATTCTGCAAACTTATCGCACTGTACACTAAGTGCGTTGAAGCTCAAACTCCTCGCAGATTTGCTTCTCGAGGCAGCGAACATTTACGAACTATCCTAGGCTTCTTTCTTGCGACATTCATTTGTATTCTGTTAAATCGCTATACCTGTCTTCTCGGACGCTATGCATAACTGTCTTACTCCAAGCGTTCTTCGCGATCTACGTCTTGCTTTTTCTGTACTGCGCCTCTATCAATGATCCCTGGACATTCAAGTCGTGTTAGTCACAGTCTGTGTGTCGTACCAAGATAACTGCGGAGTCAGTACCAATTTCGAAATCTACAGAAGAAGAGGTCTCGTCTGCGAGAGACAGCCCGAGAGGGCCATATCAAAATGTAGAGAAGCGTCAAGTTCATGCATGTGGTTTTCATGTGCTTTGTAACTGTGGAATTCCAAATGGACCGGTGTAGCGCCTTGACGAATGCTACACAAGAAATCCGTTGCCTAGTAAGACAGTAGACGGCAGGATATAAAGAATGTCTTGAGAAAATAGCACTGTACAATAGCTATGTAAATATAGCCTGATGGGCGGTGGGAGAAAGTGGTGAAGCAATGAGTTACATCACGACGGAGCGCAACAGTCGGGAACATGCGGGCAAGATGGCGCACCAAGTTCAAAAACGCAGTCCGGTATATATATGCTTTGGATGAGTGCAAAGTAAAACAAAATGTGTACAAGTCCTGGATGGTGATGCTTGATGGAGTAAAATGTCATTGTCACTACACCGCTGACAGCTGTAATGCACAATAATCCAGGGGGCACAAAAGATCGTCAATGGCTGAAAAACGCAGGGAAGAACTGATAACGATGGCAGCACGCGTCACAGTGATCACAGCGCACGAGATAAGTCAGGGCAAAACACAACGTGCACTCGGCAGCTTGTAATTGGCAAGAGTCCAAAATTCAGGTAATTCAAACAAAAAGAGATTAACTGTACACAAACCGGAATAGGAAGTACAACAATAATAATTACTATTATTCTTTAAAGTCATTGTCATCTGATAAACAGTCCAAATGTCTTGCTTGGTTGTCAGGCCGCCGATCTGAAAGGGAAAAAAAGAGAAGGTCAAAAAGAGTTCGACCATTGGCACTACATCATCCCCCTCTTCGAGAGGCGTCGTCCTCGCCGCCCTAACTAGTAATCGATACGTGGGGCTCTGTGGTCGTTACTTCCACTTCTGTTAACGCATCTGGTGGGTCAGTGTCGGTTACCGGGCGCTGAGACGATGAAATGGGATGAGTACTGAGAGTTGCCGGTTTGAGACGATTGAAATGGACAACAATTGAACGGTCGGTGTTTTCACCTTGTCTGTAAATTCGACAGGTGGAATCAGTATACACTTCCTCGACCACGAATGGACCGGACCACTCCTTGTGCAGCTTCGCCGGAACGCCCTGAGATGGATTCGGAGTGTGGAGGTAGACTTGTTGTCCAGGTTGAAGTGGACAGCCGTGCACTTTCTGGTCATAGTAATCCTTTTGACATCGACGGGCAGCTCCTAAGTGCTCTCGCGCAAGCGAATAAGCTTTGGTCAGGTCCCGACGTAAACGAACGGCATAGTCTGTGGCAAGGAGCGAATCAGCAGCCGCTGTTGGCACAGTCAAATCAATTGGCAATCTCATTTCGCGCCCAGTTACCATGAAGTGTGGAGTATTATCAGTAGACGAGTGAACGCTGGACCGATAGGACAGGAGGCACCGTGGAAGTGCAATATCCCAATCGCGACTGCGGTGTTCCTCCGTGAACGCTTTTAAAAGAGCCTTCAGCGATCGATTCGTGCGCTCTACTTGGCCATTGCCCTGGGGATGGTAGGCTGTTGTCCGAGTCTTTCGAATGTCTAGTATTCGGCAGAGTTCAGACACTACCAAGCTTTCGAAATTAGAACCACGATCAGAATGAAGTTGCTCAGGTGCCCCCCACCGTGAAATCCAGTGGTCAAACACGAGCTGAGCTGTGGATCTGGCGTCAATGTACGGGGTTGGTATTGCCTCACACCATTTGGTGAAATAATCGACCAAAACAAGTATATACCGATTCCCTCGTGGCGTTTCAGGCAGGGGTCCAAGGACGTCCACACCTACGGTTTCGTTGGGATATCCAATCACCATGGGCTGTAAGGGGGCCCTGTTCATCGTTTGTGGTTGCTTAAAGCGGATGCACTCATGGCAGGCGTTACAGAAGTTCGCAATATCTCGACGCTGTTGAGGCCACCAAAAACGCAAACCTGCTGCTTGCTCCATTTTCCGTTGTCCCGCATGACCCAACTCCCTATGTAGCTGTTCGAGTATCCGTTGCACCATGGACTGTGGGACGATAAGTCTGCTAGGGTAATTTGGACCAAACTGGTAGTACATGACACCATCCAATAGCCGAATTTTCGACCACAGAGACCACAAGCAGTGCGCTTCCCAGCTAGATCCAGCCATTTCTGCCTTCGTAGGCTTCACACTCCCCTGTCGTAGGCGCTCATAAATCAACTTGGTCTCTGGGTCTGTACTGTGAGCTGATGCCCAGTCTGTTGAATCCGAATGGTTCAGAGACACAACGGCAACGTTCGAGGTTGAACACGACGGACAATCCCCATGTGCCCTAGACGGCCGGCGAGACAGGGCGTCTGCATTTCTGTGTTGCTTCCCGGGACGATGTTGACATTCAAAGTCGAAGGCTTGCAGTTGTTCTTGCCAACGCGCAACTTGCCCTTCGGGTTCGCGAAATTCCCGCAACCACCGGAGCGCCTGATGATCAGTGCGGACTATAAAGTGTCGACCCAACAGGAAATGTCGAAAATGTTTAACGAAGGAGACCAGGGCAAGCATTTCTTTCCTAGTAGTGCAATAGTTTCGCTCTGGTTTTGTCAACTTGCGGCTAGCGTAAGCGATAACCCGTTCCATACCATCCCCAGAGACCTGTGATAACACAGCTCCGATACCAACCTCACTAGCATCAGTGTCCAAAATGAATGGGGCAGCTTGAGGTGACACGTCCGGGAAAACAAGGATTGGGGTGCTGGCCAAAGCATGACGTAACTCATCAAAAGATTCCTGGCATTGCGGGCTCCAGTGGAAAGGCCGACCCTTCTCCGTGAGTCGGTGCAATGGTGCTGCCATATCCGCATAGTTCTTCACGAAGCGTCTGTAGTAAGAAGCCAGACCCAAAAAGCTCCGAACCTCTTCAACGGACTCGGGAATAGGCCAACTTATGATATCCTGTACTTTCGACGGATCGCTCCGGATCCCACAATCGCTGATCACGTGGCCTAGATATTTAACCTCTCTCTTCAGCAAGTCACACTTAGACGGCTTCAACTTCAATCCTGCGGAACTAAGGCACTGCAGCACTGTTTCTAGATTAGTGAGATGTTCATCGAGCGTACGTCCATGAACTATGACATCATCCAGGTATACAAGACATTTGCTTGGCTGCAGATCTCTGAGTACAATGTGCATCAGTCGCTGGAAAGTCGCTGGTGCATTTGCCAACCCAAACGGCATGGTCTGGAACTCATATAGCCCAGTGGGTATAACGAAGGCAGTTTTCTCAATGTCCATAGGGTGTACTTCGACTTGCCAATAACCTGAGGCGAGATCCAAAGTAGAGAACCAGGTGGCGCCATGCAATGATTCCAGAGTGTCATCAATCCGAGGTAGAGGGAAAGAATCTTTCCGGGTAACATCATTAAGTTTCCTATAGTCTACACAGATGCGCAGTGTTCCATCTTTCTTTTTGACTAATACAATAGGGGCAGCCCAGGGGGATCGCGAAGGACGTATGATATTATCTTTTAACATCTGATCCACCACTTTCTGTAATTCCTGTCTATACAGGGGTGGGACACGCCTGGGCCCTTGCCGTATTGGTGGAGCATCCCCTGTTTCAATCCGATGTTTAAGTACGCTCGTTCTACCCAAAGATGTACCTTTCCACGCGAACGCGTGCTTGTGTGAACGCAGTAAATTCTCCAGGCGTTTCCGAGCATCACCGTCGACAGTAGGGCTAACAGACGAAAGCAATTCCGATATCTCACCTTCAACATCCACGGTGCTAGCACCCAGAGTACAAAACTTTTTCACATGACCATTATTAGGTTTGAAGTTTAGAGGGAGCAGCTTGCCACGCAAGGTCAAAACTCCGGAGGTTAGATCGATGACGCATGCATACCGACTTAAGAAGTCAACCCCCAGTATCGCGTCCCATGGAATTTGATCAGCTATGTAAAACTCATGAGAAAGAAGCTCTTGACCGACCAGCAAATCTACGGAAGCAACCCCATGAGTAAGCAGAACCATCCCATTTGCCACTCTGATCTGACGCCCGGGACTAGTGACTACTGTGGGGGACAAGAAACAGGATTTTAAAAGGCTACACGCTGCACCGGTGTCAATGAGGGCATGCAATCGCTGAGCATTGATTACTACAACAACAGTTGGGGATTCACAGAACTTAGAAGACACCAAAGGTACACAAGGAAGTTCTGACTCACCGTCAATGAATCGTACTCCCGGTGATTGTTCGCGCCTTCGGAAATTGCGGGGGCGTCGTACTGACTTCTCATGGGGCGAATTCTGGCACTTGGGACAATAACGACGGCAAGTAGGTGAGCTTAGGCTGTGGGGCGGTTCAGTCCGGTTCATCGTCGGCGGCACACAATTAATAGCCATCAGCTTGTCGACCTTCGGACGCCTATCGCGGATCACCTCTTCTTCGCGCGCAAGCCGCGCCGCGGTCGCTAAGTCTCTCGGCGGCTCTCGTATAAAACGCTCCGAAGTGCGATCGTCGTTGATGCCTTCAATAAACCGCTCTAAGATGAAGGCCTCTCTTTCTGTTACTGATTTCCCTGGAAATGCCTTGGTCGATAGCACCCGAAGGTCCCACAAAAAGGCATCGGCCGACTCTGCTTCTCGCCGAAACCTCTTCCAGAATATGGATCGAGTAGCCGACCAGTGCTCCTTGTCTGGAAAAAGGGCCTCCAGTTGATTCCAGATTTCTGCGACAGAGGCATCAGGGCGAATGTCAGTCGATAACAAAATTTCCTGCACTCGATCACTGAGTGAATTCATGATAACCGACGATTTGTGTTCTTCGGGAACGCAAGATAGAGACATTTCTACCCGTCGCCGCCAGTTGCATAGGTTAGTGTCAACATCAAAAACCGGTGGGGGACGGAGAGACAGCTGCCAAAGGCCCAGTTCCAACGGTGGCTGTCCACAATTTGACGGATGTGCAGCAGAAACACCGTGTTCCTCGTTCTTCGGTTTAGTTGCGCGGGAGGCCATGACGATATCCCACCTCTGTCACCAATTATGTAATGCACAATAATCCAGGGGGCACAAAAGATCGTCAATGGCTGAAAAACGCAGGGAAGAACTGATAACGATGGCAGCACGCGTCACAGTGATCACAGCGCACGAGATAAGTCAGGGCAAAACACAACGTGCACTCGGCAGCTTGTAATTGGCAAGAGTCCAAAATTCAGGTAATTCAAACAAAAAGAGATTAACTGTACACAAACCGGAATAGGAAGTACAACAATAATAATTACTATTATTCTTTAAAGTCATTGTCATCTGATAAACAGTCCAAATGTCTTGCTTGGTTGTCAGGCCGCCGATCTGAAAGGGAAAAAAAGAGAAGGTCAAAAAGAGTTCGACCATTGGCACTACAAAGCGCCCGCAATGTGAGTGCTAGGTTGCACTTTGTCTCGTGTGACTTTGTGTTTGCCAGTCACGAGACAGCTTACAGAAACGTGTTTTCATTTTCCTTCTCCAGATGATAAAAGCAGACAAGCCAGTCTCCCGACAAATATTTAAACAGAGCCGGAACATTAGGTTAAACGAAGGAAAAAAGCAAATGAATGCAGTGGCAAAAGGTGAAAAATGCCAAGACTTAATTATTTATATGTTAAGCGAGACATAATGCAACTGGACGAAGCCATTCTTTAAGCATACACAAGTTAGCAGTATGTTATTCTTAACTTAAATTAGTGAGTGACCTTTGAGGGAGACCGAACGAATGTGACTAAAAGCCTAACGAGCTTCCTAGGGCAAAAAATAGGGAAAGGTAAGGGCAGACAAACTTATTAACTTGGATAGATTGGCAAATTGTTTCTCCGCGGTGATGTTGTGATTAAACTGGTTGTGGCGTTAAATCAATTTTAGCTTAACTCCTCCGTGATTTGATTCATATGTTGACGGTTCCTTTGCGCAACGGCATATCGTTTGGAGACACTTTCTGGAGGTGTGTTGGTTGGCGCCTGGGCCACTAACCCATAATCAATGCCACGTAAAGACGTATTATACACGGGACAGTACAGAAGTTAGAGGCGACTGAAACAAACGTGTATTGTGCAGGCTACAAAATAGAGGGCTAATCAACCAGGGTAAGAAATGGTGAAGCAAGATACTCACCGAAACAGTTCTTGTCAATGGAAGTGCCATCAGTAAAACAGGTGGACGTTTAGGAGGTTACAACAAGAGTAAAATCCAACGTTGCGACGATGCAAGAGCGTCCTCTCAGATACCTGACAAAGACCTATTAGAAGGCTAAAGCGTAGAAGCTTTTGATGTTGCTGTTAGTGGTGAAAAACGGGCGGCGAGGATGGGTGCGAGTAGTTGCATGGGCTAGAACACGGGCTTCCATGATTGAGTGTGTCGCGGGGTTCGATGGGTCCAGGTTTTTGCTATTAATTATTTATGATGGTCGTATGGACCGGTGGGCCGTCGGGGCGGGCTGGTCGGATTGCAAACAAAACTGGCTAGTCCAGAGAAAATGCCGACGGGACATTTCCTCTGCTGCAGACCCGACGGTGCGCTTGAACAATGTCACACCCCGCACCGCACTCCAGTCCACGGTCCTCGTCCACCGAATAAATCTAGACGTTCTTGTCGCCAACGCCTAGCCAGGCGTTTTGGGAGCAATAAATAAATAAAAAGCATGTTCTCGAATTTGTCGAGACACACTAAGCCAGGCATGATCAATATTTACATGCAATTATGTTTCGCAACAAACACGTTGCTATGTATGTAATCGGCAGTAAGCTGAAAGTTGTACAGGCCTTGGAAATTGTAAAATTAATCATACGGAATAAAGTCGTCAAAGCATGACGACACGTTGGATTCTAGCGTGAGTAGTGTAAACAGTCTGGGCCTTACATGCGTAGTGAAAACGTTACATGTAGGCAGGGAGTATCTTACTCTTGAACGTGTCAGGAAAATATTAAATTACGATTCTAGTCGACTTGCCAGTAGGTAGTTGTGGGCAGTGACTTTATTCAGTAGCGAGTCACATCCGCCAAGTCGCAGTGTTGTTAAGCGGACATTTGTAGCTTTTATTTAGGGAACGCTTGCTAGGCGAAAACCCACCACGTTCTGGAACACTGTCAGAAATCCGTTTGTACACTAATGTAAAACTGGCAGAGCAGCACGCCGACTGATTTCGCCGTCGGTTATCCACAGTCAATTGACTTGCAGTTTCCTTTGTTGGCTGATCAGGTAGCTTCGGTCGGGGCGGCCATAATGGCTGAGGCACATGACTTGTGAGACCTTCACGAAGAGTCATTTTGTGATTGTCCAGGTGAGCAAAACGTCAGTTACTAGCGTCTGGATTTTGCAGGTTTATGTATACTTTTCAGGAGTGTGAAGGCCTCGCGTCCAACCATCATTACTGGACAACGGTCCCCTGGTAGCACAAACGTAACAGTAAACGTAGCAAACTGGGCGGAAACTGGACAGATATCCAGTTCAGGCATTAATGCATTACTAGCAGCTGAAGGCATTTAGTTTGACATTTGTTAATAAATTAATAGTTGGTATGCATTATATTTGATATTATTTGACCATAACTCCAGTGGTTTACATGCATCTACAGTTCGTTTTATTTGGCCAGTTTCGGTTTTGTAACCCTGGTCGCTGATACCGCTTGGTTTTGTACTATTGTGTAGCTCCCTTGAAATTGCGTTTCCGCAGGCGCACCTATCCGGTTTTCCTATTATAGATTGTGTAATACATATGCGTTCATTTTCAGCATGTCACGTCTATAAAGTTATCAGATAAATAGTAATCGCACCCGCTGTAGTTGCTGACGTTGCACCATGCAATCTGGAGGTGCTGCAGGAACTGAAGGCCATCAACGGTAACACGTCACAAATGCATTGCACTCAGCTTTATTTTTAGATGATCAGAACTGGTCGGCCATCGCCGCATGTCCGAAGCACTGTTACAGCTGCTGCAACGACAGTCCCAAAGTGTTGCACCGGGACTTTCTCTGCCATTCATCTCTCTCGGTGAGCTTAAGAGATATGATGAACGGCTGAAGGACACAGATTTTAAAAACAGAGTCGTAAGTTCGTCTTATTATTAAAAGACTTTCAGGTCAACCATTTGTGTGCTGTGCACGGTGCTAACATGTAAATCGTCGTCCGGGGTACCATGGAGCGGCTATTGATAAGATTAGTTGTCGCGGAGATGAATTACTCCGGCGCAGGAGGTTTGTTTGCATTCAGACGAACAAATATGAACGGCCTTGTACAAGGTAAGTTGACACACAGTAATCCATAAACATTATCAAGGCATGATTCGGCAATGCACGGGTGATGCAGCCTCCGATGCTGGCATTACGCGCCACATCAAAACGTGGTTGCATTCCGCACGTCACAAGAGACCGCCTGTTGAGCGAAGTAAAATATGCAGTGCGGATGAGGTGAGTCCCCTGCTTCCTTATGCACAACTTTAGCCTCCTACCTTGACACTCGCTGAAGCGGATTAACCATATGGACAATACAGCTTTCTGATACTAACGATCTTTGTACTACACCTCTTCATGTACATATAGCATTCTTATACCCCGGTTTTTATTTTCTGTCGCCTTGTGATGTTCTCAGGTGCGCGGTAAGATCCATCTCGTTTCCTGACCAACAGCTTGAAGCGCCGCCTAGGTGGGTTTCCACGTCCAGCAACTATGGCAACAGGTACTGGGTGAACGTTAGCTCCGAACCGCCCATATATTAGTCAGCTGCTAAGTGCATAGAAATAGACTGTCCGTATTCGGATACCCAGGGTAGGCAATGGGGTATCTGGACCTACCGGATTTTCACGCATAGTGGTGATTTTCTATTGGTCAACGCTAGCATCATTTTCAGTGGCCCTCCGTAAACTGGACAAAATCCCTTTTAGCCGTCTCATGATAGTAGTTCCTGTCCAGTTTAGCCTAATGTTCTCATAGGAACCTTTAGGATGCTAAACTGGACAGGAGCTGGACATGTGCTACCAGGGTCGTGGTAGTGAGTGCATTTGTATCCATTTGCTATACAGCCATGTTCATTGAAGGTCCGTGTGTGTTATGTCCTGTCCCGGGCAAAAGCTCTATTGGTCCAATTCTAGATCACCAAGAAGTGCCGGATCTATGAGAAAAGGGAAGGTTAGGGGCAGACAAGGCCGCAAAGAACAGGCGTGGGAACAAACGTCGTTTAAGTCCTATGGTATAACATTTAGTGAAAAAAATTGTTGTACAGCGTGCAACAATGATTGTGCTGGAAGTGTCGTTTGAAAGTTCTACGAAAACAATGGCCGTATAGGTTGGTTGCTACCATCTACATGGGATACTGAGCGTCGCGCCATTGAGCAGAAAATGCAGTATCGGTTTGCTATGATGCAACTATTGTGTGGAAAGATAGAAAGCAGAATTTAATGACCAGCAGGTCTCCAACCTACTTCGATAGGGAGCGCAGCAAAAGTAAGTGAAGGTATAAATGGCTTGTGAGGAAATAGCTTCAAAGGTCAAATGTTGGTAAGTCAGCGGATAGATAGGATTCAAGTGCTGAGCAAAAAGGTTCTAGGGATCAAGCCAGAAAGACGACACGTGGGTATAAAGATATAGTGCGGTGGCCGGCTGAGATGGGAAAAGCCTGCTAGAGAGCTTACTTCCTACATAAGTAAGTGTCTAAACCTATGCTGCAAAGACGGACACAGAACACTAGGTGCGAAAGAATTGATCGATAGAATTGAAGTAACAAAAACCAGATAAAAGAAAGCGAAGTTGCGGAACAAATGTATACGTATCGTTGCGCAGGGAAACTTGCTATGCTAGGGTGCTAAGAAAGTAGTCTTATGGTATGCTGATCCACGAATAGCCAGTGTGTCTGTTGGACTCATACATGGGTAAAAGTCGCAAAAATTGAAGCGAGTAAGTACATGGGATACAGAGAGTTGCGCCACTGAGCAGAAAATGCAGTATCGGTTTGCTATGATACAACAATTGCGTGGGAAGACAGAAAGCAGAATTAAATGATCAGCAGGTAGCCAACCTACTTGGATAGGAAGCGCAGAATATGCCGAGTCAGGAAAAGCCAGTGTGTCTGGTGGACTCACGATTGGGTAAGTGTCGCAAACATAGAAGCGAGTAAGTGAGAATGAACACGCATAAATGAGAAGCTGACGGGCGTCTGTGTACTAACCAGATGAGAGGAGTGATGAACGAAAAAGATAAGAATAGTTAATTGACGGAAGGACAGCAAATAGCCAGAATGCAAGTGTACATTAAGGTTGCTGAGGATATCAGAACCTGAGGAATAACCGCAGCAGCTAAGGTGGTAAGATAGTAATACCACGTTGGATGTAGAGCCTGGGAATGCTAGCCCGAGACTTGGAGGATTGCAGGTAAAATTGCCTAAGACAGTATATCAAGTAAGGGATAAATGAAGGTCTAGAAATGTGAGGCAGAACAGTGGCTTGCGCTGAATACATGGATATGCCTGCACGATAGAAGAAAGCTAAGAGGTTTCGTGATAGAAGGACAGTGGACAAGAGAAGAGCAAGCATACAATGAGGTTGTTAAATGCTTCAGAGTATAATAGACTAGGATGCATCTGCGCGCAGCTAATCAAATCATGCTGGGGTGCTAATGGAATATAACTAAGGAAGCCTGATCCGGGAGAATCCAGTGAGAGAGCCGAACTACAATCAATTAGGTGTCGCAGATAAATAGGTGACAGCTGGGCCTCTAGCAAAGAAGCCTGTGACGGGAAAAGCCGGTGGGGGAGCTGGACTTTGGTATAAGTAGGGGTCATAGACGTAGCGAGCAATAGATAGATGAACGTCTAGAATGGAGCGCTGTGCGAAGACTACTTAAGTCAGGTTTGCTCCACAAAAGTAGGGTAAGAACGGTTTCATGAAGCAAGGAGAGCAAACGGATGATGCGCAAGCATGCAATACAGCTGTTAGATGGTTCAGAGCGTATAGACTGACACAGCGACGTGCAGATAATCAAATTATGCTAGGGTGCTAATGAGATAAATATGTTGCGGCGAGAGACATCGAAAGTTCATTTAGCTGTAAGCCAGCGGAACTGTTGGATGCAGATAGTCTAAAGGAATAAAGAGTATTGAGATACGGAGTGGCTCCTAACCAGCTCAGGATAATCGCAGCTGCAAGAGTCCTACGACCACTAGATGCTTACTAAACAGAGGTGCCGAAATTTAAGCTGATCGGCAGATGGTGGCGCTAAGAAAGATTACCAGTGGTCAGATGTAGCCATTCCAATAAGACGAATGCTCCCTAGTGTGTGCCCACAGGTTCACGGAATGAATCAACAAACCAGTGAAGGTAAGTGATAGACATTCCAGGGGAATGTACGATGAAAAGACAAGGACTGTATCCTAGCAAGCTCAAGATCTACGCACAAGGGACATGGAGCCTAAGACGAATCACTGCAAAATGGTGACGAAGATAAGAAGAGCGATAGATAGTGAGGCTAGGAGAGAGAGCATCTCTGGCCAGCAAGCGCATTCGGATTAGGCCTACTAATTACCAGCGGATACCTACAGTACCAGAATAAGTCAACAAACCAGCGAAGGTGTGTGATGAAAACAATTCAAGAGAGTAAGTGTTGGAGAGATTAGGAGTGGCTTCTAGCGCAAGGATGTATGCTGCCTACAATGACTCGCTGCAGCTGAAAAGTGGTGACGTAGTTAATACGAAGAACTGATAATGATACTAGGCGTGAGAGAGTACCGAAGGCTAGCAAAACATTTGGGTGGAGCCTTATAGTTTCTAGTGAATACCTGATTAAGTCAACAACAGCAAGTGTATGTGACGCACGCAATCCCAGAGATTAAAACTTGGAAAGATAAAGGTGTGGCTCTTAGCAGGCTCAGGGTAAACGCGGAGATGGTTGGAGCTTACGAAGAATGGCTGCTGCTAAACAGAGGTGCCAGAGGTAAAACGAAGAACAGATTGTTTCGCTATAAGAAAGAGTATTGGTGATCAGCAATGGCGCTTGCATAAAGGCTTCTAGTTACTAGTGTGTCCCCACAAGGTCCCAGAATAAATAAAAAAGCGCGGATTTATGTGACGCAGACAGTCACAAAGAATGAAGGTTGAAGATAAAAGCGCGGCTCTTCGCAAGCTCTGGATATGCGTGGAGCCTACGACCACTCGGTGCTACTAAGTGGAGGTGCTGAGGTTAAGAGGATTGACAGATAATGGCGAAATGAAAAACTTTAGGTGGCCAAATGTAACCCTTCCACTAGGCAGTTTGGTCACTAGTGGCTTCCTACAGTGTCACAGAATACATCAGCAAGCCAGTGAAGGTAAGTGATACAGACATTCTAAAAGATTACAGGATGGAGAAACAAGGAATACCTCCCAGTAGCTTCTAGGCGGAAGGGAATCGGTGCATTGAATATGTGGTGCCTAGATCATTAAAGTCTCGGTAGTATGGATGCAGGCAAAAGGCAAGAGACTGGTCAAATGAGATTAGATTAATGCATGGTACAGAGTTGACTGTCTAGTTAAAGTAATGCAATCCGATGGATGGAGGAATGACGGCAGTGAAGTAAGGCAAGAACATGGTCAGACGGGAGAAACGTTTACTGATTAGGAGTAGCGAAGTCAACAAACTCTCTAAGTTTATGTGAACAGGGTATTTGGTCTTCTTAATATTGGCCTGTAACGTCAAAATAGTCACAGAGGTCAGAAAACAGCAGCCGAAATACACGAGGCTATATTAGTCGGCGCATTGTGGTTTATTAGTACAGTTAAGTTGAGAAGACAAATAGAGTGTCAGCAGAAATGGACGTGTTAGATATAGGAGGTTAAATTAGTTAGTTGGGTATAAGCACTCGGGGTGAGGGAAATAGGGTTTTTGTTGTGCTGGGCATATAGAGTTTACAACTCAGTACTCTGTAGGTGGTCAGAAAGTAGGAGACTGGCCAGAGGAAACTAGGTTAGCACGCAGCTCTGGGTTACTGATCAAGTGGGGAAAGCAACTAGTGAGGGGAACAGATTGTTTAGTCTTCCGAACAAGGAACGGTACCGTCACAATAATCAGAGAGGGTCAGCAGAAATGGACAGGTTAGAGATGGAGGCGGCGGGGTTAGCAAATGGTGAACAAGTCCAGCAGGCTCTCGTGAAGAGGGGGCATAGCCAGAAGTCTACAGAGTCGTAACCGTAGACTGGAGTAAGTGAAGAGAAGCAGGCCAGTCAAAAGAGATTAGGTTAGAGCAGGGCACTGACAAACGACCGTCCGATAGAAGAGGAATTAAAAGCGAAGAGCGAGATATGTATAGGACAGGGTCAGTTTGAAAGGAGCCTTATTGTTCCTGGGTTTATAGGGCAACAAGGCTCTTGGCGCATTGAGATTATTCCGCAAAGTTAAGGCTTTGAATGAAATACTATAGGTGATCGGGGCCGTTCTCCCACAGCTCGTCCTCATGGATGCAGGTGCTTAAGATATCTACTACTATGGGGGCAATCAACAGCCTATTTATAGCCCCGAATAATTGCAGGATACTACCAGATGCTCTGATGGCTTCTGGTAACTTATTCCACACATGCGCATATCTATAGCGGAAGAAGTTAAAACGTATAGAGCGACGTGTTTTGAGTAGTGATAAAGAGTGTGGCTTGTTGCGTAGAGGGTTACCGTTCGTGGCCATCCGCGGACAAGGTTGACTGCATGTTCCTTGTGTCAGGAAGAGGGCTTTGAGGGGGCTGGCGATACACACTTGGGATGCGGTTAGCCGCTTTGCGAGTCACTCGAGAGGCCATCATCTGAAGCTGGCAGTGCAGTACAGCCGTTTGGAATGTCGACGGAATTTCTTTTCCGTGCGTGTTTGCCAATTCTGGAATGCTCTCCAAGCCTCGGTAGTCAGTGCACCCAACCCGATCGAGTTCAAAAATCGAGTTGATAGTGCACTCACTTCATTGCACTATCTCCCATAGTACAGGCTAATTTTGACAGATCCAACATCCATACTTTAAAAATAATTTTCCCCCACGCAAATTTCAACAGTGGATTTATATTTTGACGCTTCATACTCAAACACTTTGCCTCAAGGGGCGGTGACTCTTTTAACCAAATACTCTCCATACCTCATGATCCTCTCCGGAGTTATAGTGGATTATTATTTTGACACTTCAAACTCGGTGAGTCCACAAGCTTGTAGTGACTCGTTGTTAAACGATTTTACTGAATTTGGTTTCCATTGTATTTTTCACACTTCTATGATTTTCGCACTGATCACCCTACGGGATTTGTCAAGCTTTAGCTTTTATACCCGCATAAATCCATTGTTCCATTGTTGTTCCATTGTTCTGGTGATTAGTTTCTGAAACGTATAACTCAGAGGGGGTACGAAGGGGTCTGGGGTTGCCCGGCCTCCGAGGAGGGAACAGGGTCTGCACAATAAAGGAAATTAGGTTTTTTAGCTTATCAAAATGGTGGGTTTATATCTGTTGATTTTACGACACGGTTGTGAATGAGACGTACGATTACCACTAAGGACGAAAAATGCGTGTCAATGGAACTAGCAAACGTTTACATCTGTATAACTGACCGGACGTTTGTTCTTTCTATAGCTTTGGTCGGTTGCCTGGGGTTAACGCGGAGTAGGTTGAAGATCAAAGCTAACCGATGGTTTCGGGTTATCCTGTGCTCGAGAATTCAATACAGTTGCGGCGGCTTGTGTGATAGTATAAGGATGTGTTGCAAGCGGTTCATCACAACGTGGTCGATGAATAGGGTTGTTCGGTGACTTTCTATACTAAAGTGATATTTTTTGGCGTTCGTTGCAGGACAGGAAGGGTCCGTGTATTGAGGCCGGAGAGGGCGCCGCACTGCGTCGGTGCGTAGAGATGTGAGTGCAGGTAGCGAGTCCGCTGTTCATTTGCGCATCTCTAGCCTGTTTGCGGGGCGTGGTGAACGAATGCGTTAAGTTGGGCGTATGTTAAGTTAGACGGAGGCACTCCCGACGATTCGGGAGGCGAAACGAACTCTCCCGGCAACTTGAGCGTTGTGTCGTAGACCAGTTCTGCTTGTGCACATGGCAAGTCAGCTTTGATTCCGCAGTGAGTAACTGTATTATTGAGATGCCGTAATGTGTAAATGATGGCCGTAATGATGGCATTGACAGGGAAAAGTGGTTTGGACCGAATTATTTTTCATTGTTTATCTCTAATACGGTTTACGCATTAGTTGAAAATGCAGTGTCAAACAGAGACCAGTAGGTGGCTATATACTTTGCGATTGCTGCAGTCGGAAACCAGAGTATATCGTGACGGATGAAGTTAAGAAGCAACAGACCGCAACCTCAAGAGACCGGTATTGGTTACTTAAAGAACTGAAACCAGTTTCATGAAGCTTGTGGTGGATGGTTGAAAATGGTAATTCGGGTGTTTGTGAGGCTTACGACAATCCAACCAAAATGAAGGCATGTTAAATTGGAAATGGGGTAAGCCAGTGGCTTGTTGTATCCTTGCAAATTAGCTGTAAAGCTAGAGAGAAGCAATTGTAGCTACAGAATAGAAAACAACAAAATTAAGAGTCCATAACTAGGCCGTTATGGGAAAACAAATCCTTATACAGTGAAGAACGTGACAAAGGGAGGAAAATATTTTGCTAGTTCGGCTCTTTGGAGCACGGTGTCGCCCCCAGCCTAGTGAAAGTCTGTTTTGCTGCAACGGATGTGGGCCAGAGCCTAGTTTGCTTTGCGAAAGCGTCAGGCTATAAATAAGTAAATAAGTATGTTATTCTCGCCAAAGCGAGGCATGCCTTTTGGGCATCAGTGGAATAGTGCAATGGTGCACACGATAGCATAATGTGCAGGACCAAGAACAGGAGTAATACAAATGTCGTCAGTAGTGTAGACCAAAATGGCTCAAAGATTGATTGAAACCAATCCTCGCAAGTGCCAGGTATAAAGCTAAGAAATGCAGTGATTATTGGAGTCGAGTATGTTGGTGAAGAACTGGACCGAATGGGTTGTGGACATAGCGCGGGACAGTTGAGTGCAGCATGAGGGAACAGCTATGAAATAGTTATAGGAATAGTGTCAGTTCACTAATCAAACATACGGGCGCAGTCGCTTACAAACAGATATATGCACAGAACTTGTGAATTGTAGTATCGGTCAAGTTGCCGATGCATGATTGGGACAGTGCTTTTATTAAGTGGCGAGTCGCATCCGCCACGTCGTAGTTTTTTAACAGACATTTGTGGTCTATTTAAGGGAGAACGCTTGCTAGGCGAATACCCACCACGTCCCGAAACACTATCGACCGGTGCTATGATATTGACGGTGCTGCCTCTGCTCGATTGTCCCCGCGGTTATCCGTAGTCAGGTTTCCTCAATTTGATTCGCTTGGCTGTGTTGTTAGCTTCTTCATAATCGGGTGCGACTGATTAGAACTGGTGAGTTCAAACTACGCAGGTGACTTGTATTCAGTAAACTAGCTTTCCAAATAAATAAATAAAAAATAAATTTTTTATTCTCGTGCGATTCCAGACACGACTATGTAAACGTGATCATGTTAAAGTTACATCTAAATGTCATGGAGTGTATAAAACATGGTGCAATTTAGCCGTGCATATTGGAGCAGAGGGTTCATATATGTTTGTAGAAGTGCTTGTGTCTGTGTGTTATTTCAGTTTAAATATATCCCAATACAATCGTAATTGGTCGCGTGGCTAGTGTAAAGTCCAAAAGGAACTTCGATGTATCCCCCAAACTGGATTCCTCACATGAGGACACGGTATCTCTTTTCCCTGATTATCTTGCACATTTACACTGCTTTACTGTGTTTTACAAACGGTTAACATATCTTATATCTATTTCTTACACTCGATCACTTACACACCCTTGAGGTTTCAAGGTCATTCTTAGTACTATGTTACTGTGACACTGCCCAAATACTCGAGCCGCCCCACGCTGTACATTTTCTGCCCACTTGCATTACGATTGCGAAACCTATTCTTAAGTCATGTACTGTATGTATTATGCCTTATAGAACCACGGTTACAGGATAATTCGTTTTATTCTTCTGCCCAGACCGTGCGTCAAGTCTAGGTTTATCTGTTCGTAGTGTCTAGTTTAGTTTCGTACGACGTACTTAGTTTAGGATTAGTATCGTTGGTACATAAGTTGTATAGGGCAATCATGTCCGTTTCTGGTTATTCTTTTGATGATGTTAACGTTACTGATGCTGAGAAACTTCGAAAAGCTGAATCCCGTATTCGCCTGTTGGAGTCGGCTTTAACGAGCATGCGCATGTTGCAGGCGAATACCGTTGATGCTAAGGACTACTGCGAACCTGAATTTGAGTCTGTTTCTCTTATTAATGAACGTTCGCGATTTATTCCGGCCGACGATTGTGTGCTTGCTCCCGAAGTTGCCATTTGCTCGTCGTTTGTGAAGCCTGTTTATAGGGGTCCGCACGTTGCATCCGTAGCTCAGTTGGTTGGTCTGTTGGCATCCGACAGTACCGGCATTCGATCCCAGTCGGGGGCGTTTTTCTCCGGCCTTCAGTCTGACGGTAACCTGTGTCCGGAACGCAAATCCAGCGCTTTTGGACCCAGCACATCATCCTGTCTTTAAAATCGTGAACTGATAACATTCGATGGGGATCCTGCCCGCTATTGGATGTTTATGCGATGTTTCGTAGCCAATGTTTCCAGAACTACTTCCGATCCAACCATCAGGCTTTCATATCTGATACAATACTGTTGTGGCGAAGCCAAAGAAGCTATCGAAAGTTTCTTAATACTCGACCCTGGTGAAGGTTTTGAAGAAGCAATGAACATTTTGCGCAGACGCTTCGGACGGTCCCACATGATTGCTAGGACTCACATTAATGATCTAACTGATGGCCCTAACATCAGGCCCAATGATTTCACGGCTCTCGCTCATTTAGCTGTTGAACTGCGTTCATGCTACTTGACGTTGAAACAATTGAGGTATGAATCTGCTTCGAACGCGTCCAGAACAATCAGCTCTATAGTCAGGAGGCTGTCTAACCATCTGCAATTCAAGTGGGCTGAGCATGCCGCCAGAGTTATCCGCACTGAAAGAGAACCGAACTTCATTGATTTGACGGATTTCGTGGATGAAACCGCAGACGTCGTCGATACTTATTTATCCTTTGCCGCACGTCCCTGTGGACTACCGGCCATCACCGATAGAGGCAGAAGGTTAAACTCTATGGGATATGCCGCCTGCCTAAACATCGCCGCTTTATCAGAACGAAATTTCCCTAAATGTCTCATGCGAACAACGCCACTGCTTAGATAAGTGCGAGGAGTTCCGAAATCTCAGCTTCAACAAACGTCTTGGATTCTGTCACGCTCATAGACTATGTCAGTTCTGGCTCAAACCGAATCATGACCTAGTAAATTGTCGATCACGAAGGTGTTGTGGGTCGAACAATTGTAAGCTGCTGCATCACACGCTACTCCACGTTGCTCGAAACAACTTCGGAACACCAACCACTGTAGGATCCAGTTTTGCTCTCAGTCGCATCGAACGCTCTGTTGTGTCGCTTGGCTTGTTACCTGTGCTTGTTTCTGGGCCTACTGGCACCATTCGAACCTTAGCCTTAATAGATAACGGATCAGATATTTCACTGATTGATTCAAAATTACTACAAGTTATCGGGGTTCAAGGGTCCGTGACTCCACTTAACATTAGCACCGTTGCTGGCCAATGTCAAGTGGAGTCCCAATTAGTTAGTGTAATTGTCCGATCTTTAGATGGGGATGAGGCGGTCCAATTAAATTCAATTAGGTCAGTCAATCATCTCCCTGAAAACTTGGAACGAGAAATAGGAACAACGATTTCGCCAGATGGTCCCACCTCTCCGATCTACGGTTACCGGAGCTGGAAGGAAGGATTGAACTTTTGATTGGTTGCAATAACCCATACCTACACGGCATTAGAGCAGAGACGCGGGGATCCTGATGATCCGTATGCTGTTAAAACTCCATTGGGCTGGATCGTACTGGGACCGAACAAACAGCACGAGATTATGAAGGATCAATCCACATCACTGATAGTTGATCGAACACGGAGGATCAAATCACCGCTGCGATACCACTGACCTTCATCAACCACTAGAGCTAATATATGAAAGGGAGTTTGAGGGATAAGATAGTCCACGACTAACCATGTCTGTGAACTACGGACGCGCGTTAAAACCAATGGAAGCTTCTAAAAGAAAAGTTGGTACCCACTACGAAATTGCGCTACCATGGCAAGCTGGGAGACCTCGGTTACCAGATAACCGGCAATTCGCACTGATGAGGCTTGCCATGTTGAGGAAACGTTTGTTGAAGATTGCCGCACTGCGCCAAGTGCACACCAACGTAGTGAAAGAAAATATATTTAGAGGATATGCTGAACTCGCTCCAGTACAGGAACAGCAGAAAAAGGGGAAAACTGGTACATACCCTATCGCTCGGTATCGCATCCCCGTAAGCCCGGTAAAGTGCGAGTGGTCTTCGATTGTCAAGCTTCATACCATGGAACTTCTCTCAATCAACAACTTCTACCTGGTTCCGATATGTCAAACAGTTTAGTGGGAATGCATTTACGGTTCTGGTTTCACCCGATCGCAGTGGCGTCCGATATTAAAGCAATGTTTCACCGGGTTAAGGTTCCTATTAAGGATCGGAATTGTTTGAGGTTCCTGTGGTGGAAGAATGGCAAGCTTTGTTCACCCCCTATTGAATACCGCATGACTGTACATCCGTTTGGCGCTACTTCGTCACCAAGCTGTGCTAACTTTGAATTACGACAAGCTATCGTTGATGGTTATTGTGAATCTCAAACAAAGGCTAAACAAGTAGCAGAGAACTGTTTTTATGTCGACGATTGTTTATTTAGTGTTGTTTCGGTTCCCGAAGAAACTGAACTCGTTATACACCTTACTCGTATTTCATCCGAGGGAGGACTTCATTTGACGAAATGGGTCAGCAATCGAAAGAAGGTTATCGCGCTTCTACCTGACAACGAACTGAAGGTTCACGGAATAAGATATTCGACTGCGGACGATTGTGTTATAACTGCGCCTGGTTTCAACTGGAACGTCACCCAGGACCCTCTAACTTTTATGCTGGAGGGCTTTAGGAAAACTTTGACCCGAAGCGCCATCCTCCCGTTTGCAGCTCCCGTTTACGACCTTCTCGGCTTCATTGCTCCCGTGCTACTTCCGGCAAAGCTACAGTTACAGAGTTTCGTAAAAAGAAAGCTGGAATGGGATGAGCGTCTTCCCGCAGAGGATCAGCAAGTTTGGAACAGAAGAAGGAGACAGGTAAGACATGCGTTTGGTATGTTTTGCCGTAGGTGGATTAGAGTATATCCACCGACACTGCACAATAGACAGAAGTGGTTAACTGAAATCAGCGATCTTAGGCAGGGCGAGTTAGTTTTAGTTTGTGATATACGCACATCAAGAGGTCTGTGGCCTAAGGTTGTTGTGCAGAAAGTTATCAAGAGCAAAAACCAACTGGTTCCACAAGCACTGGTGGGGACAGGCAAAGGCTTATTGCGAAGAGACGTCAGACAGCTGTGCCTACTAGAAGCGTACCAGGAAGAAGAATATGATGCCGTGGAAGCCATCGTCCGGGATAGGAAACCGCCGGGGGTTTGTATAGTCCAAAAGGAACTGGATTGCTTACATGAGGACACGGTATCTCTTTTCCCTGATTATCTTGCACATTTACACTGCTTTACTGTGTTTTACAAGCGGTTAACATATCTTATATCTATTTCTTACACTCGATCACTTACACACCCTTGAGGTTTCAAGGTCATTCTTAGTACTATGTTACTGTGACACTGCCCAAATACTCGAGCCGCCCCACGCTGTACAGTTTCTGCCCACTTGCATTACGATTGCAAAACCTATTCTTAAGTCATGTACTGTATGTATTATGCCTTATAGAACCACGGTTACAGGATAATTCGTTTTATTCTTCTGCCCAGACCGTGCGTCAAGTCTAGGTTTATCTGTTCGTAGTGTCTAGTTTAGTTTTGTACGACGTACTTAGTTTAGAATTAGTATCGTTGGTACAGCTAGTATGAGAAGGCTTGAGAGACGTCTGTGGTGGAGTGAGTTTGGTTTGTTGGGTTATCATGGGGCCGTGAAGTTAGTTAGAGTTGAGTCACCGCCGCCTCATTGCAGTGCTGTTAAACAGACATCAGTGGCATTTTATAATGTAAACGCATAACAGGCGAAAACCCGCCACGTCCTGGAGCACTGTCGCTAAAGATTTGCTGGAACAGGGTGGACCCGATCCATCCAGTTGGTGTCACGGGATAGTCATGTTTTCTTCGTCGATTGCACAGCCTGCGATTGCTGACAAGCCATAAGAGATCGCATGGACGCTTGACAGGCGGGACCAAAGGTTAGGTACTTATGGAGTGATTCAGGTACGTTGTGGTAATCGTTTGTTTTGAAGAATTTTTGGACGGGTCTTAGGTTATTCAATCCTCTGGGTAAGGACCACCAGCTCAAATTGTCTAGCAATACTATACAAGGATGGGAGTGAGTGTGTTGGAGATGTGATTTGATCCACTTTTGTCATTGTATGTTTATTCGGTCGGAGACAAACCGGCTAGATGGGATCCTTGGTAAGTTTCTGTTGATTACTTCAGACCTCGGGAAAGAAAGGAGAAAAGTTAAGAAAAGGAGAGCAGCAGTGACTACCAACGAAACGTAAGACAACATGTGGTGTGAAGGTAAAAGTCATATAAGTTACAACATGGTAAAAGTGCAACGTGAAGAGCAAAGAAAATGTTAGGTATTTTGTGTTCTGTGACCACCTAAGTGTCTATGCGTGCAAAGGTTGATTAATAACTAGAATCAGGATCGGAAGGATGATTGTGGACAACGAAAGATGGCGACAAGCGAAAGGAAAAAGAGAAACTAAACAGGAAAGCCTGGAAATGGGATGAAAGTATAGGTATTAGCTGCCCTGAAACCACGTTTTGTTGTGATTAGTGTCTATAGCAAAGAGATATGAAAGACCGACAAGTTACCACATCAAACTAGAAGTGAGGAACAAATACTGCAATCAGAATTCTGAAACTCAGTCAGCAACACCATTCTAGGAAGGAGCCGCAGAGGGTAAATGGAAATGAGTGGTGTCATTTAGCTAGGGACAGAGCCGCGCTTTGAGCCCAGTAGTTTCAGAGCAATAACATGATAAGAAGAGCAGGTCATACTGAGTTAATCCAAGGTCTGGTTACGGTTAAAAAACAAAACATTTCCACGAGAAAATCGGATGTAGACCAGGCTTTTAAGCTACAATGTAATAAGCAAGGTAAGGAAACAGCAAAGACATGTGAGGCATTGTGAGACGAAAGCATCTGGCAGACAGCAAGCAAGCCAGGTAAGGTGTGAGTAGGATAAGCGGATCCTAGCATTAAATGGCTTTAGGGCACAAATTAGGAGCAACAGCAATCAAAGCATGGAAAGATTAAAGGATCACCGGGAGTGCAAACCTGAGTTAGTAAACCTCAGTCACCCAGAAGCTGTAAGAAAATAGGCGAGACAGCTTAGACGAAACCGGATTAGGCTGAAAGAAGGGACTATGCTGCCAAACAGATGTGGAGAGACCATTAAAGAGGCAAGCAGGATTGCGAAGTGCGGATGAGTTCAATGTTCTCCGTTGATTCTGTGGCCAGCTAAGCGTTGCGGACGTGTCTTTGGAGGTGCTTAATGTAGATATTGTTATCCTATATCAGTAGAAGAAAAGAAAAACGAGACGGGTGGCCTAGAAAGCAACAGAACGCAACATTCAGCGTCCGTTAGTTAATAACAGGAAAAATATCAAGCATTTGGTAATGGGATAAAAAGGTTGAGACCTCAGGATTTTGGGACCTCTGCGGCCTTACAAATAAAGTGGATGCTTGCAATATTACTCCTAAAAAACGTTAGTAGTAGGACAGCGAACAAGCTTATTTTCAGAGGATCATTAGCAGGCTAGTACAACCACAACTATGCAGAGCCAAAATGGACACGTGGATTACAGGCGTCACTAAACCAGATATCGCATCAAGAATGCTGTAATTATCCCGACCTGTGTGTAGTCGGGCGAAACGGCGTGATATGTCTGCTTAGTTGTGTTCGCCTTAGGCCAGAGTAAACAAAGAGTAAAGCAAAATTCTTCTGTGCTCACCACACCGGGCCATCGAGCCAATTGCGATTGCCACTGCTGCCGGCAGCAGACGGCCTCGAACAGCTCTGGTGTGGCTTCCTGGCACAGAGTAGGTCGGTTGGACCGCATCTTTTGATTTGATTTTCTGGTTGGTATCCACTAAGTGGAACAATACTAATCACACAGCCTTATTGATGATATATTTTATTTATTGAAGCCCTAATGCACCGATTCTTGTTGGACCTACATAGTTGTGGTCGTACTAGCCTGATAATGATCCACTGAAGGCTATGAGCTTAACTACGTCCTAATTATAAACTAGAAGCCTATTGAGCTGCAATGGTATTGATCCAGAAGCTAGGTGGTTTCTCGATTGTTAGTAGTCAAAACAGAAATAAACTGACGGCGCTAGGAAGTAGCAAACAGCAACCTTCAGAGTCCGTCAGTAGCTAATGATGAGAAGAATAGGTCGGATGAACCCGAAGCGTGTAGTAAAGGGATGAGGAGTTTGCAGATTCAGGTCGTTGGTAGCCCTGTTTCCTCTCTGGCTTAAAGTAAGGCTGTAAGGCTAAAGTCGAAATGGTCTAGAAGCTAGGTGTTTTTTCGAGGGTTAGCAGTGAAAACAAAGAGAAAATGATTCCGTTTGATAGTGGGAAACAGCAAAGTTCAAGGCTCTTAACTAGGTACTAATGAGAATAAAAAGCCGTAAAATTATCATGCATGTAGTAAAAGCACGAAGGTGCTGGAGAGTCATACCCTTGTGTGCACTGCGACATCACAAGCTTAATGAAAGGCTGTTAAGATAAGTGGAAATGAGCCAGTGGCCAAATGTCAAAGGTGTGATGCACGATAGATAACGGAACTAGGTGATGGAGTTTCAGTGGCCAGTAACAGCATTTGGATCGTCCCTCTAGCTATTAGTGCCTACAGACAGTGTCAGAATAAGTTAACAAACCGGAGGAGGTAAGTCAGGCAGGCAGCCCGAGATAATAAATTTGGTTGAGATACTGCTTCGCTGCTAGCAAGCTCAGGATACGCGCAGCGATCCGGGGAGCCTAAGGCTTGCTGCAGCTAGACAAAGTGGTCCAATGTGAGACGAACAACCAAAATGGCGGTATGAGAAAGAAGCTGCATCTAGGTTTAGTCATTGGAGTAAGACGTTTGATCAATAGGGTATACCTACAGTATCACAGCGAAGGTAAGGGCTGCAAACAGTTCAGCAGAATAAAATTTGATGATATAAGGTGTGACTCTGAGCAAGCTCCGGATATGCGCGGAGAGCAGGGAGCCTAAAAGGACTTTGCAGCTAAACAGAGGTGTCAAAGGTGATACGAAAAATGATATTGACGCTCAGTGACAGGAAATCATTGGCCAGAACTAGCAAAATTGTTGTATGTTTTATGGGGTATTCCCTGAGCCTTTAATAAGGTAGTCTATAGATGTTTCAAATAAAATATAAATGTTTTCTGTTACCTACTAACTCAATGTCTTATAGGATTGCGGTTAACGTTGTCAACTTCAGGCACGTTGTGAATTTATGCCATACAAAAACAAGTTTACACCTGTGTTTGATTTTGCAAAATCAGTGCTTTGAAATTAATAACGAGTTGCTAATGCCGTCCGTTATATATAATTAAATAATTATTCTCGACAACGCGAGGAAGTTCTTTTGGGCATTTGCGCTAATATGGGTAGATGATATAGTAGTACTACTTATTCCGCTGTTTTATTACTGTTCTACGTTTAGTAAGTTAAACATGTTTAGTTTCATCTCCAGATTACTACCATGCGGATATAGAGGCGGCAAAATGATAGGGGGACGTTTACGAGCTACACAATGATGCGGGTTGTCTTTGCTCTGTTGGACAACGGCAACTCCATTAGATATGTGACAAAAGCTTTGGCCTGAATTTTAATACGCTAGGTAGGTACGTAAAAACTAAAAGTGCATACTAGATAACTTGCAACTGGTAGTTTTGCTTATCACATGTAAAGAATGGTTCTCAAAGCACAACTGGTACGGTCTCCTGTTGAGTGTGATATTAAGGCATCACAGATCTACTGTGGACTAATCATATATGAACAACGCATATTTGCTTACGAATAATGCATTGACAACAAAGTAGATTTGTCACTGTCTTGGAAAGAACATCAATTTGAAGCAAACAAATGTGGGTTGGCATTTAGAAATAAATAAATAAGTAGTATTTTCTCGATTTCGTCGAGACACACCAAATCAGGCATGATCAACATTTACATGCAACTATGTTTCGCAACAAACACGTTGCTATGTATGTAATCGGAAGTAAGCTGAAATTTGTACAGGCCTTGGAAATTGTAAAATTAACCATGAGGAATAAAGTCGTCAATGAATGACGACACGTTGGGTTCTAGAGTGCGTAGTGTAAACAGTCTGGGCCTTACATGTGTAGTGAAAACGGTACATGTAGGCAGGGAGTATCTTACTCTTGAACGTGTCAGGAAAATATTAAATTATGATTCAGTCGACTTGCCAGCAGGTAGTTGAGGGCAGTGACTTTATTCAGTAGCGAATCACATCCGTCAAGTCGCAGTGTTGTTAAGCGGGCATTTGTGGCTTTTATTTAGGGAACGCTTGCTAGGCGAAAACCCACCACGTTCTGGAACACTGTCAGAAATCCGTTTGTACACTAATGTAAAACTGGCAGAGCGGCTCGCCGACTGATTTCACCCTCGCTTATCCACAGTCATTTGACTTCCAATTTCCTCTGTTAGCTGATCAGGTATCTTTGGTCGTGGCGGCCAAAATGGTTGAGGCCCGTGGAGGGTGAGACCTTGGTCACCTTTGTGTGTGCAGGTGAGCATGACGTCAGATTCATGCGTCTGGATTTTGCAGGTTTGTGTATAATTTTCAGGAGTGTGAAGGCCTCGTGTCCAGCTCTCATTACTGGACAACGGTCGTGGTAGTGAGTGTATTTGTATCTATTTGTTGTACAGCCATGTTCTTTGTAGGTCCGTGTGGGTTATGTCCTTTCCCGGGCAAAAACTCTTTATCGGTCCAACCCCAGATCACCAAGAAGTTCCGGACCTCGGAGAAAAGGTAAGGTGCGAGACAAACAAGGCCGCAAAGAACAGGCAACGGAACAAACATTGTTTAAGTCATATGGTATAACATTTAGTGAAAACAATTGATGTACATCTGCAACAATGATTGTGCTGAAAGTGTATTTTGACTGTTCTAGAAAAGCCATGTCCGTATAGGTTGGTTGCTACCATCTACATGGGATACAGAGAGTTGCGCCACTGAGCAGAAAATGCAGTATCGGTTTGCTATGATACAACAATTGCGTGGGAAGACAGAAAGCAGAATTAAATGATCAGCAGGTAGCCAACCTACTTCGACAGGAAGCGCAGAATATGCCGAGTCAGGAAAAGCCAGTGTGTCTGGTGGACTCACAATTGGGTAAGTGTCGCAAACATAGAAGCGAGTAAGTGAGAATGAACACGCATAAATGAGAAGCTGACGGGCGTCTGTGTACTAACCAGATGAGAGGAGTGATGAACGAAAAAGATAAGAATAGTTAATTGACGGAAGGACAGCGAATAGCCAGAATGCAAGTGTACATTAAGGTTGCTGAGGATATCAGAACCTGAGGCATAACCGCAGCAGCTAAGGTGGTAAGTTAGTAGTACCATGTTGGATAGAGCCTGGGAATGCTAGCCCGAGACTTGGAGGATTGCAGGTAAAATTGCCTAAGACAGTATATCAAGTAGGGGATAAATGAAGGTCTAGAAATGTGAGGCAGAACAGTGGCTTGCGCTGAATACATGGATATGCTTGCACGATAGAAGAAAGCTGAGAGGTTTCGTGATAGAAGGACAGTGGACAAGAGAAGAGCAAGCATACAATGAGGTTGTTAAATGCTTCAGAGTATAATAGACTAGGATGCATCTGCGCGCAGCTAATCAAATCATGCTGGGGTGCTAATGGAATATAACTAAGGAAGCCTGATCCGGGAGAATCCAGTGAGAGAGCCGAACTACAATCAATTAGGTGTCGCAGCTAAATAGGTGACAGCTGGGCCTCTAGCAAAGAAGCCTGTGACGGGAAAAGCCGGTGAGGGAGCTGGACTTTGGTATAAGTAGGGGTCATAGACGTAGCGAGCAATAGATAGATGAACGTCTAGAATGGAGCGCTGTGCGGACTACTTAAGTCAGGTTTGCTCCACAAAAGTAGGGTAAGAACGGTTTCATGAAGCAAGGAGAGCAAACGGATGATGCGCAAGCATGCAATACAGCTGTTAGATGGTTCAGAGCGTATAGACTGACACAGCGACGTGCAGATAATCAAATTATGCTAGGGTGCTAATGAGATAAATATGTTGCGGCGAGAGACATCGAAAGTTCATTTAGCTGTAAGCCAGCGGAACTGTTGGATGCAGATAGTCTAAAGGAATAAAGAGTATTGAGATACGGAGTGGCTCCTAACCAGCTCAGGATAATCGCAGCTGCAAGAGTCCTACGACCATTAGATGCTTACTAAACAGAGGTGCCGAAATTCAAGCTGATCGGCAGATGGTGGCGCTAAGAAAGATTACCAGTGGTCAGATGTAGCCATTCCAATAAGACGAATGCTCCCCAGTGTGTGCCCACAGGTTCACGGAATGAATCAACAAACCAGTGAAGGTAAGTGATAGACATTCCAGGGGAATGTACGATGAAAAGACAAGGACTGTATCCTAACAAGCTCAAGATCTACGCACAAGGGACATGGAGCCTAAGACGAATCACTGCAAAATGGTGACGAAGATAAGAAGAGCGACAGATAGTGAGGCTAGGAGAGAGAGCATCTCTGGCCAGCAAGCGCATTCGGATTAGGCCTACTAATCACCAGCGGATACCTACAGTACCAGAATAAGTCAACAAACCAGCGAAGGTGTGTGATGAAAACAATTCAAGAGAGTAAGTGTTGGAGAGATTAGGAGTGGCTTCTAGCGCAAGAATGTATGCTGCCTACAATGACTCGCTGCAGCTGAAAAGTGGTGACGTAGGTAATACGAAGAACTGATAATGATACTAGGCGTGAGAGAGTACCGAAGGCTAGCAAAACATTTGGGTGGAGCCTTATAGTTTCTAGTGAATACCTGATTAAGTCAACAACAGCAAGTGTATGTGACGCACGCAATCCCAGAGATTAAAACTTGGAAAGATAAAGGTGTGGCTCTTAGCAGGCTCAGGGTAAACGCGGAGATGGTTGGAGCTTACGAAGAATGGCTGCTGCTAAACAGAGGTGCCAGAGGTAAAACGAAGAACAGATTGTTTCGCTATAAGAAATAGTATTGGTGAACAGCAATGGCGCTTGCATAAAGGCTTCTAGTTACTAGTGTGTCCCCACAAGGTCCCAGAATAAATAAAAAAGCGCGGATTTATGTGACGCAGACAGTCACAAAGAATGAAGGTTGAAGATAAAAGCGCGGCTCTTCGCAAGCTCTGGATATGCGTGGAGCCTACGACTACTCGGTGCTACCAAGTGGAGGTGCTGAGGTTAAGAGGATTGACAGATAATGGCGAAATGAAAAACTTTATGTGGCCAAATGTAACCCTTCCACTAGGCAGTTTGGTCACTAGTGGCTTCCTACAGTGTCACAGAATACATCAGCAAGCCAGTGAAGGTAAGTGATACAGACATTCTAAAAGATTACAGGATGGAGAAACAAGGAATACCTCTCAGTAGCTTCTAGGCGGAAGGGAATCGGTGCATTGAATATGTGGTGCCTAGATCATTAAAGTCTCGGTAGTATGGATGCAGGCAAAAGGCAAGAGACTGGTCAAATGAGATTAGATTAATGCATGGTACAGAGTTGACTGTCTAGTTAAAGTAATGCAAATCGATGGATGGAGGAATGACGGCAGTGAAGTAAGGCAAGAACAGGGTCAGACGGGAGAAACGTTTACTGATTAGGAGTAGCGAAGCCAACGAACTCTCTAAGGTAATGTGAACAGGGTATTTGGTCTTCTTAATATTGGCCTGTAACGCCAAAATAGTCACAGATGTCAGAAAACAGCAGCCGAAATACACCAGGCTATATTAGTCGGCGCATTGTGGTTTATTAGTACAGTTAAGTTGAGAAGACAAATAGAGTGTCAGCAGAAATGGACGTGTTAGATATAGGAGGTTAAATTAGTTAGTTGGGTATAAGCACTCGGGGTGAGGGAAATAGGGTTTTTGTTGTGCTGGGCATATAGAGTTTACAACTCAGTACTCTGTAGGTGGTCAGAAAGTAGGAGACTGGCCAGAGGAAACTAGGTTAGCACGCAGCTCTGGGTTACTGATCAAGTGGGGAAAGCAACTAGTGAGGGGAACAGATTGTTTAGTCTTCCGAACAAGGAACGGTACCGTCACAATAATCAGAGAGGGTCAGCAGAAATGGACAGGTTAGAGATGGAGGTGGCGGGGTTAGAAAAGGGTGAGCAAGTCCAGCAGGCTCTCGTGAAGAGGGGCATAGCCAGAAGTCTAAAGAGTCGTAACCGTAGACTGGAGTAAGTAAAGAGAAGCAGGCCAGTCAAAAGAGATTAGGTTAGAGCAGGGCACTGACAAACGACCGTCCGATAGAAGAGGAATTAAAAGCGAAGAGCGAGATAAGTATAGGACAGGGTCAGTTTGAAAGGAGCCTTATTGTTGCTGGGTTTATAGGGCAACAAGGCTCTTGGCGCATTGAGATTATTCCGCAAAGTTAAGGCTTTGTATGGAATACTATAGGTGATCGGGGCCGTTCTCCCACAGCTCGTCCTCATGGATGCAGGTGCTTAAGATATCTACTACTATGGGGGCATTCAGCAGCCTATTTATAGCCCCGAATAATTGCAGGATACTACCAGATGCTCTGATGGCTCCTGGTAACTTATTTCACACATGCGCATATCTATAGCGGAAGAAGTTAAAACCTATGGAGCAAAGGGTTTTGGGCAGTGAGGATGAATATAGCTTTTCGCATAGAGGATAGCGTGTGGCCCAGCGGTTGGAAATATCTTTCAATACTTGAGTCCGAGAGTTACCTGATCATGCCTCAATTGGCGTGCCTCGCATAGTCGAGAATAAATATTTATTTATTTATTTATTTATGTTTTGTTTAGTTTGTATAGAAAAGCTAGGCTGGTTTTCACTCTCCGCAGCAAAAGTGGTTCCAGACCAAGCTGCTTGCAGCTGCTTTGATAACTGAGCGTAGTTGATCCTAAAAGGCGCTTAGTGAACAAACGCTGGACTTTCTCGATGACCATCCTATCACTTTTGCGTGTATTAGTAACCACTATGGAGCAGTACTCTACAATCGGTCGGGAAATCAAGTCGCAGAGCATGAGTCGCGACTCTAACAGGTTCATTAACTTTAGTATATAGCCAACGGTGGACCTGGCTTTTGCAGCGCTATAGCTCGCTTGTTTCGCAAAATTCAGTAAGCTTGAGTAGTGCGCACCGAGAGCGCGCACAGTAATGCTGTCATCTAGTGGTATTCCGTTAAGAGTTAATATATTGGGCGGTATAGAGCACTGGTAGGCACGAGGCTATTCTCTCCACGCACAGTCCTGTGGCCACGTCACTACAAAGGAGGAATTCTTTCAACGAAGTAAATATTCAGCATTTTTATTATACCCTTCAACGTGTCATGGATAAAAGGTTTACAACTCAAGCAATTTACAGCTTTGCTAAAGTTGGTGTCACCACTGCTCAGCTCCTCACTACACAAATAACGAAAACGTGTAATAAAAAGATAGGTGCAACACTATCACAAGTTTGTGGTGTTGGTGACAGTTTCTGTAGCTGTAACTGCATTTTGAAACACCGTTCCTCCTTTCTTATTTTTTCTGCAAGTGAAGACCCAGGAATGTTGGATAACCATATTGTCCGCACGCAGCGTTTAGGAAGGTAAGTCCAAGGCATTAGGATGGGTGCCGAGTGAATATGTCCAACCTATCCTGAAATATATTGCCCCGCATGCAAAACCGCCGTCAGAGGCCCCGATTTTACGTTTACTCAACAACCGGCAGTCTCATATTACACTTACAGCATCCAACCGGACAAACATAACAACATAACACTGCTTTCATTTCCCCTGATTGCTCTCATGGATTACAGCTCCTCGAGAAGACAATTTCGGCACGTTCATGGCCCTCGTCAACCACGCTGCAGACAAATAAACAAATAAATAAATAAATAAATAAATGGTATATTCTCGGTAAAACGAGACACACCTGTAAAGGCGTGATCAAATATGCATACAAGCATAGCTTCTGTGGAATGTTAAAACATTTCGATTTAATGCAAGGTATAAAAGAAAAGATGTTGTCCGTATGAGTGGGCATACTGTCAAGTAATAGTCAGACCCAGGGACATTATGGCGCTGTGGCGCGCAAAATCCGTCAAAACACAAGTTGGGGGTAATTACGCCAGGTAGTGATCCGTGAGCACAGGAGCCTAAACAAGGTTTTGTTGCAACCAATAACCATTACGAGATAGGGATGATCTGGGCTCCAACAAAGCATTCTTCATAGCAGAATTAGTGGCACAGGTTCGATGTAGAAGGCTGAGGACTGCGTCAGTGTGAAATGCTTAGCCGTGACTTTATTTTGTGGCGAGATACATACAATGCAGGAAAGCCAATGACCATTCACAAGATGCTAGCCTTAGTCACAACTGTTTTTAACATACAGCGTTCACACACGCCAGTATCAAGTCTGGTTTTCCGTCAACGCGTATCTATTCATTTGACCGGTACACAATTCTGAGGAGAGATACCCTCTATCTTTCACCAAGGATTCACCAAAGCATTCCAAAATAAATGATGATCCTACCCGCAAAGCGAGCTGTGACGAAGACACAAATAAGACACTACTTCACATGCGAACGCCACGGTAAGCAGTGGCAGAAAAATCCCCAAACATTTCCGAAACAATCACCTCTCATAAAATATGACCATTTGGAAGGGCTTCACTTCGAGAGCCATGCCAGAAGCGCAAGATGAATGACCATTGTGCACCCTGCCACTCCAGGGAATCAAGCCACTGGTGATGATTTGGCACTTAAACCATCTGAGGGTGGTAAGCTTAAAAATGCAAGACTACATAACACAACCTTGGCAGGAACTGAAACTTATTAAAACTGATTTTGACAAATAAGTATGTATTCTTGTTGCGAATAATAATGAGTTTATGGTTGTAGCCTACGTTCCATAAAACCCCAAGATTGAGTACCCCTACATGTACGAGCTTTTAGGAGGCGATTTTGTTTTTGTCAGATTTGATACCGAAATGACTTGGCGTTTTTACATTGGTACAGTCGCAAGCTTGGCCCCAGATGACAGCATTCCGGCATTTCACTTTCTCAAGCGAAAGAGAACAAAAATATGGGGATAATTGTGCGTCTTCTAAGATCATGAAGGTCGCTGTTAAGTACCCCCGGCAGCTGTGCTGCTTTTGCTCCCAAAGCATTCTTCTATAGAAGTAGGTGAGCACTACAAAGTCCACCTACAGTTGGGAAAGCGGGGATCATTGGTTTTTGCATAAGGAGTTGGAATCATTGCCCCAAGCGCTTTGCTATTTTAAACTGCAGTTGGGCAAGACGGCACTATTAATTGTTGTTGCATTTCATTAAATGTTACGTACAGATAACATTGGCTTGTTTTTAACCTGTTGTCAGTTGGAGAAATAAATGTGCTTTCGAATGAGCACCAATTCAATCTTCTTCTAAAAATCCATAGTTGGTGGGCAATGACACGACAGCATTGAGAAGTTAAGCGCTACAAGCTTCTACGGTTTCGAGGTGGTACGCTAGCGCTGGTGCAGAGGCAAGAATGACTGGAAGATCGGAATTACGGTTTTTATTCCAAGAAGGCTAAAATGGGTCGAAAACGGATGCGGCGACCAGAGCAAACGTTATTTGCATGGCTCACCGCGATCAGTAGTGTTGGGCCGGGTGTAGAGCAAATTAGCCGTAGAGTTGGTATTAAAACAAAAACCAATAAGGTACGAATGTGGAACAAATGTGTAGACAAAGCGCTACCTTCTACGCTTCTACCTTTCGGTAACCGAAAGGTAGATGGAATGACCAATGGACAACGAACACTGATTTGTTACGGGATAAAAGCAAGTGCTTGACACGTCTCGCAGGATGGTTGGCCCAAATACAAGCAACTCAACTGAGTTAATGCACGGGAGTAGGTTAGTGTAAAATAAAAATCCAGTGTAACTATAAAGAACTACACGGAGTGGTGGTTAGCACCGCGAAGTGTGCGAAAATTAAAAATATGATAGCTCGCTTTTACACCGCTTCCTAGGGTCCATACAACACCCAAATTCTGCAGATAAGTAACGTAAGGCACAATGACCGTTTAGACAATAAGCGTTTGTGCTAAGAAACATTCCGTTGCTTCTTTGAAAATATCCAACTTAAAGGCATACAACTAGGTCGGGGAGAGCAATCCAGGGTTGGCAAACCCGAATGGCTATATTTTCCCCAATTTCAAACCGTTACTACTGAGCTGCACTTTGACCTTCTGTTTCTGCAAATGGCGGCATACGTGATAATCGTCACGCAATCTTTCGTACGTTAATACCAGGTAGTCGCACAGCCTTCAATATTCTCTGATGAGAACTCCTAGCAGGTACAACCTACCGACGAGTAATTAAGCAGGCTTTTTACATTCCTTTTTGCATTTCGTTGTGTCGCCCATTATGCTTCTAAGTCACACCTCAAGTGCCAAGAAGTGCTGCTCCTTGCGAGGGATACATATTTGTTTATTTATAACTTTGGCTAGCGTATTAAACCTGAAGGCGCACCTAGAAAAAGTGCCGCTTGATGGGACAAATCACTGGCATGCTCTTCGCAGGTGGACGACGTGCATGTTGCCTCTTTTCAGGTTACCTAGTACTAGGGCACTAAGTGCACGTTCCAGCGACCTGCTCTGCAACACGTGTACCGCCAGAAAATACTGTAAGCATGTCTATAGCGTATTTGCCCAATGTGACCTTGGTCTACGTTGAATGGTAGGGCGTTAACTTCAAGTTCAAGTCCAATTGGGACCGGAACCGTAGGAAAGTCCCGCGAATGCTCCACCCTGGAAAACGTTGTTGAGCCAACAGGAAAACCGATGTCTTGATATGCCAAATGAGAGCCATATCAACACACACGATGCACATGGTCAACCAAACCATGCCCACGTGCCTTGCACTAGCACTCCCCGCTGTGCCGGTCACTTGAAGAATAAAAGAAAACAGTAGTGTCAGTAAAGAAAAGGAAACCGAGGAGAAGATAAGCTTATCGAATATCGTAGGCAATATTAAGTTGTAAGTTAAAATGAGTTAAAGTAGCGTAATCCGAGTAGACGAAGAAAACTTTAAGACATGAACGTGAAGACTTTAACCTGCAGACCGAGGGCGTCGTCGATGCTTGAACTCTTTAATCGTCTGTGCCATCACGACGTCTGCAGGCAACGCGTTCCAATAAGCTATGACCATACGCGATATCCGAAAAGCTGCCCAAACCCGGTCAGACTGGGGTTTGAGCAACTTTACTGGCTAGCCACGAAGGGTTGGCATTCGAGTAGGGCGAAACGGTCCAGTCAAATCAGGACCAAGATGACCCATCAATATACGATATTTGTGAACCAACTCGCCCTAAAGCCGCCTTTAATACACGGAAATATATCCAACTTACGTAGCCTCTCCGATTACGTCAGTTTCTTTAATCTCTGCACTATTTTCGTCTCGGATCGCAGGACTTGTTCAACTGCCACCTTATCACGAACAAGGCATGGAGGACAAGCCTGAACGCAGTATTCCAAGGGCGGCTGAAGGAAGCCGAAAATAATCTAACGAACTTACCGGTGGTCATGATCCCGAATGACCTGCGGATCATCCACAACATGTTGAAACCTGTGCGAGCGGCTGTCGTCCAGTGTTCATTGAACTTGAAGTCAGATGACAGCAAAACACCGAGGTCAGCTTGGAGTTGAACTCACGGTACCTCGTTGCCGCCAAGCAAATAACACGTCGGCGGGTCATTCGGCCCAACGCGTAAAACGGAACATTTCGCTAAATAGACGTGCAGCTGCCACAAATTTGACCAGTCTCAAAGTCCATCCAGAGCCCTTGTAGGGTCACTGGACCAATCGGCTCGTCTATCGTGAACCAGAGTTTCAAGTCATTTGCAAACATTAGGGATGGCACACCCAATTCAGCAGATAGGTCATTAACATATAAAGTGAAGAGAAAGGGGTCGAGAACCGAAGCTTGCGGACCGCCACTGAGAACACCTTGGTGGTAGGGTAGGCTTGAACCCACCCGCACACACATTTCCCTTCGGATTAGGAAAGCTGAAATCCATCGTAAGACTGGTCCAGAAATACCGTAACAATTCAGCTTGTACAAAAGGCGCGAATGTGGAACGGTGTCCAAAGCTTTGGAAAAGTCAATGAACAGCACGTCCACGGCCTCCCAGCAATCAACAGCTTTGGCGCGGTGTTCACAAGCGGTTAACAAGTTAGTAAGGCAAGAATACCCCTTAAGAAAGCCGTGCTAAGAAGGATTAAGCAAAAATCGTTTTCAAGTGTCCTTTGAGAGCGCCCCTCACGAGCTTTGCCAGTAACTTGACCAGCACGCTCGTCAAACTGACCGGTCTATATTTATCAGGGAGGTGCTTATAACCTTTCTTAAAAATGGGACAAACAATAGCCTCCTTCCAGCCCTTGGGTAGAGAGCAGCCTTGAAGACTTCACAGCAAGTTGCGTAATCAGATGGCAAAGTTCATCAGCTAACTCGCACAAGAGTTTGGGATGAGTAACGTCCCTACCGGCAGCTTTATTGGGAGTTAATTGCCTTAGAAGCCGGAGCACTTGGGTTTCCGTTATAGAAACCTCCTCCAAGTGGGAGCCATCAGGAACTTCTGCCTGGAGACGGATATGCGGTGGCTGTGACTCGCAACATAAACCCCAGCATACTGTTCTCCGAGCCAACATGCTTTTTCGTGATCCGTGACAACAGTAGTGTTGTCAGGGCCAAACAAAATTGGGATGCACTAGTTATTGTTGCTTCGCCTTTTGACCTAAGCAGAGAAACGTTTCGGGTTTGTTGAGGCTATTCGAGCAGGCTCTACTTCATGCTGTAGACGAGCACCTCGTAGATACTGCCTGCAAGCGTTCGTACCTCACATTATCGCTTAAAGATGCATAATGATGTTGCAGCTAAGTAAGTACGCCAACAACTGGCACGTCTGTTGAGTTGTTTGCGTAAAGCAGAATCAAACCACGGTGGCTTTGCCCTAGTTTTATTCCTGCCATATAGTGTTATATGGGGAAGAGAGCTCACTCAAGTATGATTTAAATCTGCCCCATGCCGTTTGAGTGTCGTCAGTTTCCAAAATGACACAAAGCGAATATGCGGCCTTGGGTTTCATTGTCTGCAAGTCCACGCGCCATATATTTGGAACTCGGTCTGGATGATCATTAGTCTAACGATTGGGGGCGCACTTAAATGAGCGACATGCGCGGTCGCTAGCACCGAGAGGTGGGTTGGATACAATAGCCGTGACCAAATAAATGGATTTAGTGAAGATCGAGTCCAAGAGGAACGGGGTTTGCCCCATCATGAATCTAGTAGGCCGATCGACAAATTGGCACAGGGAAGCATGCAAGACCAGCTCGAGAAGCTCGGTAGACAAACATCTTGTAACAGCCTCGCAGGAAAAATTATGCAAGTCAACTTCGGGAGGATTGAAGTCCCCATCACTAAACACCTATTTGCCGAATGCTCGCGGATAAAATCAACAAGCACCTTAGCAACGCTGTCGGGGATTCTATAGACCATCACAACTTTAAGTTGCGCGGAGGCAATACACAGGTTAACTGCGGGTGCCTCAACATCACCCTCTGGTGATCTGAAACTATACGTCTTATAGACAATGGGTGCGTACAAGGCAATGCCACCTCCGCGCCGATCAGAGGTGCGGTCACATCTCAGCAGTGCGTAGTCTGGCAAGCACACTTCATTGTCCGTGACGTCGGTGGACAACCACGTTTTAGTGAATGCGAGAACATCTGGACGGCAGTCGTCGACAAAGGCGCCGACTTCGCATAGCTTGTTTCGCAGGCTACGCACATTGATTAGGATCACCTGAAGGGAATTAACATTGTGAGTTCGAAATCGTACGCCCAAAGCAGTTCAGCTCTGGTAGGGCGGAAGCTGACCGCCGGCTCACCACCCGAAAACCCACCAAGCGGAGACCCTTTGCTCCTGCTTTCCGGCGGGCTTTAAGATCCTACCTAGCTTCCTGCAATTTCAGCCTATCCGCTAAAGAGAGGCCTAGGTGCACAATTACGCCAGTGCCCTGGAGCTTAAAGGCGAAAGGAGTGAACAGAACAACTCGCAACAAGCCAGGGTGAGACTTGTCAGCTGACAAGTTACCCCATCTGGTTATATTGCGCACAGTCACGCCGGGGAAGCCGGGAGGCAGGAGTTTGGTAACGCATATTCTAAAAGCTTATGGTCATCTAGCATACGGTCTTTTGGGAGAACAGAGATGACCCAGCGGCGTTTCTGAAATAACACTGCAGTCGGTATACGCGTTTCCGCGACGCGGAGTATTTACCGAGCGCTTCATGGACGTCGTTGCTTTCAGTTTAGTGTCAGCTTTTATACACTCTAATGTCGTAGATGTTTCCATCTGCTACGATTCCGTAGTAGTAGAAGTTGACGAGGGGAATGGGCACCCGACAAACCTCTCATGTCTGCCTAGGGTTTTGCTGCTTTTTCAACCCTCTGTTGCCCTCTTTTGACAAAGGCAGATGCCTGCTGCTCTCTTTCGCTAACAGCCGAATCAAACACTCTACCTGAGGGTTTGTTACTAACAGGGTCGTTGCTAACAGGTAAACTGCCATTCGACAGGGAACTAACAGATGCAGGATCTGACTACTTGCCAATGTCTTCTACTGTCTCCTGACAGAGGAGACCCGAGTGTTCTAGGCCCTTCACACTCCATTTAAATTTCCTGTCTAGCGAGGCAATCAGAGACAGAGAGACATTCCAGAGAAACAGTGCTGCTCGTTACTGGCGTGTAACGCCCAATCCTGCGCATGCAACAGTCATTACAACGGTACAGTACACTCTCGCCACTGGACAAAAGAGCATACTCTATACGATTCAAGCCAGTACAGGCCTTATAGAACCACCGGTTACAGATATCTCACTGCATGCCCCCGGACGAATCTGTTACCGCTTCTAGACAACCCTCTTTACCACACATGACCACAGCGTCGTCAGAGGGCGGACACGGCGAGTTTAAGCAGCGCTTGACAACCATCGTGACGGAGAGGGTTCAAAGAAAGAATTGAATGTAGTACATAAGAAGCGAATATGTGAACCGGATTACGGTGACAACCTATGCAAGCGACGAGAACACCAGTCGGAAAGACCAAGTGTGACACGAGTGTATTGAAATAGACTCACCAAGTCACAAACCCGAAGTGGACTCCAAGGATAAAACAACAGGACCTTTGCAAGGCAGCAGAGACCGATATACGGATAACTGAAGATCCAATGAGCAGTTCAATTATAGAAAACGGATCCCAAGAATTTAATCAAATAAATCCGCCTTTAACAAATGGAAAACAGCGCACAAGAGGCGAGTGGTAACTAGATAGCGTCCAGTGGTCAAAAGACGGGTAATGAGACAAGGACGGTGAAAACAACGGAACAAAGACCAAGTTCAGTAGTAAGAAATTTTGCCGTTGGAGCTGCGCAAGATTGAAGGAACGAAGGAGCTTTTTCAAGCCCGTTTGAACCACAAAAAACCCAAACTCAAACTTTCTGAGCAGAGTTATTCAACACTGTCTCCAAAAAAGGCTTCCAAGAATGAAAACTCAAGCGGTGAAATACGACAGCCACGCAGTGAACTGACCAGTTCAACTTAGGGTTATGGCCGCGCAGGAGCCGTTCTTTTGTCACGTTATCTGACCATTCCCCATATATTGATATCATCCGCAAAAAATAGAAAATCACAAGCAACGGTTCTCGCCAACACGTTTATGAACACAAGGGATAGACGAGACCCAAGTACAGAACCTTGTGCTACTCCACACTCCACATCAGTTGCATTGGACAGAGACACCCGGACTCTCGCCTCTAACCGACCTTTGTGTAGTAAATTGCCTATCCTACCAAGGCTTGTGTAGGCATTGTCGTACCTCTGAATTTTGTGAAGTTGAATTCGATGCTCAAAGCTATCAAACGCTGTTGTATACTCCAGATATATGATATGGACTCCTGATACATCATCAGCAGGGTCAGGACAGCCAGTACGTGCAATTAGTAGGTTTATAGTACAACAAAGTCTGACGAAAGCCAGGTTACTCAGTGGATTTTATTTTGTGGCTGTTCGGATAACGCATCAGCACCGCGATAATTAATACCAGAACCAGATAGAAAAAGAAAAAGCTTAATTGGGCGATGACAATTAGGGGCAGCGCGGCTACTACCCTCAAGCATAAGAGTAATAACCCCGCGCTTCCATACTGAATGTAGATGGCTTGACTCTAGACGTCCTTGTAATAAAACGGCCAGTGGTGCTGCTAGCACACTAGCTACTGCCTGCAGGGAACTCGGTGTATGTTGTTGAGACCGTGAGAGCTGTGGATACGCACGTATAACAACTTCTTCAACATAGCTTCCGCTGTGTAAGTGATGGTGCAGAAACCCGACTGTGGCGTAATAATACGAAACCGAATAGTTGGGCTCGTTACCTGCTACATGTCCTTGTAGAAATAAAGCAGTTGTTGATCGACTGCTTCAATTTCCGACTGCGAGCATCTACCATCTGGAACCAGTTTTGGAATTCCTTACAAAGTCACTAACTTGCTGGACAATAGTTTTCGGTTTGTGCTGGAAGGCTGCATTAACACCTAGGGATGCGTGACCATGTCATCGCGAATTGACGTCACGCAAAGTTCCGACTTGCCACACATGTAGACCATGTGTCGGCAAGCGGGCAGCCTGTGATCTCGTGTAGTCAAATCCAAGGAGATATACATTTACTTGCCGTACTCCTCAGATAAGGCTTATATTTTCTAAAGCGCGGCAAGGCATTCGTTCCGAGGCCGGCAATAACATGTTCTGAACGGCTTTGTGAACGTTTCCCGAGCGGCTTGTGAGGGCATTCTGTTCAGCAATCCTAATATGTCTCTTTAACCATCGCGGGTACCACGTCATTGTGCCTGACGGTGTATACTTCATCATGCCGCTATTCAGGATATCCTGGTTATCATATGTTGTCGAGACTAAACCTTATGCCTGCGACCTAATGGCGTGCTTGTAACCCTCTCGCCGGTCAACAGTCCATCATTAGGGAACGCAAGTTCGAATGCCTAAGAAAATTTGGCAGTCCAGAATCAGCTAGGAGTGGCTCCGTGATGGTACAGAGGTTGGGTAGTAATTAACTCTTGCAAGCACGCTTGAATCTGCGCACTATCGGTTGCCGACGTTTCCATGCCTTGCACATTACTGTCTCCAGCGCTAAGAATGTAGGTATGTGTCTGGTTCAATTCAACCTGTAGAACCGTTTTAGCTTGGAGTCCATCGCCGACTTATAGTTTGGTGTGCAGTACATTACGGTTAGTAGACCTGAGTCCTTGTCCCATTACCAGTGGGTTTAATGAATGTTTAAACGAAAGCCACGAGACATTTTAGGAGTGTTTGGCCCCCTTTTCCAGTACCGTATTAATCTTTGAAGCTTGATAGGGGTTTTCATATAACGGTTAACGCACTCCACTGCTTCACCCGGAGAAGGAACTCAATATCCGATATTTGCGAGCACCGGGTTTATCAAAGATTATATCGCACTCCAGTGCTCAAAGAAATTACGGAGATCAATCTCCGGTTCCATTCGAACCCCCACCCAGCACTTCCTTACCAGAAACGCTTAGTGAACTATCCGCTTCAGCGCCACATTTCTCATTGACACAAATGACCATGCCCTTCTTTGCATTTTTTCTGAGCAATGAGTAGGTGCCGTTATGCAATCCAAGTGCCTTGCCAACGCTTACCTGCCGTGTGGTATACCTACCCATATACGGTTCCAGTAGTTCTGTCAGCCAATTGATCATGCCCGTACCGAATGGTCGCTGAGGCGAGAGTATAATTATTGCGTTATCTATAGTACTACTTTATTTAACTTACTTTTATTTTACTAAGTAATTGATGTACTAATATAATTAAGTATTTATTTCTATGAGTATGATGTGCTGCGGTCTGGGTCCTGTAAATGTTTAGAAGGCAATATAAGTGCGACGCATTAATTCTGCAGAAATCTGAGTCTCCGTCAGAGTGTAGCTGCATCGGCTCGCCCGGGCAAGTTCACCATTGCTTAAACACGCTGCAGGCTATTTTAGTTACGTCGGTACACGATAAACCGACGTACATACGCCAGTTAGTGAGGTGGTCCGCAATGACTAAAACTACATTTCCACCTCGTTGTCTCTGACAAGGGCGTGCTATATCGGCTGCTACAATTTACCTTGGACTTCCGGTTAAGAAAGCTAAGAGCGTTGACCAATGGAGTCGTTGACGTGAATTTCGCGCCCTTAAGTTTGATAGCCATTACAGCAGTTGGCCACATCCAGACGCTGAGCAGGTTACCAGCATCCTTGCTTTACGGCTTCTTCCATATTCCGCTGACCAGGACATCCCAGCTCGGTGTAGAGTTCCCTCGGTATGGTACTGACCTTCGTTTGTGGTACAACTATCCTTTGCTTGTGACTTGGACTGTGCTGCTACTCAATCCTTGTGTCACGACTTGTTAAGCTCGAATAAGCTGGCCAGGATAACTGACCCTCCTATCACTTACACTCCACACCAGTTTTCCAGTGTTTGATTCCATCAGTACTCAGTCGATGATAGGTGGGTTTTAGTTCTGGTTTGTTCCTAAGCAAAGTTGAACATTGGCACGTCAAGGAAGTATCAGAAAAGGGGGCCGTGTAGTAGGACTTTGTTCACGTACATGGCAAGGTATACGGTTACCAAAATGTGACTCAAGGCATCCGTATGCTCGTGAGCCACGTGGAAGTTGAAGCAAATCACAAATCAATGGCTATGGTAGACCGCCAAAAGCTAGTGTACAAAAACACATACGCACACACGCGGAGAGCGCTTGGCATAAAGTATCATCCTTTCCTATATTTTGAGCTCGCTGGACTCGAATCACTGCACCGGCCGGCTTTGGCGAGTACGCCGACGTAGAGGCCCTGGGTCCGGTGGCTCAGGAGCGTCTACTTTTTACCTAGCAGCTCTGGTGCCTGGACTTATGACTCACTAGTTTTTGCTAAGGTTGACGGTCTTGGTTGCACGTAAGCTATATGGCGCCTGCAATCCTGCCAAACTCAGTTTCTGCCCCATGGATTGGTTCATTGCCGTTTTAACAATGACCGGTTGCCACTCGGGTCTACAGATAAACGGACATAGGTAGAAACAGCTTCTTCTACGAGCCTGTTTCCGCTGCCGGTGTCGGCGCATTGCTTTACGCGTTCCGGTTATTTGCAAGTTACAGACCCAAATGTACCGTGTGATAAATCCAACCGTGTACGCCACCAACCGCTGAACATTGATTCCGTGGGGCATGGATCGGTAATTGCCTACGCCATGTTTTTGCTAAGCGAAAAGGTCACTGCCTAAGCGTACATGCAGTGGGGCTGCTGGTTAATTTAGGAAAACACTTCCCTATCTGCCCAGCTTCCCCTGACAAGCCTTTTGGTGGTGAATGCTAAGTTGCAGTAGTTACATGGCCAATGCCATTCGAGGTAAGGAAGGCAGCAAGTTTGGCACTAGTGAATTCTCTTCAGTTATCTGACTTTAGTGTTTCCAGAAAACCGGAGATTGCTAACGTCGGTTGTACGTTAACTTTGGTGTTGGCTGAATTTACTGTACTCAGTACATCTACGTCAACCTACTTAGTGTGGGCATCAATGATCAAGCGAATCAGCTAAACTACGAAATACTCAACAAGGTCTAAGTGAATAAGTTTTTATGGTGCTACTAACCGCTTTTATGGCAGCAATTACACCGGGGCTACGGCGTTTTGATTCTCTGAAAACATTCAGCCCCAACGTTTGACGGAATATCCCTGTCCAAATACTGCCACCCCACATAAAACCGGAGTAGCGACTTCATTTTAGATACTTCTTGGTGTGCATCGTGCAGCTCATCTAGAACAGCTGCTCGCGACTGCTTGGAGACTACAAGCTGGGCTCCCCCAGTACACATCCGTTATAGATACCGAATTCGGTCAATTCGTTACGAAAAGACATGAATGCCGTGGTCTTATTTTCCGACCACCTGACTTGAACTTTGTTTTTCCGGAGTGCTAAAATGGGGTCTCTAGCGGTTACTCGGGCTAAATCTTGTAGAAACGCAGGGTTGTTGTGGCGCTGAATCAGTTTGCTAGTTCCCAAAAACATATCTTTCTGAAACTAATTCTGGTAAACCAAGTCGGCTGAGGGCAGCAGCAGTGACGATTTGCCTGCCAGGGAAGTATTGAATATGATACGTACATGCAGGGAAGCAAGGTCCAACTGACAATTCTGGGTGGGGCCATATGCTGAATCCCTTTTTCGGGGCCAAGACGGGATACAAAATTTTGACCTGTGTAATTGACAAAAAGTCGCCCGGGCAGGTATTGATGAGAACGAATTTTAGTAAAAACAACCGCGGCTGCTTCTCGAGCAAGCTGAGAGCAGTTAAGTTCTGCTGCCGTCAAGGTTCCTGAAGCATAAGCATCTGGTCGATGAGAACTGTCCAGTAGTTTGTACAATAATACTTCTGCATGATCGTGAAGCTAGGCATTAGAAAGAAGATTTATGGACTTCCGTGCGTCGTAGTGACAAGAAGTACGGCCGATGCCAAAAGTTATTAATCGTGTTATAAGGACTTGCCTAAACTCTTTCAAATTCTATGGTTGATTTTTGTAAGTGTTGATGGACCAGTTGCAAAAGGGTTGCCACTGACGCTATGAAAAAGGAAAACTGTGAGATTGCTCCCAGAAACGATGGGAACTTGTTTACATGTTTGAGTGATTGTTCAATAAGTATTGTTCCAGCCTTTTTTGATGGGTGAAACCCGTCGCGTGACAACTGCAATCCAAGGTAGCGTACAACTGGAACAACGGATTTACACCTTCCTTTTTTAGAACAAGCTCAGTATATGAGGGGCTTTACAGAAGTTCATCCAACGTGTGCATGTATTCTTAAGTGGCACGCCCGGCGATCCAGATGTCATCTAGATAGCGCAGTTATTGTGCATGGCTTTCACCAACGGGTCAATAAAACGTTGAAAGAGGGCTGGCGCACAGCTTACACCAAACTGCATACGTAGGTATCAAAAGAATCCAAAGTGCGTGTTACTTGTAGTGTAGGCTCGTAAGTACCCGTCGAAATCGACCTGCTGCTAAGCCTGCCTCAGAGCTAGTTTGGTAAAATGTTCACCGCATGAGAGGGAAGCATAGATGTCTACAAGCTTTGGCAGTGGATATCGGTCCGTTTGGATTGCTTGGCTGAACATAACACTATATTCCACACAGATTTCCACCGTGCCACCACTCTTCAATACCGGCACTAGAAGAGATGCCAAAACAATATACCGGATGTGTTTGCATGTGCTCCTTTGATGTAGTAGGCTCGCTCCTTCTTAGTTTTTACCGAAGTGCATGTAAGTCCAGAATGGCTGCGCTTCCTGTGGTTTTATGCAACGTGCCAAATAATTCTTCAATAAACTAAGCTTAGCTTGGTCTAAGGAGGTTGCATATATTTGCAAAATGCTGTAGGGCTGCGGACTAGCTTCAACAACGTTAACGTTTAGCATGTTGCTTGGAAGACATGTAAGCACGATGCAACCATATGCTTTGGCCGGGTCCCCAAGAGAATTACACTCAGCTGTAGTCCGTCGAGTAGTCGTAGGATATGCGTGCAAAGTAAGCATCTAATCTATTCATCACTTGTCCAGTGTAAAACAGTAGTGGTATTGTAGAATGAGCAGTGTTGGCCAGTTAGAATAGAGCACAAAGCGAAGCAAAGTAACTGTGAATCTGATATCAATTTAGAAATCTACAGGTCGCAGGTTGACTTGGATAGACGCAACCAGTGACATTTTTGCGGTATTATAGTGATTAAACTAGTAGTAGATTTTATATACGCTGGTTTGACTCAGTGCTTTAATTCGTAACTTTAAGGTATCCATGCGAAACAAATATATCTATTGGAAAGACACACTTTCCGGATGTGTCCACTCTTCCCACCAAACCTGCATGTCAAATGAAGATACGGAAAACCTGCCGGTGTGGACTGCTGTTCACCACAGCGATAACAATGGAATTCTCTGCTTTTTATGGAGGGCGTCAAGGTGTAATTATGTTAACCTGAGATTATTTACCACTTTTCGAATTTGTCGGATTAATCGGGGAGAATACCGTCACTTCCTGAATGAGACTGCCACGTTCTTGAATTAAGTCACAAGCACCTTCTCAAGTCAAGGTCAGTTCAGCTTCCATGAACAGGCGCTCTCGAGCGTTCTTATCAACAAAACCAACAGTTAATTCTTTAACATCATTGATTCCTTGAAATGGGTTGGCTTGATCTGATAATATGCACAGACAAGGGGCATACAGGAGTCGGGAAATAAACCCATTCATGGAGTTCTTCGGCGATTGTTTCATGTTGGTAGATTTGTGACGCACTGTTAACACATGTGCCTTTTTATCCCACAGGCAAACTAGAGCGTGGAAAACAGTATAGAAGTTATTTCGTGGATAGTTGCGGGCTATCGAAACTTCGCTATGCCCCATTGCCTAAGAGGGGACGCAGAATATTTATCACCCTTCCTAATTTCAGCACCAAGGGGAACAAGTAGATAAACGGAATAAGTAAAGGAATAGAGTGCAGTGGTTTCAGGCGGTCAACACTCAATTTGCTGCTGCTTCATCAGCTACGGTCCTAGTGATCGAATGGCCAAGGTTCACTTCAATGGGAATCGCGGTCCACTTTGAGATTGCGCGTCGCAATCCATCCACGCAACGTGTATTTCAAATTGACTTTCCAAGTAAAGGAATTATTAGACTGCAGTCATCGTTGTGTAGCCGGCCATGCCGTGAAATAATATCAAAGCGGCAAAGTGTGATAATTAAATTCGCCGCCGGTGCTTGCAACCACATTCGTCGCCAGTTTGGTACTCTAAGCAGAAGTCCAAAAATGGGACTGCGTGGTGAGACTAATGATGTAAGCAGCAAGGACCATTTTACACCAAATTGGGATCGCAACTCATGCGTATGTTTGTGAGTCTAATTTACACTTATAACAATCTATTGCATAAGGTTATTGATTTTTCGGCAGCGTTCGGAAACAAGTATTGGTCATTATGGGCATAAGCTTTACGTTTTTTCTTCCAAATGGCGGATTTTACCCCAATACAGCACACCTTTTCAGCTCCATCTTTTCTGTTTATCCACTTTCCGCTCGCCTTTATAGGCAGGGAAATGCATAACACAGTTTAGGTGACATCGCATTGTGCGTTGTTGCCCTTGGATGATGCTGAGAAGTTTTAGGTTAAAGGATTATGTAAATAAATAAATAAATAAATAGTATATTCTCGGTAAAACGAGACACACCTGTAAAGGCGTGATCAAATATGCATACAAGCATAGCTTCTGTGGAATGTTAAAACATTTCGTTTTAATGAACGGTATAAAAGAAAAGATGTTGTCCGTATGAGTGAGCATACTGTCAGGTAATAGTCAGACCAAGGGACATTATGGCGCTGTGGCGCGCAAAAATCCGTCAAAACACAAGTTTGAGGTAATTTCGCCAGGTAGTGATTCGTGAGCACAGGAACCTAAACAAGGTTTTGTTACAACCAATAACCATTACGAGATAGGGATGATCTGTGCTCCAACAAAGCATTCTTCATAGCAGAATTAGTTGCACAGGTTCGATGTAGAAGGCTGAGGACTGCGTCAGTGTGAAATGCTTAGCTGTGACTTTATTTTGTGGCGAGTCACATCCGCCACGCTGCAGTGTTGTTAAGCGGACATTTGTGGCTTTTTATAGGGAGAACGCTTGCCAGGCGAGAACCCACCACGTCCTGTAACACTGCCGTAGCTTTCGTTGAACAGTAGTGCAAGTCTGTTATGCATCGTATAGACCGATTTTGCATTCTATTATTCGCAGTCGGTTGACAGCCAAAATTCTTCGTTGGTTGGCCGAATGGCTTAGAACTGATACGGCAGCAGTCGTTGGGGCCTGTAAATGACGCAAGATTCGAAGAGTCGAATGATAATGATTCAGGTGAGTAAACACATTATTAATAGAGGCCGGCTCTTCTATTATATGCTTGCTCGGCTCGCAAACCGTGTCCAGCTATCCACGCTGGACTTGTCATGAAGTCAATGAGTGAAGTTGTTTCTTGTGGCTGAATATGTACTTAATAGGTAAAAACGCCATTCTCTGCAAATTGGATTTGGGATTCCTGCAGATGTAAGTAAGTGTAACTGTTTCCATAGCCAAGTGAAAATTTCATGGAAGACCATCGGAATAGCCACGTTTACGTGCGCAACGCTGTCCGTGAAATGACATCAGAATAGCTCCAGGTGACTGGCGAATAGGAATGTTTGAGGCAGTGAAGGTAATCACGCCAGAGTTGTTTGTCTTCGGTTGTGGAACGGAGGATCCATGTACATATATTATTCCAGGTGAGTAAATTGTTCTCTGAGTACGAGGCAAGCTAAACCCATTTGTTTAGACCCCGTGAAGGTAGCGCCTCCGGAATGGCGGAATGAGCTCCATTTGGACGTGTGTGTGGGTTTTTCATTTCCTGGAGAAAGGACCAAGCGTTTTGAGGATGGGTCGGCTAGTCCCAGTGGATAAACCTTCTTGTTTTGCCGGATGTACCTGTGGGAATCTCGTGAAAAACGGGCAACGTACATGAGGTGGCCAAACAGAGACAGCAATGAATCAGGAAGCACTAACACAGACTGGTGGCGCTCACCGGTGCCTATGATACATTCAAACATTTGGAATTTTGTTTAGTATACATAATTTGCAAGCGGGTTCTATACATTACGTCGCTGGTGTGACTCAGACTACAGCTACTACGTGGGAAGAAGGTTCTGCACGCGCAGGGTCAAAAGACCGATATAACAAAGCGTTTTAACAAAAGTTAAGCGAATGATGTGATGGTTTTAGAGAAAAAGGTAAACCGATGATGATGACAGAAGCCAGAATGCGAGAGGCATCTTAGGTGAAACTGAGGACAACTAGGTTGAGACCGAATGCGGGAGCAAGATGGGTAGAGCAACATTCCAAGAGGAAAATAAATTTCAAGGAATCGGCTAGGAGCGAATGAATGCTGACGGCAATACGAGGAGTAGTTCGTAAGAGTAATTACGCTAAAGCGTTCATGATTCTACAGTCCAAAAGCCGTCAGAATCTAGGAAAATGGTCACAGGGGGCCAAAACTGCCGTGCATTGGGAGTCGTTATGACACGTACGGTCTCAATAGTATACCAGTGCGAGCATAAGGTAAAGAGCATAGGAATAGGAAGAGTGGTAAGTTGAGCATACTAATGGAAGTACTAGTCAAGCAACACTTAGCAATGGTCCGAGTGCCGCCAATACTCAGGAGCGAGCTCAGAGCGAAGGAGATCATGCGCACGAGGATAACTTGGATAGGCGCAATGAGTGTAAGTTGTGGGAATAAAAATTGGAGCGCAATAAGAGAAAAGGCCATGGATAATAGGTAATAAAAGCAGGCAGAGAGTGACAGACGGGTTAGGTGAGAGAGGATAACGGCAGGACAGTAAAGCCGGGCGTCCGAGTTAAAAAGAAACGAAAACAGAAAGCGATAGAAAAGGTTAGGATCTAGATGACAATGGATCATTGGTAAAGCGTGGAGAGGCCCACAAGTCTCTCCACGTAGTGTTTACAGGACCAATAGGTCATCCAAACCAACAGAAGTGACGTCTCAGAAGTCCATATGTATTCATTGAGTATGGGACGGACTAAGCGGGATTGGGTTGATCGGCGCTTTGGGACTAGGTCGTACAATGCAGATAAGAAAGGGGTTATAACAATAATGTGGGGTATTAGAGTTAACGCTGCGGAGCCAATACCGTTTAAGGCTCGGTAGCATGGGAGCAGTCAGAGATAAACAGACTAGTCCAGTGAGACAGGATCACGGCAAGGCAGTAAGGCTGGCCGTCCGATTAATAAAGGGGAATGAAAAGAGAAAGCGAGATAAGATAAGGTTAGAGTCGGAATGAGAATGGTTTACTGATAAGAAGTGAGGGAGCCCACGAAGCATTCCAGGTTATGTAAGCAAGACGTCGAGTCAGCGGAAACAAGGTTTGTAATGTGGAATAACTCTAAGTAAAAGTGGAAACAAGTGGCTGATCTAGCGAGACTAGATTAGTCGGCGCCTAGGAATAGCACGTAAAATTAAAGGCAGGAAAGATGGCTGTAACAAAAGGTGAACGAGTCTAGCAGCCTCACGAAGTAAGGGATCAAGAGCGTTGAGTTTGTATAGCGTACACCACTTAAGTCAGAGTAGCATATCAGCAATCAGAGAGAAGGAAACTGATCGGTGGACTAGATCACCACACCGCCAGTTGAAGAACAATTGAGAACAGAGCGCGATAAAACAAAAGTTAGCGACAGGATGAGAAGGGTTTATTGACGATGGGTGGGAGACGTTCACGAGGCTCTCTAGGTAATGTAAAGAGATAGTAGAGTCAGACGAGCAAAGAGAGGCGACGTCTCAGAAGTCTGAATAAATCCGGAGAGCAGGAGGCCGATCGGGTAAGACTTGATTAGTCGGCGCGTGTGGATAAGGACATGTAGTAAAGGTAAGAAAGGAGCCAGCAGTAAATGGTGCGCAAGTCCAGCAGGCTCTAAATGTAAGGGAAACATCATGTTTAGACTACGGGGCGCATACCGCGTAGGTCTTAGTAGCATAGTAGCAGACTGAGGGAAACAGACTAGGCAAGTGAGCCAATATCACGGCAGTGGAGTAAAGCTGGTCGTGATACAGTCAGGGCTTGCAACGCAAAGCTTGCAGCTCCTGCGTCGTCACACAAATCAGTCACAGTCTCATAGCAGGAGAAAGAGCCAGAGGAAACACACCTTTGACTAGCGCTTCGTATGGATCTGGATGCTATTGTTCACGCTGTGTAAAATGGCTAGCAATAAGAGGTACAGCAGACAGAAACTCAAAAAGTGGTTGACTTTTAACAGTAATATAAACATTACAAAGCAAAAATACAAGAAAATATTCGTAACCAATTAGAGCCAAGACCTCTTACCACTTGGCACGGTACCAGGATAGTTTCTAATATCTCAAATAAGTTATCGTCGCCACTCTTAATCAACAGGCTTAGGCTAGTCTGAAGAAGCAGCAGACGCCGGCGCTTCAGCAATTTGTGTCTCGTCAGTGGAGGCTTCCCGGCGGACCCATGCCGTGCTACACCCCGGTTAACTCTGAATGCCAGCTGCTAGTGCCACTTACCATGAGTGACAGACGCGGGCCTGTGTGATTAACCGTTGTTTATGATATAGCCAGGCTCATCTTCCACTGCCATGCTAGTTATGGACTGTGCAGCGGACAGTTGTTAGCCTCACGAGTTAGGACATTCCAAGGAGCTCCCCGGCATGGCCCGTGGAGTTTAAAGCTCTACTGGGTTATGCCGTAGGCAACTGTTAATCGCGCAGGTCCGCGGTTGTCACCCACGGCGAAGTGACACTGGCTGCAGGCATCCAGAAGCCTTAGGGGCTGAGCCCGGCAGGGGTCCCTTGGGGTGCATTCAAATGACGAGGCACAGTAAATCAAAAAAGTCGATTTTCGGTGCTTCTCCAGCCTAGCCTAAGCCAGATGATGAGAGGCAATTATGAATTAGCTGAGTTGTACTAAAATCTTCACAACTCGTCAGTGCTTATTGTGCTGTAGACTAAAAGGTTCTGGATATGGAAATTCCAATGATTAGGTGTAATTCGATTTATTGAGCAAAAGTACAGTTTTCTGCCAAGAGGGACGGGGCCAAGTACACTTTGAGCTTTGAAGCACAAGTTGACTGTAGATAATTATATCCAAATAAGCTCGCGTATCTGTTTTAGAAGCCCATCAATATTGATGCTCGATCGCTTACTTTGCCTCTGGGGGGTTAACGACTAATATTATACATTTCTTTGTCTCGTAGATATCCCAAACATTTCGAGTCCATTGAACTTTACCGACTGTTATAACTTTTGCTTCTAGTATATTAGGGTGTACGCATGGTAGCGTTTTGACGGAACAAATTTCTACCAGATGCTTGAGTCCGCTCGCGACTATGGTCAGTAGTTTCAGTTTGGGTACCTGTGAATTAGTTGACTATGGGTATCATTAATAACAACACACCCGTTAGACTTTTGAGCTTCTGTACTAGCAGGCTGCATAAACCAGACTTGTTTGGGATTGCAGCGACTCGGAAGTTTCTCTAATCAACCTGAAACCAACCATAAGTTACCTGCGTTACTCTTCATACAGGAATCAAAGGGCCGTGCGTATATACATCAAAAAGGCTTCTTTCGCGCTGTAACAACTAATATTTACAACGCATAACCTAAATGCGAACCCCGTACTTGGCCCTGCAAAGCAAAACCACAAAGCGTTAAGGCCACCAGTGGAGTACTGAGGTCGTTTTATTGGCTCACAAACCTTACGTAATTGGTTTGCTCTATGGCCCACAGGTGTATACGATGCGTTGGCTCCGGAGCTTGTTTGTAACGCGGTTGTGAATAAAGTGCCTTACGGCTAATGTGGAATGAAAAAAATACTTATGCTTCCCTGGTTCACGCATGAATCAATGTCAGTATTTTTGTCTCAGCCCTTGGACGTGAATACAATGCAGGAGCAAGCACCGGTGCCAGAAATAATTGGCATAAATCTAGGAGGTATCAAATATTGAGGCGCACATGCTTTGACGAATAGTGCTAGTCCTGCCTTTAACCGGTGATGCAGGTTTCAGACGTGGTCGTCCATAGTAATACGCCAATAGCTAAATAACAACCTGCGCCGTAATTTTACGGGTTCCACTCGGGCCCAAATGCAAAGTAGCTTTGCAAGGAGCATCCAAGGTTTTTCGTTCCCGTTCGACCTAAAACCGCTCCATTTGACATAATGGAATACAGGAGTAATAACGACATGCCTACAATGTTAGCACCATCCTAGCGCATCAAACACCAAGATCTTCCTATAACCTGCGGACAGCAAACAGTCGGAACATCTACCCCACCCTTTGACACCTCGCCGCTTCCTTTTGACGATACTTTTGAAGTCAACTAGGCATAGGTTCAAGGTAAGCTTTAGCTTAAGTAGACGCTTAAGCTATATTGTGTAAAACGATTTAATCCTCTCGATTCACCTTCGCAAACTTTTTGATGTTACCGGATAACTCAGTCGTTAACTATGCGGGCATTACGCCCGTTTAAAGCAAGTTTTCATGGGTTAGTAGTGCAGCCGGTTGCTCAACTATACTGGAAAATTGTGCAGCCACATATGTTTCATAACTGAGGTTCTTTATCAAGCTACCGAGTCAACCACAAGCTGCGCGGCAATAAAGTTAACAAAGCCGCATAAGGTTCGATTTTAACGAGATCGGATATCACTGAATTACCCTACCCGTGCTTTTATGCAAATATTCGCAAGGCTAACAGAGGGCTTCCGAACTTGCAGGGCTCTTGAGTAGCCCGGGGCCACCGGATCTGTACCAAAGCGAATATCATCAGGCATGTCAAGCGCCATGGAGACGTTTTTCATGTAGGTATTAATTAAGTCATCAAGCAAATTTTTAATAACACGCGGTGTGCATGACGTAACATCCGGTTCCTCCTGGCAAAGTGTTGCTGGGTTCCTGGAGCTATGAAAATGGACTTCTCAACCACCAACAGTGACTGTCAAGTTTTTACACACTAGTATAACAGCGATCAGGAAACTTTCTTCCGTGGCGGCCCACGAGTCATGCTTGCGACTATGGGTGGCGTCTAAGTAGCTACAAATAACAAGGCATCAGCATTTTTATAATAACAGGTTTTGTCCCTTGAAGGCTAGAGCAAAATTCCTCAGAAGAGGTACGGTATGACAAAGTAAACGGAAACCCCGATTAAGTTGACAGGAATCTACTTTAGTCTCGAAGATTCAAAATTGGCTGCTTTCGGTTGCGAAGACATTCACGTTGTGTATACATGATCGTAGGCTTCAGCCAGATCACTAAAACCGCTATGAGCTGCAGCTAACACGCTAGTCGATCCGACTGGAAAAAGGGCATATGGAACTAATTCCCTCGGTGCAAATCGGCGGCAACTATCCAACAACAAATTTGGTCGTTCATAATGCGGTTTACATTTACGTAACTATGTATTATAAATAAATAAATAAACTCTTTATTCCCCTAAAATAGGTGACATGTTTAAGTGGGCATGTGCATGCTAATTAGGTTAACTACTACACATCGCATATAAGTTAAACGGGGAAGCAGACTTTTAAACGCAGTTTGTTGTGTGAGCACTTGGGGTCGAATAAAACGGGAACAAAAATACTTTTGATAAAAAGAGGCACTTGTTGGTGTGTGGTGATGATATATCCAATATTCCACGAGTGATTGATGTTTACCTTTTCATTAACTAACGGAATATTTACTAGCGAAAATCGTGTTCCAGTTCGGGTGCTCTTGGGAAGGTTTAAACAAAATAAGGCGCGAAATTAAGTTGCAAGTCGCAGAATGTAGGGACCGTTTGATTGCACTACCGCGGTTAAATTTGAATGCTTGTGGTGCCAATTGGTACATCCGTTTTGCGGCGTGACGAATTTGCCTTCATAGTACTATAGAAAGGTAGCATAAATTAATATGAAGCGTTTAGTAGTGTTACATGGGATATGATGTGTAAACATGTTACTGAAGTAAAGTTGTGAAATAAGGAAGGCCAAATGGTGGCGGAAAATCAACAGATGGGAATGTGCGGAAATTGCGTTCAACAAATAAGCCGTTAGTTCGGATAAAGTAACACTTTAAAAGGTTGCATGTATTGAAAGTGCAATTAACCGGCTACTGTAAACGGCTATCACTTTTAACAATGGAGCAGATATACGGTTGAGAAAGCTGCACGGAATTTTCATTGCACTAACAGTGCTCACGTAGGACATGAAGTGCGACATTCTAAGGCAAGACATGTACCTGGTTTATTCCTAATGATTGTAAATACGTAAATAATAAGTGTAAAACTTACTTTGGATGCCTTGAAGGTAACCTGCAAGTCTATATCAATTGGTAAATGGTAAGAGATAAGAAAGGAGTAACTGGGATGACGAGGGCATCACAATGGGCATAGTTGAGGAAATACGGAATGAGATATTCAAAGTTAATAAGGATGCATGGTAACACATATAATATGTTACCGTAATTTATTGTCTGTAAACGGGTACCCGGAAATGATCATTAGGTGATTAGGATAAATTATTGGTTTCAGTGAAGGGGAATACGTTATTGTGGGAACACTTTGTTGTTAGGTTGAGTTTGGTGCGAAGTTTTAGGCAATTAAGGGTCATGTGGAACGTGTTCATTTGCCAGATAAATATGTTTACTGCGTATTAACTGGGGTAATTGTATGCCTGATTCTGAAATGTACATGTGTGTATTTACACACATACACCTATATACGTATATAAGTTTGCAAGCATCTGCGTTAATATTCAACGTATGTGTATATGGATGTATATATATTTAGGTATAATTATAAGTATACATATAGATATATATATGTACATATATATACATATATACATAGCTATATATATTGTATATATATACATTTAATGAGTATGCGTAAGTGAACCGATACATGTATCTAAGCACACATATGTACGTACGTACATTTCAAAAGGTCTATGACTCGGCGTACAAAGATACGCTCTCTCTGTCGCTGTCTCTCTCTCTCTCTCTCTCTCTCTCTCTATATATATATATATATATAATGCAGCATACGGCGACTGCCTATGCCTTATTATATGCAGTTAAACCATTTATCTGGGCATATGAATGCCTTCCAAGTAATTCCTGTTTGCATAGCACTGCGCAACGAAATCTACCTAACAGGACAGCGTTTGCATAAGTGAATAATCCCCTTCAGTAACATCAATAATAAATGATAATCAGTGCATGGTGGTTTCAAATGACCCCTTTATGAACGCATCAATACGGAAAATAGAAAATGTCCTCTATTGGTAAACCGTTGTCATCCTCGGATATCTTTTTCTGTAGGTTGTCACCGATGCAAATAGGGATGCATTTGGCATTGCAGTTACTCCTTTTGCACAGAATTAACTGTTTGCAAAATACATTCCCGTGCTGATTACCTTCAAACCATCACCACCAGCAGTCACAACGACACACCATGTATGCAACGGAAACCTAAATGAATGTGCCCTGGAGTCATGTGTGGGGTGCAGGTGGATGGAAGCACACGGAATGCGCATGCTGAGCGGTGCTGCGCTCCATGCGTTTGGCAAGGAAGCAATGTTTGAGGGTGCAAGGGGCATCATGCCGTTGTATTTATTCCCTTCATGCAGGACCCATATATCGGTGTACGAAATGTGAATTTCCCGTAACAGGTACGCAAGCGTGCGATGAATGGCAGTGCATATAAAAGGGGCATGCATAGCGTACACGACATGTGCACGTCGATGGAGTGAACTTGTGATACCCTGGAACGCAGTACTAAGGGACTGTTTGTACGGTTGGGCTATTGCGACGATACACACATTTAGATGGTTGATGTAACCATTACGCAAACACATACGGGCGAAGGTGACGTACAGTACATAGGTATGTACCCTGAAAGCAGTTTGTGCATTAAATGTTATGTCCATCGGTGTATACCAGGGGTGAAGCGGAACAGCCTATGGGGGAAAATGTACGGGGCGAGTAGGTATGTGACATCCGTAAGAGGTTACTAACCTGTGCTATTGCAATCGGATTCATGGACCTGGATGCTTCCAATCTGGTAAGTGGAAATGGTACTCCGGGAGGCGTGTGACACAAGCGTCATTGCGTCAGACGTACACGTTGAGGTTATGCTTCAGATGGGGAAAAGGGAAGGGGCTTGGTAAATGCAGCACCATAGGTAGATGCTCCGGTGACATATGAAGTTGGAAGCGATCGGAAATCCGCCGCACCTCGCGGATGAGCTGCTCGCAGGATGGTTACCCAGGAAGCACGAACACTGAGAATAGGTTCGTGGATACTTAAACCTGTACTTGAAATGGAGTAACCCGGCATTAAATAAGATTTAGTATACAATTTTAATTTTGCAGTATAAATAAACTTAAATAAATAAATAAACTTTTATTCTTGACAATGCGAGACACACCTTTACAGGCATGATCATGTTTAGCTAACATAGTGTGATCAAAATGTACAAAGAGTACATGTTTGGCATAACAATATATGTAAGTGTATGGGTGTATATATGTATGTAATTGTGTATGAATGTAGCTTGTGTCTTTGAATGTGCCGCAGCATTTTTGAATGTTTGTTGTCGTCAGTAATGTGAGCATAAGCGATTGATGTCCTTGGGTTGGATAGCACTTTCCGGATATCCACGGCCCAGTGACTTTATTTTGTGGCGAGTCACTTCCGCCGCGTCACAGTGTTGATAAGCAGACATTTGTGGCTTTTTATAGGGAGAACGCTTGCCAGGCGAAAACCCACCACGTCCTGGAACACTGCCGCCGAACTATTTGCTGGAACAGGTTAAACCCGAACCACCCAGCTGGCACCACGAGGAGGTTGTTCGGCTTGCCCGCCGGTTAACCGCTTGCGCATAAATGTTAATTCGGTGGTAGCTCAGAAAAGGAGGTTATCATAGATAACCCAGTGTACTTGCGGATAGGTGGGGGCCACAGTGACAAGCGAATCCGAAGCCGGGTGCCGCCAACCATATATATGTATACATATATATCTATATATATATGTATATGTATATATTGCCCCATGCTGAGGCTGATGTTGCATTCTTGATGCTTCTTCACCTAGGTCGGCTAAACCAATTTACACTTAAACTAGGTCTTTTTAAGCTGGCTAAATTTCATTCCACCCTAGTTGTTTTGTTCTGCCTACCTAAATACTCTTTTATTAACTGGCCACGTTGCTTACATTAATTGCGCTTATCTTCGGTAACTTTGTTGCGTTTTGTAGCATTTTTAACTAACTTGTGGACATTTTTCCTTATCGCGGATTCGTTGCTAACCAACTTACTTCTTATGCTTATTTAGCTTAGAGTTATGCCACCGTATCTGTATGCATTATTGGATTTGTTTTATTTCATCTTGTCGTTCCAGGAGATTGGCTGTTGCTTGATATCCCCGGTGTGGCTGCGCTTGATGTGCATGTTGACAAGGTGCCTACCTGTCTATTACCCACTACCTCGTCCATACTGGCTCCAGGAGACAGTTGGTCGTTGCTGGAGGGGACGGGGTGCACGGTCCTTGTGGCCGTGTTAGGCTCGAAGTGCGGTTCCATGCACTCAGTGTGGAGGGGACTACGGTCCAACCAACGCCTTGTGTGCGGTTGATTCCCCAACTACAGCGTGCTTGTGGTTGCCTGTGAAGGAGTGTGGGCCGGCTTCGTTGATGAAATCTGGCTCCCATCCACATGCCTCCCGGTCTTATTCCTTCGGGTTTACACTGGATATAGGGTGTGTGGTTGGCGCTGTGGGTGGTGCAGCGCAAGCCATCCATGGTCCCTCTGTAGGCGCAGGCGTCCTGTGCCTGGCCACAGTGACAGGCAAATCCGAAACCGGATGCCGCCAACCATATGGATATATACATATATATATATATATATGTGTGTGTGTGCGTGTGTACCACTTGATAATAAGTAAATGAAGTTTTTGTTCTCGAGGAGGTGAGGCAAGCCTTTACAGGCATGTTACGAATGTACATGAGCATAAATATATCTGAATAGATAGATAAGTGTATGTATGTGTATAGGCATATTGATACAAATGTAGATGTATATACATATGTGGAAATCATGACTATGGATCATGAAGTAACTTCGCACCACATATTTTCCATCCTTCAATACCACGGAGTATCGCGCCTGGCATTTGTAGGATTGTAATGGAACAAATATCAACTTACCGCTTGCCAGGCGTTCCCGAACGTTCACAATGTACGCAACGGCACAGGATGTAACCGTAGCCGTCCCCATCCAACAACTGCTTCCGCCTTCCACGCTGATACGCCGCAGCCGAGATAAAGGTAACTCGGGAAAAACAAGTCGCCGTTTCTATCTGCAAACGTCTAAATTGCTCCTCCATGTCTTCCACACTTTCATACCTCCCAATAACCAAAGACCTAAACAGCTTACTATCATTCACAAGCATAGCGATAGCGGTAAAACAAGTATGGCCACCGAAATAATAAAACACACAGCATGTATTTGCACCATCAACGGTTACCATTTCTATGGCATCATAATTAACGCACAATCCCTTTCTCCACCCACCATCCAGCTATTTCCAGATGTTGCACGTTCCTCCTCCTTGGCAACGTCGCTAGGTAGCCTCGTTGCTATGTACCATTTATACCACGGAAAGTCCCGAAGCAACACAATTTTGTTACGGTAATCATACGGTCCCGCAGGATGTAGGTCACTGATTTGCAAAGGTAAACGATCGTAGTGGCCTCATGTGAACAATGTATGAATAGGAATGCGTATTAAAAGTATTTTTGGTTTTTGAAACGGCGTAAGCCTCGGTTTTAATGAGTTGTTATGTAATAGCAACTGGTGAGCTTAAATAAGAAAGGTGCATGGGTAGCGGCATTGCACTTACTTTAACCGCAGTTTATGCATTCGCACTTTTTCTCTTATTTTCCAAATGCATATTGTGAGATCTCTAGCGCTAACAAAGCCATGAACAGACAGCCGTGAACTGAAAACCGTTTATCGCTTTATCTCTTCGATTTTATGTTCTATGTTGAGCCTGTCGTACTGTGTTGTACGACTAATCTTCCGCTTGCGAATACGCGCTGCTCGTCGCTCACTGTGTTCTTCCTTCCGGGGCTCCTGTCCACCGTATCCACCTGTGGATTAAGTGATTATTTGCGTTGTTGTGCTTGTTTTCCTTCTGCTCGCGGATACATCTGGTTTGTTTAAGACAGTAACGCACTAGACATGCTGTAGTCAGCGCTATCTTAGTAGTGGGTAATGGGAGACCAGGTGGTGAATCCAGTTACACGGAATTTTCATGCAGCTAAAGATGCTGTTCTATTGGAGTAGCATGAAACAATGTCAAAAAGCAATGAATCTGCAAGGGAAAGGCCGTGATGAGGAAATACGATAATTTTCTGATTTTTAAGCGATATATTGTGCCCTACATAACGGTGTGCATAGATAGTCCTTTTTAATAGGGTATCTAATGTATTAACAGTAATACAGTAAATAAATAAGCGGCAGTCAATAAAGGTAAACATATGAGAAACTTGGTTGAATGGTTATCGTCGGACTACTAAGAGACGAGGACTCTATTATGTGGTTAAGGGCGTGTAATACTACAGGTTTAAGCGGTACCTATAACCTGCCGTTGTTATACATTGTGGATAATATCCTCTACTAATAATTCAAATTGGCATTGTTTGACAAAGCAGTAAGGGGTGATTATGCGGAGCAGGAAGTATTCCCTATAATATAGATAAATAGATAAATCTTTTATTCTCAACAATGTGAGGCACGCCTTTACAGGCATGATCATTTTGACATAACGGTGCATGAACAAGAATGTGCAAAACTCCGATATGTTTGTCATAGCAGTTTGTTTTTGCTTAGGGGATATGTATGTATGTCATTGTGTGTGTATGTTTATGTAGCTGTGTATTTTGTGTTTGTAGTTGTGCTGCTCCAATCTTCAATGTTTGATGTTGTCATCAATATGCGAGTAGGAGATTGGTGTCCGTGGGTTGGAGAGAATTATCCGGATATCCACGGGGCAGTGACTTTATTTTGTGGCGAGTCACGACCGCCACGTCACAGTGTTGTTAAGCAGACATTTGTGGCTTTTTATAGGGAGAACGCTTGCCAGGCGAAACCCACCACGTCCTGGAACACTGCCGCCGAACTATTTGCTGGAACGGGTTAAACCCGAACCACCCAGCTGACACCACGAGGAGGTTGTTCGGCTAGCCATGTACATGAACGGAATTGGAAAAGTTGATACAAGTAAAGAAAAGGATCATAAAGGTTTACTATAAATACTAAATTAAAGGAACTGCAATAAGTTAGCTGGAACTGGTATGCAGTTGTTGTGGTGTACCATATGGATGGCGGAAACATGTTACTAGAACGAGCTTATGAAAGCTGCATAAGAGATGTTGCCAGCCGCAACTAATTGAAAGGTGTTACCGGCTCCACTTAAGAGTTCAAAGTAATGCTGCCATATGCAATAGAGATGACCGACTACTCACCTAACCCGGCCGTACGTAATTAAAAGATGTTACTGGCTCCATTTAACGTCTCTCAGCAATATAGCCTCAAGGTGATACCAGGGTGATAGTGAATCTGACGCAGTGGAAGGGTTACTCAGGCCCATAAAGTGTGCACATGCTGTGGTTGAGGACAGTATTGGTTTGTTGCGTCAAAACAGTTGATCGCTGAGGTACGGGCCATATTGCATGTTATGTCACAGGGGTATGTAATAAATGGTGAACGTACCTGTTGAACGATGCCATTAAGGGCTTTCATACGGCCCACTGAGAAGGTAGTCATAGCAAGATACGTGTATATTAGGACGTGAAAACGTATTAAAGGATGCATGCGTATGCCAGGACGAAAATTAATTACGTGTACCTGCTTCGCCCCATGCGATGTGAGCAATCATGTGTAGCTGCCGTACGCTTGCCATGCGGTATGCACGAACTGACAGGACGAATGGGGTTTTTAGTCAAACAAATCGACCTTACGGCGTAATGGTCGTTCGTACAGTCATGCGGTAGGTTCCAACCCGTACACAGTAGCTTGAAGAAGCTTGAGGTACCGTTGGGGAGGCATGCCGCAACCGCATTAGGAAATTGAAGCGGCATAATTCCACAATAGCACTTGGATACACCAACATAAATGCCTTCCTTTGTCCTAAGCACTCATCCCTGACTATTGTCTTCACTGAGTTTTTGGTGGGCAACCTTCGTGCTATCGCCAAAGCAACTTGCGGGTAACTATTTCCGTGTCCTTTGAGATGCAAACGTAGAACATGCTGCAAACAAAGCCGAAACCGTTACTTACCATGCAGTGCCAAAGAATGTGACTGCTACAGTTCACCTGATGCACGGCATCTGCAAGTAGCAAGTCCCCGTATTCCGCTACTGTGAAAGCAACCGATGCAGGAACGAAAACCGGCAACCACACCTGCAAACAATCCCTTTCTACACGCACGACGCTATACTTGCGCAACAATTCTGAAACAGCGGTTATATCGTTCTCCTTAAGTGTGCCAGCTAAACAATGCCAAGTAGAAAAGTCCCTGTCGATTTAATCGGTTGCTATACCTTTCCACCATATAGCCTCGCAGTTCTCCGGTATTACGGCATAGTTGCGTCAAATCAACCGCCTATCGCTCCGCTTCGGGACTCAGGCGCCTAATACTAACAACATTTGATCCCGAAGGTCAAAAGTATGAGTATGCACCAGACTATGCGCATCCATCTCATCGTAAATGCCTTTTACACTGATGGCTACGCTCGCCTTACAACCGAGATCGACATACCTATGCAAACTGCAGTAAACATAAAAACAAGTTTGCGCTTACCAACTACTACCTTCTGCTTTCCCATTGCAATGAACACAACGACAGTGTATCATTTGTACCCTATCCCTCCGCGTAACAGTATACCTGACCTCCCCTTGTATGACACAGCAGTTTAAACGTCATGTTTATAAAACTTTTCGCCGTCTGCGCCTGAAACCGCTTCAGATCTTCTTCTAATTTTTCAATTTCCTTATACTATTAGCGAAAAATAGCACAGAAGGCAATAGTGTCATCCACAGCCATCGCAGCCATTGTGGCGAAGCAGAAACGACACCTACGCACTAAAACAAACGCCCTTCCATACCTAGTACCAAATACGTCACCTTTTGCATTCACATAAATCGATATAGATTTAGTAAATGCTCATCAAACCCTGACAATCCATTTCATACCGTTCCTCGATAGCAGCCAGTAAAGCAAAATGACCAACTCCAAGTTAAATAAATAAATAAATAAATAAACTTTTACTCTCGACAATGCGAGGCACACCAGTACAGGCATGATCATGTTTAGCTAACATAGTGTGATCAAAATGTACAAAGAGTACATGTTTGGCATAACAATATATGTAAGTGTATGGGTGTATATATGTATGTAATTGTCTATGAATGTAGCTTGTATTTTTGAATGTGCCGCAGAATTTTCGACTGTTTGTTATCGGTAGGAATGTGAGAATAAGCGATTGATGTCCTTGGGTTGGATAGCACTTTCCGGATATCCACGGCCCAGTGACTTTATTTTGTGGCGAGTCACTTCCGCCGCGTCACAGTGTTGATAAGCAGACATTTGTGGCTTTTTATAGGGAGAACGCTTGCCAGGCGAAAACCCACCACGTCCTGGAACACTGCCGCCGAACTATTTGCTGGAACAGGTTAAACCCGAACCACCCAGCTGGCACCACGAGGAGGTTGTTCGGCTAGCCAGCGTATCCTAATCTAAACTGCGAAACAAGCGCAACTCTATTATCCCGCTAAGGACAAAGAAGCGACTGTGAACTCGTTTCTCCTTAGTTGTGTACGTGAACATATGGAACAGGTTGCCTTCCAGACTAAGAGAAATTCAAAACTTGAAGACATTCAGGAAGGCGATACAAATATTTGTTTGCTTTGGCGATATACGTAGCACCTTCTATATCCGCGATTCGCAGGGTCACTTCTTCAAAACTGGTCCTGACGTAGCTTGAGAAAGCCCACGATGTAGGGCATGACATCTAGGCACCTTGAGCTCACAACTCATCCACAATCATTATCGTTACTGTCTTAACCCCTAGGAGAATTTAACGGTATCCATCGCACACATTTTCTAGGTTTTAAGAAAAGCAACCCGAGTACTAGATGACTTTAGCCTTCAACGAGCGCATCTTGACCTGCTGCAGTTCCCCTAGGGACAATTCCGCCTTATGATTGCACTATGGAAAGAATAGACCCCACCGCCAAGCATCCTGTAAGGGATAATAATGGGAACTCCCATGTATTGTCTCCATCCATGACCCCAAGGTTTTATCCTATCCATTACCGCAATCACAACTCGCAGGAGGTCTCAGTCGGAGCTGTCGCACGCGCCGTATAGTTACTGACAATAGAATTCTGAATGCAAAAGGTATTTAGCCATTAATGCTTAGTTCTTGACGTGCTTCGGTTCTCTCACTGACACGTTGGACCAAAGGCTGCATGGACGAATTGGTATCCACAACCCTCCGGCTTCTCTTTTTCAATGGTCACTTCGTCAATTTTTAAAAATTTCGACAAAAATTACAGCCTAGACTACTGACTGACAGATTCCCACACCCGTAGGTATTCTTCATGTAAATAAATAAATAAATAAATGTTTTATTCTCGACTGTGCGAGGCAATGACGAAGCCCTCCAAGTAAGCGAATTTCGACCCTTACACCTTATCTACATCTTCCTTCTTTGTCTTCAGCCTTACATATATCACCTACTAAATTATTAAGTCACTGGGTCCGTGGAAAGGATATTAGGCTTATGACGTTTGTGGTACGCCTAATAAAGGCATCCTACCAGAACTAAGCCTTGCATTATATGTTGAAAGCGACTGTTGCTGCCGATAGATCTAAGCTTATCATCGGAATTGTCCAAAACCGTCTAAATACCGGTGTTAAATGATCCTTTGTGCGATCGTAGGTGTTGGCTTCTAGCTGGCCTTAATTGATACGTTTTCATTAAGCCTGAGAACTAGCTACTTTGCTCCGCCGTTTCCAACTACTATCAGTATGTGTACAGTAAAATAATATATATATTTCATCTTGTCGACAAAGAGAGAACGTTACAAGTCATAGACCCTAGCATCAGACATCTTGCTCTCCACTTATCCCCTCTTGGCCGCATTTACTTAGCTTTATCTGGTATTCACATATCTATGACTATTGACAACACCAGTAGACCGGCCTAATCAAAAGCAGCTCCTCTTCTTCAACTGCTTTTGCTAGTAAAACCTCCGCATTCACCGATTCCTTTTCACTCGCACGAAAGTTAACCAACGACAGAGGGGCCCATGCCACACTGCCTTACTGGACCACCAGAAACTTTCGACTGCCACTTGTCTTACCTTGACCGCCCGTGCGTTATTTATCTTTTAGCTGGCTCCAAATCCCACCACGCGTTACGCGTAATAGTGGGTGAACAAACAGCTCCCACTTTTTTGGTTACTATCCGACCCTTGAGTTACCTTATCACTCTTCGCTTAGGGTGCTAGAACAGCTCTTGCCAGGAAAACCACTAAGGAAATAGCTGGTGCGACAATATAGTGCTAGGTAACATTGCCGCCTAAATGAAGACCTCTGGCACGTGCTTCAGGACTTAACACTGGAAAAAATAACCATAAAATAAATCGGAGCTGCAAAATAGCGTACATCAACACATGAGGCATGATAATCCCTCGTGTTCCCCCCAGAATTAGAGTTGGTAATGCCCCACCAAGGCAGACCCAAATGGATTTCACACCCCAACGCCTTTTTCTAAGTTTTCGGATACTCCTTTCTTTGGTATCAGTGACAGAATCCACTAGCTCACTGGTGTTGGAGACAGCTTCATGAACATAGAAGATTGGCTCTAAGCGAGAAAACTTGCAACGTTTATCTAAGAAATATGTGTATTTTCCCGGCCCAAACGTGTCAAATGATCCCAAAGGTCTCCTGTGTTATTAAGACAGCTAGCTCATGCAGACTTGATATAAACTTCAGAACGACGCAGTGGCTTAAAAATACTAAAATCTATATTCCTAGTGGTTTAGGTGGCTAAGTATCCACTGAAAATGATAAACGCAGGCCTTCTGACCGAGGGCTAATTATAAGTTCTCCTGAATTCTTATGCATACATAATATTCCTTACTGAGTTTCTAGTGTTTTCTCGCAAAATAAGCTCATTTGTCTACATTTGTTAAGTATGCCTGGTTTTCTGCCACCAACGACGTACCTAGTTGTTGCAGTGTATTACGGGCTATATAGAGCATTACTAGATAGCTGGGCCTATGTAGAACGTATATCACTTCGCTACATTTTGCGTTTTCCTCTCATTTTTCTGGTATATGCTTGCAAAGCAAAAAGCCGGTTTTTGCGAAAAACAATAATAGTTATTCCTAGACCACCATTCAATTGCAAAGAACTCGCCAACTGTTGCACTTATTGCATGCCTTTTACATTTAGCAGAATCAGCAGCTAAAACTTGTCCTAAGCAGCTTATTATTGTGCTACTACACACAATATTCTAGCCTTCGAAAAGCTTCTTTTTTCGGCGATTTACTCATGTTGAAATTCGGCGCCAGAAATAAATATCAGCGGAAGAACCATTTGCCTATATATTTTAATTGTATTTTTCTAGTGAAGTGCGCCGTCTTTGTTTGTCTCTTAACAAATGCTTGTTTAGTTGCGTTTCTCGAAATTATTTTTGACCTTTTCGTATCCTTTATAATTACGCCACTCTGATTTTTTCCATGTGCGAACCAATAATTTTGGCGTGTGAGCGGGCCAAGATAGTCCTATGGCTTTAAAGTGAATTTGTGGTGAACTGGATCTTGTTCCAATGAAAACCTGCACAACCACGGCTCTGTGCAACTTTCACAACAATGAAAATCAAGGAGCGAAATAAGGCCCGAAGAAACCAGAAGAAATTCAAGTGGGCACCTTTGACCCTCGTCAGCCGTCCACTAAAACTGCCAATGCATTGTAATTACCAACGGGGAACATATACTCATATTTTACTTACTTCCATGCAAGAGGACAGGATTAATATAAAGATTGCTTTGAACCATTAGTGGTGCAGCGCCTAGCCCATCTAGAAATATACCTAGTTATATATTCATTTATTTATTAATCCGAGGCCCTTTGGTGCGCTCACTACTAGTCGAGACTAGTGTGGCTTGCGTCTAATGCTATTTCGATGCGGAACTATTCTAATTCGCTACCTAGTCAGCGTTCATACCAAATGGATTCAAATATAAAAGACTTAAAGGTAAATGCATCAACCAGAGAGTTAAAGGAATACAAGTAATGATTCGAACTACAGTAGCTCACCAAAGGTGACCTCGGCGAAGAACTTTAGGCGATCACTTTTCAACCGTTTTTGGTGAGAGGCTTGTTGCTTTTTGCAGAACTTGGCTTATATTTGACTCCCTTCGAAGTTATCATACGACAAAATGAAAGACCTCCATTTGCCGCCTTTTTGCGGGAAACCTTTATGGTTGCCGATAGGGTTAAGGTCAACATATTGTTACGTCTAACAAATCAATCCGTTCTCAATTTCATCAGCCAATTTCAGTCTCAGGCTTCATCTATTGCATTTGGGTATAGGATTGATGAACGCCTGAGAGGTCGCCTAATGGCTGCAAAATAATTCTAACTTATATCGCCAGTCCCTATCAATTCCAGCACCGAATTCTTACCAAGTGAAATCAATCTGTTTGCACTATCAGGATGTTTCAGACACTAAAAGTTCCAAACTACTGTTGTTGATCGGTAAGCCTTTGGGCACAACCAACCGCCAAACTCATGCCTAAATGATGAGCTAGTAGAAAAACAACATCCTTCAACCTCACGGAATTGCTAAATCGCACGCCAAGAAAAAATTTAGTGGGTGTACATTATGCTCAAGTCGACAAAAGGAGTGGACAATGTGTTTCTTGTGAAAAGCTGTATTCCCTCTATATTTGTCCCCATCGGAGCTCCACATGCCGTCAAGGTGGAAAATTCGGACATAACCGCAATATTTGCCTTCAATTCAAACGTTGTAATATAGTGAAACTAGTTGTTGATTCCACTGTGAACTTACTAAAAGCTTGCCATTCGTTGATGCCGGCTAAGAATACAAGTGATCACTTATTCGAGACTATACGCTTTGGACTTGGTACGTCACACCGTTTCCTTGTTGATACTGGTAGTGTGGAATCCCACATTTAAAAGACGGGTCTCAATCTATTTTTACCCTGCTATTCTGCTTGCTTATATATCCATCATTAATAAAAACAACTGGATATACCCTTCCGGTGGCAAGCTTTCTTATTTTGCTTGTATTAGATAACCTTTCTAACTGTCGAGTGCACATGTTGTCGTTCGTTAAGGCTGGTCCGTTCTCGGTCCTAAATTTGTACAGATGCTTAAACTAAGTGTTAGTATTCTGTCAACCACTGATCCTGACACTCAACTTCGTGTTTTAAACCACGATTGGTCAGCGACATTTGGTAGGGGAAATCCGGGCCGATATTGTGAGTAGCTGGTGTTTCTTTTTTCTGTAAACATATACTTCCCTTTGGACTAAAGGAACCTGTTTGCAAGGTAATTGTGTCTCCTTATAAACCTAATGCTACTCCTTTTCGCCTGCAACCATCCAAGCATTTCGAGAAGCAAGGCTTAAAATATGCATAGTTGCAGGTAACACTAACTGAGGACTCCAGTAAACTGTCTACCATCAGCACAGCTTTTGTGTTGTATCGGTATAGAATACTTCTCTTCGGTCTTAGTGTCTCGACAACCATAAATCAAGACGTAGGCAACTCTATTGTGAAAGAGCACGCGTGTGTTGGGTTATAGCAGGACGATGTGTTTATGCATGTTGTTGATAACCACAAACATGCTGCTCCATTGCTTGGACTTCTAACACGCTTCCAAGAAGCTAATACGCACATCAGCCCAAAGAAGTGCCCAATTGGTGTCTAAGGGAGCAGTTAGCTTGGTTGGCACCCTACATCTAAAAGATGCCAACCAGCTTCTGATCGGAAAAAGTCACTGTTTGCAATTTAGTCGCCCACCAATTTCCATAATCTTAGATCACTGATGGGAGTCTTCCAGTCCTCTTCCAACTTCATTCCTAAGTTTGCGGCCATTGCTTTTCCTTAATGCACTTTGTTTTATGACAAGTTTTGTTTGGTTAGACAAGCGTGAGCAAGATTTTCTAGAGCATTTGAAGATGCTTGCAACTTTTGTGTACTTCATAAATGCACACCAAAACAAACAACCATAATTTTCACGGCTGACCCAACAACCGGTATAGGTGTTATAGTTGAGCAAGCCGGGCAACCTATTCTGTGTATCTGTTGTCGACTCAGCAATGCTGCATATGGCTACGCTCAGACACATCAAGAAGTTTTGGCTGCATACTGGGTAGTCACTAGACTTCAGAAATATGTTAGGTTTCAGGTTTACTATTGTGCCGGATCACGAAGTGCTAAGGTTCATATACTACACTGCTTATTCGTTAGCTAACTTCGACACCGATGGTGGGAAGTTGAAGGGTTGCTCTTAGCGCAAACAACTAGGTGGTTACCCACAGAATTGCGAAGATCCTTCCTCAAGTCGAGTACTTAACGCGAACAACAACAGTATTTGAAACCGATACTGCGCTGAGTTGTCTAATCAACCAGCCGCTTCTAACCTCATGTTCAGTCATTATCAAGAAAGCTAGAAAGTATTACGTGTCCCTGATTTCTGCTTTTAAACGTGCCGGAGTAGGTATCATTCTAAGCTTCTGTCCCGTTTTGGTGTAGGTATCATTCTAAGCTCTAAGGCTGTGCTATCGTTGGTTGATTGGATTCCGGTGAACAGCCGTTTATATGCAGCTCGTTTGAACACGTCAGCTAAGGTTGATTCACGCAGTAGTAAAAGCTCCTTTTGTTCGTGTTTTCCGCTTAAGCTCCCACCGACTGCAGTTCTAATGCTGTCAAGGACATATTCTATCACGAACTGAACGCGCTATTAAGCAGTGGTACGAGTTCAGATATCATAGTATTTGCAGAGGATACGAACGCACAATTAGGGCGTATGAGCACTTCAGAAGCTCAGCTGGGTTGTAATTATGGACTTAACTCCGAACGGACTGACAACTGCAAGCGTCTGTTCCAACTATGTGCGGAGCACCAGTTGTTTCTTAGAAGCACTGCTTTTAGACACTGTGGGCGACTAAGTGCCACTTGGCGTCCTCCTGTAACTGACCAGCGATGGACCAAAATTAACAACATAGCCATAAGTTGCAGGTGGCGTGGTTCCATCCTGGATTGCCGCTCGTACTGGAGTACCTGTGTCGACTCTGATCATGACTTGGTACGCTGTCGTTTCTCCATATACTTTACCGGGAGGCGCACTAACTGTCCCCTACGATTGGCAACGGAGAAATTGGATCAGTCCTCGGTCAGGCCAGCCTACCACGAAGCACTACATACCGAAGTTCCGCTGTCCTGTCCTTATGACACTGAGCTTCATTGGAATAGGATTTCGGTTGCCATGCACGACGCAAGAGCAGCTGCTTGTGGCATTATCCATCGTCACCGCGCCAGTAACTGGATATCCGATAGGTCGGTGAACCTGTTGGAATCTAGTAGACACCTCCCGACTGGCCCTGAACACAGCGTGACCAGACGGGCTATTAGGTGTGAACTAAGCAGAGCCTACATGCTGACAAGGAAGCCTGGTGGACCAGTCGGGTTCAAGAAATGGAAGAGGCAGGAGCAGTAGGCAATTACCGCAAGCTTTTCCAGATAATAGGCACCACTGGTCCCAGGAAACAGGCATCAGTGACACAAGCAGAGACAGCGCGGGTGCGCTGATACACAATAAGGAGCGCCGTATGGCTCGTTGGGCGGAAGACTTTCAAGAGCAGTTCAGCTGGCCTCCTGCTCCCGGACCTATTCCTACACAGGTGATGCAGGCTGAGTCATTGACGATTAGTTTAGAGCCTCCATCGGAGGCTGATGTGTGAAACGCGAACACAGCCCTCAATCGTTTTCGTGCCAATGGCCCGGCTTCCCTCCCACCTGCACTATTTCATGCTGGAGGTGAGGTCCTCTGCAAAGCACTGACCTCCTTATTCGAAGGTACTGGAAGGAAGAGATTGTCCCAGCTAATTGGAAAGAATCGATTATAGTGGCAATATAAAAGAAGGGAAATGGCACAGACGGTTCTAACCAGAGGAGTATTAGCCTACCGCCAGTTGTGACAAAGTTATTGGCCTCGATTATCGTTCCTCGCTTCACTACAAAACGGGACTCTCGGATTAGGGAAGAGTAGGCCGGTTTCCGTCCAGGGCGTGGCAGTATAGACCATATATTCACTCTGTGGATGGCGCCAGAGCAGCGCCACGCATACCGCAGATCGACAATAGCTATGTTCCTCGGATTCAAGTGTACGTTAGCTTCAGTCGATCGATCGATTCTGTTCGAAATACATGCGCGGAAAGGGTTTCCCATGAAATATACTCGAACATTACAGGCCGCGTCAGGGTCTGCGGTATCGTATCGGATGGCTTTCCGACCATCATTGGCGTTAGTCAGAGCCGTCCGATTTCCCCATTTTTGTTCAAGTTCGTCGTGGATTATATCGTGGAGGGTTCCCTTGTGGAAGCTCACGACGTAGGCTTTGAAGTGCTGCGTGGTGAATGGTTAGTTTATCAAGATTATGCGGACGATATCGTCTTGCTTTTCGACGATGTTGAGGCGGGACAATCAACCCTGAATAGCCTGTCCAGAGTGGTCCCATAATTTGGTATTCCCTTTGCAACTTCTAAGTGCAAAGAGTTGCTGCAGGACCATCAGCCACATGATGACCCTTGACCCTTGCTAACGAGGAACTCGCGCTGGTTGATCAATTCACTTATCTTGGCAGCTGCATCAGCAACGATGGGCGCATAGAAAATGACGTCAGCTCACGCATTGCAAAACTAGAGCGACAATCTTAAACCTGCAGCATCTTTGGCGACAGAATTGAATTTCCCTCTGTCTGAAAGGCCGGGTATACAAGGCCACAGTGAGCACCGTTCTGCTCTATGGTAGTGAAACTTGGCCCCTTCGGTCTGAAGATCTGAGACGCCTTCAAGTCTTTGATCATCGCTGTTTGCGAAGCATTGCTGGTGTCGGATGGCACCAGCATGTCCGCAATGATGACATGCGTAGGCGAGTACCAAGTAGTAATATTTATAAATAAATAAATAAATAAATTTAAAGCAGTTAGTTCCCTTCAGAAATTTGAAAAGCACGGTAAGAAGACGAAAACTGGTAGATGCATGCATTTCGTATTGTCTCCTCAGTACCATTAACAACAAACGGTATGCAACTATATACTTATATATACGTGGGTGACCGAATAAGCATAAGGTGAAAAATGAATGACGGAAGTTCCACACCTATGTCCACGGCAGTCCTAAGCTGATAAATAATTGCTTTTGAACACACAGGGCCGGCTTCCTCCGGCTTATAGCAACCGCCTGGGCGAAACGGAGGAAGCGGGGATTAGGGTGACGTGATACAAGTGTGAACGCTGATCCGAGCTCTATCCGGTGACGCGTAGTCAGTGGGTGTTTACCTATTGAGGAAGCTGGTGGTTTGCGCAAGCACGGAACTTTAGTGGGACAGGGATTCTGGTCAATTTCACGTTGAACCCACCTTGGTACGTGTTCCTTTATTCGGGAAGTCAGAGACCGATTGGTTCTGCCCATGTAACTGTCTCCGCAGTCGCATACGAATTTGTATATGCAGTGTGAGTTGGCCCCTATCCTGCAACCTTCACCCTACTTACAAACTTCCAACATTAATCTACCATCACCCCTTGGACATCTGAAGGACAGGTACTTCGGTCCATTGGGAAGTGACGTGTGAGTGAGCCAATCTGCAACATCAGGACAGGTACTGTGAGCCCAATGGCAATACGTCGCGCACCAAGCAGAGGTCATGTGTTAAAATTTGCGCACCTAATCGTCAGCCCTCGGTAGCTCAGGTGGTAGAGCAGCGGACCGGAAATTCGTGGACCGGGGTTCGACCCCCCGTCGAGGCATATTATTGTGCGTGAATTTTAATCGTGACTTCTACTTTCTACATCCTCATCAGTCGCAGAGATGACGGCTTCATTAGAAGGTCTATCTACAGAAAAGCAACCTGGTCCGGCCAATACCTGCACTTCACCAGCTTCACACCAGTGCGGTACAAGCGGACCCTTGTGAAAACTTTAGTTAGTCGTGCTAGACGAATTTGCTCCGCTGATTGTCTAGCCGACGAGCTAGAGTTAATTTCAACGACCCTCGTTGCAAATGGACACAGCCAACAGCGAGGCCCGAAAGCTTGGTGCATACGGCAGCCAAGAAAAAGATCTATATCGAGTTGACATTCAAGGGTGACTTTACTGTATTGAAAACCACGAAACGTTTAATCTCTGCTACGCAGAGAAGTTACTGTGCTGCTCAGGTTGTGGTCATCAATAGTACCTGTAACTTGCCGGTGCCTCCAATGAAGGAAGCTCAACCGATATGGGCCAACTCACACTGCATATACAAATTCGTATGCGACTGCGGAGACGGTTACATAGGCAGAACCAATCGGTCTTTGACTTCCCGAATAAAGGAACACGTACCAAGGTGGGTTCAACGTGAAACTGACCAGAATCCCTGTCCCACTAAAGTTCCGTGCTTGCGCAAACCACCAGCTTCCTCAATAGGTAAACACCTACTGACTACGCGTCACTGGATAGAGCTCGGATCAGCGTTCACACTTGTATTACGTCACCCTAATCCCCGCTTCCTCCGTTTCGCCCAGGCGGTTGCTATAAGCCGGAGGAAGCCGGCCCTGTGTGTTCAAAAGCAATTATTTATCAGCTTAGGACTGCCGTGGACATAGGTGTGGAACTTCCGTCATTCATTTTTCACCTTATGCTTATTCGGTCACCCACGTATATATAAGTATATAGTTGCATACCGTTTGTTGTTAATGGTACTGAGGAGACAATACGAAATGCATGCATCTACCAGTTTTCGTCTTCTTACCGTGCTTTTCAACTTAATAAATATTTTATGCTCGTCACTGCTAGGCACACCATCAAGGGCGTGATCATGGTATTACAGACATGTATGATATGCAATTGCACAAATTAGTACATTTTGACCAATAGCATGGGAATGTATGTGTGAGCTGAGATGTGAAAGTATGTTTAACTGTGTATTTGGAAGGGGACATGTTGTGTGAGTAGGTAAATGTGACCGTGTGTGCTGTTGTTCGTTGTGTTCGCCATCAAAGGGGGAATCAATGTAACGCTTTGAATCAGATGACGTCCGTGTTGTGTGAATGATCCTCCGGAAAAGGGAAGAGGCAATAACTCTATTTAGTGGTGAGTCACATCCGCCACGTCGCAGTGTTGTTAAACGGATACTTTTGGCTTTTTGTAGAGAGAACGCTTGCCAGGCGAAATCCCACCACATCCTGGAACACTGCCGCCGAACGATTTGCTGGAACGGGATTTACCCGAACCACCCAGCTGGCAACACGAGCAGGTTGTTCGGCTAGCCAGCCACTATCTTCCAGCCAGCTATCTTCCTAGAACAACAGATAGCACTGAATAAGTTGCGTTGGCTCGGGCACGTGCTACGCATGCCTGGTCACCGCTTACCTAGGAGGACTCTGTTCAGTCTGCCAGTTGTAGGATGGCGCAAGGATCGAGGTGTACAGAAGTTGACTTGGCAGTAAGAAATGAAGTCACTGACAACCAAACCGGGTGCCGTTGGTCCGTCTCGCCCTCCGGGTTGGAGTCCACGTGACTCACCTTGTGCTTGGCTCGAGACTTTACATTACATGGCTCGTAGTAGACACCAGTGGCGCGTCTGCTGCCGTCTTCTAGTTGGGTTGCCTGTTTAAAGTGTGTTTGATGCTGAGTTATCTGCGGGGTAATAGCTGATTATGACGCGAGGCAGTGAAAGACGCAAGGAAGCTGTCTCGCCGATGCCGCCTAATATTTGCAAGATAGCCAGCTATTTGTGACGGTATGTTTTCTACAGAAGGTGTAGGCGCCTTGCCCCTGAATGTTCGCTTAAGGCATTAAGGTTTGCAGGTAAATACCGCTTGTGTCCCTCTCCTTATTCTTTATTTCATAGATCCCCGTGGTTGTATGGAAGCAAAGCATCAGATCAAATGGCTGATGTACGTCTGTTTGATTGGTTAGTTGATTGCTTTTAAACGAGGATGGAATGTTCATCTCGAACGGAAGCTTTAAAGGTTTTATGAGCGTCGTGTTGTGTTGCGGGTTACACTTGATGGATTACTGTGTGTGAATACCCGTGTCGTTATTCCGCCGTTTGGAATCAGCTGTTCTGACGGATTTACCTGCTGCTCATCTAGGTGTTGAAAAAATGAGGCCATTAGCTTGATGCTTGTGCTGATGGCCGGATGTAAATGCAGCTATATAATGTCATGCTTCCGGTTGCTCGATAAGTAAGCACTACTTCCTACAGCCGCCGCTGATGTGAACACTATGAACGATAACATGTGAGCCATGGCACAGTATACACATGGAGTAGAGTGGCCCATTTCTACAGCAGTACTATACGTTATTGGTGTTTGATGCTTATTGAAAGTGGCTGGAATTATTCCTGCCTGCTAAACCTGAGGTTGCTTTTACTGTCTGTGCCTTGAGAAAAGTGTTTAGTAGGGAAGGAGTCTCAGTAGCTCTTGTAAGTGCTAATGGCTTACACTTTTGTGATTCAGTTGTTACCAATTGGGTGCAGAGGCTTAGGTGTCTGCACCGTTTCACTGCTGCAAAACGTCCGTGCTCTAAGGACCTCGCTGAAAAATTTGTTTTAAAAATAAAACGTTCTATTACCTCCGGTGCTTCTAGTAGTTTGTTAAATTTGATCGCCGTGTTGAGAACGTCTTGCTTCAATATCGTACCTGTGTGTATTCCACCAATAAAGATACACCCTCTTAGCTGTGTAAATCCAGACAATTGAGTCCGGATATGCTTTGGTTATGAACCAATGTAGTATGGTAATTTTGAGCCACTGCTTTAGGTCCTTAATCTATAAAGCTTGCAAATGTACTTGAAAGTCCAATGGATGAAATTCTGGCTTTCTATGACTGCCCTGTACATAACTGACATGTTGAGCAGGTACGAAACAAGGATTCCGGTCAGTTGTCATTTGATTCTGTGTGCACTGAAAATACTAATAACCGTTCAGTTTCAGTTTCTCATGGACACAGTGAGCCGTCAGCCTCCAAGCTGCTAGATTGCAGCAACAATCGCAAACGAACTACAGAAACCTGGAATTGCATGCAAACTTCGTATGACGTGCTGGGTGCACACACAATATTCCATGCTTGAGTATTTTTATTCTTGTTCACAAATTGACTTAGAAGCTATTCCCGCGAAACCCCAAGTGCAAAGCAGCTGTTCTAACTACGAGTCGTAACTAACTAGGATGAAGCCCAATTCTATTTTGATTCCGAATGTACTATAGTACATGCAATATTGGGTTTGGAGCGCATAGACGAATCCTTTACCTGCCGATAGAAAATCAACAAACAAAACATTATAAACCAAATAATGGAAGCAGAAGCGTGTTCTGCGATTACTATACAGCAATGGAATAACATACTGTGGGAATAAGAATTGCGAAACAAGTCGTGTCTTGCTTCGAGATAGCAAAACTTTTCTGCCAACGTTGTTGGTTCTTCAAATGTGATGTGTGACCGTAGCAAGTAAGCCTAATGTAGGTACACTACTTATACTTCCTAATGGCGCTGCTTTTTAATGTAGGCTTATTTATTTGCACATGATACTTGCAGTCACCAACCGCCACAGAGATATTCTGGTAGCTGACAAGCTTTTGGCGCACTAGGTTTCTAGAGGGTCGTGGCCTCTTTGCTGTTCGGACGTAACTTCCATGTTGGGAATCCATCAAAAGAAACTGCACAAGCTTGTGGAGAAGGAGTGTGATTAAGCTACCTGGTCCACCATGCCTCAGGGTTAGGAAACCTTATTACTTGCTTGGAGCCATAAGGAGTTATAACCCACAGCCGACGTTGTTGTTTAATTTACGTAAGGGGAAACCCAGGATAGGATGAAATAGGTTAGCTTAGCAAGAAGAAAACACAAGTGGATAACAAGCGTAATACAGCTTCTCATGCCCAAAAGGCATTCCTCACTTTGTCGAGAATAAAATATTTATGTATATATATAAATAGCACATGCTTTTGAGGATGTTCAACAATGACGAGGTGGATATGGATGCACGACGATTTACTCTTAATGGAAGTCGGCTCGGACGACGTGGACATGAATAAGGAACTAGGAGTTGATGGTAATACGTAGGAGAGGCGGCGCAAGTAGACTGGCTTTTAGTTGACACAATTGCCATCTGAGTTAAGTCTACTAGTTATTAGTGAATACCAACAGTGTCACAGAATAGCCCAATAAACCAGCAAAGGAATGCAATCCAAACAGTCTAAGAAACATATAGTTGGAGCCAAGAGGAGAAGCTCCCAGCAAGCTGCAGATATGCGAAGGGATGAGCCTTAAGCACGCAAAATTGCTGTAGCTAAACAGAGGTATGAATGTATGCGTGTGTTCACCGAGCTGGCTGATTTGGCTGCAAACGTTTCATCGTCAGACTAGACGACATCATCAGTGCGATTTATGCGGGCCACTTGCAGATCTAAGTGATTATTGATCACTTAGTTCGAATGTCAGGAGTTGATTGGTCCACGTGAACTGACCGCGTAGTCATCTCTGTCGTACTGTTGGCTGGAGTCCGCCTCAAGTAGCCCGCATAAATCGCACTGGTGATGTCGTCTAGTCTGAGGATGCAACGTTTGCAGTCAAATCAGCCAGCTCGGCGAACACCCGCATACCCTCATCCGTATCCCGAGCTGCAAATACTCGCACGGATTTCGAAAGAGGTATGAAGGTTAGCTGAAAGAAAGATAGTGGCATTAATGCACTGGCTATCAGTAGCCAAGTGCAGCCAGTCCAAAAATAATTTGGTCACTAGTGAAGACCTACAGTGACACAAGCCAAATCAACAAACTGGCGAAGGTAAGTGATACATGCATGTGAAACCTTAAACGATGGAATATTTTGGGGAGATAATTGTGGTTCCTTGCAAGCCCGGGATTTACGCAGCCATACATGTAGCCGACGGCGAAGGTTCGCGGCTAAATAAAAGTGCAGAAGGTAAGCAAAATGCCAGATAATAGCGCTAGGAGCAAGAGCATCATTGGCCAGCAACGCCAATTGGATTAGGCCTTCTAGTTACAAGTAAATAAATAAATAAATGGTATATTCTCGGTAAAACGAGACACACCTGTAAAGGCGTGATCAAATATGCATACAAGCATAGCCTCTGTGGAATGTTAAAACATTTCGTTTTAATGAAAGTATGAAAGAAAAGATGTTGTCCGTATGAGTGAGCATACTGTCAGGTAATAGTCAGACCCAGGGACATTATGGCGCTGTGGCGCGCAAAAATCCGTCGAAACACAAGTTGGGGGTAATTTCGCTAGGTAGTGTTCCGTGAGCACAGGAGCCTAAACAAGGTTTTGTTGCAACCAATAACCATTACGAGATAGGGATGATCTGTGCTCCAACAAAGCATTCTTCATAGCAGAATTAGTTGCGCAGGTTCGATGTAGAAGGCTGAGGACTGCGTCAGTGTGAAATGCTTAGCTGTGACTTTATTTTGTGGCGAGTCACATCCGCCACGTTGCAGTGTTGTTAAGCGGACATTTGTGGCTTTTTATAGGGAGAACGCTTGCCAGGCGAAAACCCACCACGTCCTGTAACACTGCCGTAGCTTTCGTTGAACAGTAGTGCAAGTCTGTTATGCATCGTATAGACCAATTTTGCATTCTATTATTCGCAGTCGGTTGACAGCCAAAATTCTTCGTTGGTGGGCAGAATGGCTTAGAACTGATACGGCAGTAGTCGTTGGGGCCGGTAAATGATGCAAGATTCGAAGAGTCGAATGATAATGATGCAGGTGGGTAAACACATTGTTAATAGAGGCCGGCTCTTCTATTATATTTTTGCTCGGCTCGCAAACCGTGTCCAGCTATCCACGCTGGACTTGTCATGGGGTCGGTGAGTGAAGTTGTTTCTTGTGGCTGAATATGTCCTTAATAGGTAAAAACACTATTCTCTGCAAATTGGATTTGGGATTCCTGCAGATGTAAGTAAGTGTAACTGTTTCCATAGCCAAGTGAAAATTTCATGGAAGACCATCGGAATAGCCACGTTTACGTGCGCAACGCTGTCCGTGAAATGACATCAGAATAGCTCCAGGTGACTGGCGAATAGGAATGTTTGAGGCAGTGAAGGTAATCACGCCAGAGTTGTTTGTCTTCGGTTGTGGAACGGGGGATCCATGTACATATATTATTCCAGGTGAGTAAATTGTTCTCTGAGTACGAGGCAAGCTAAACCCATTTGTTTAGACCCCGTGAAGGTAGCGCCTCCGGAATGGCGGAATGAGCTCCATTTGGACGTGTGTGTGGGTTTTTCATTTCCTGGAGAAAGGACCAAGCGTTTTGAGGATGGGTCGGCTAGTCCCAGTGGATAAACCTTCTTGTTTTGCCGGATGTACCTGTGGGAATCTCGGGAAAAACGGTTACCTATAGTGGTTACCTATAGTGTGGCAGAATAAGTCAAGAAACAGCAAAGCTATGTGATGCAGACATTCTAAGAGATTAAAGGTTGGAGCAATAAGGAGTGGCTACTAGCAAGCTCTGGAGATGCGCAGATATGCATGGACATACGACTAATAGCTGCTGATAAATAGAGGTGCAATAGGTACGTAGCTCGACGGACACTGGCGCCAGGAAGGAGGGTATCGACGACCAACAATGGAGTTTGGATAAAGCTTAGGTCCTGATGACTAACTACAGTGTCACAGGATAAGTCAACAAACCAGCTGCTGTAGCGCAAATAAGCCAAAGTAATAACTTTTGGAGAGGAGAGAAGTGTCGCCTAGCAAGCTCCGTAGATGAGCAGAAATGTATAGAGCCTATGCCGACTTGCTGCTGCTAAACATAAATAAATAAATATTTTACCCTCGACTACGCGAGGCAAGCCCATGAAGACATAATCAGGTAGGTGCAACGGTAGACAGTTTATGGCAATCGTAACGGCAATAGTAGGAAATTTTCCGTACGTTTATGATTGGAACTTTACAATGGTAAAGCATGGAAACAGGGCTGTCGTGAGATCAGGACCCGGTTGTAAGGACATAATCGGTCTGACATATATTGCAGTCATACCTCAGCTAATAATAGTTTAAGAAGCAATGATGATCCAATAAAGTTGCCTGAAGATCAAGGTCGTGAGTGATGTGACAAATACTGAGTTCTTGCGTACATAACGTCAGGATCAACGATGATATCGTAGCAAGTAAAGACACGACAGCGTATGCGTGAAATCGTAACAAGTAGAGACGACAGTATATGCTGATGTGAAAGTTCCAGCGTACCGAACGTACCTAAAATGGTTACGCTAGTTGTTTTGCTAGTGGGAAGTTACGGGCTGTGACTTTATTCGGTGGCGAGTAACATTCTTCACGTTGCAGTGTAGTGAAGTGGACGTCTGCAGGTTTTTATAGGGAGAACGGTTGCCTGGCGCAAACCCACTACATCCTTAAACACTGCCACCGAATCATTGAATGGCAAGTTGTAACTGCTTGTGCTTCTTCGTGAGCCTTTATTTGCTCGGTTATACTCAGTCAACTTGCGTCCCGTTTTTCTGTTGACTGATGCGGTAGGCAAGCCTAGTTCGTTCCTGGGCCCTGTTCTGTCCTGACTGCGTGGCTGAGCCCCATTGGTAAGTCATAAATTGAATATCTTTTGTATATGTTGGGTTGGTCGACTGCAGAACCATGGAATGTCTGCAAACAATATCCAGTGAAAGATGTTGAATTGTTTTTGAAGACCTGAAGGATGGGATATTGTCCCCAAATACAAAGCGAAGGTTCTTTCGGGGTTATTTTGTAAAATGGGTTGGAAAGTTAGGCATCCAAGGCCAAAACAACGGGCAAAGCGGGAGAAAGAGCTTCGGATGAGTAGCAAGTAAAAGTACAAATCCAGTAGCAAAATTGACCGAGCTCAGTTGTTCTGGCCTTGCGTCAGTAGGAGAATGTGACTTCGAAAACAACAGCAATACTCCAGGTAAGAAGTATGTGAAAGCGATATGGTTCGGCTGTTTGAACTCAACGGACGTGAGACTACCGACACATAACGGCGCTAGGCGAGAGTATCAGTGGCCAGCAATGGCAATCGGAGTAAAACATCTAGTTATTAGTGGATACCTACAGTATCACAGAACAAGTACACAAACCTCAAATGTATGGAATGCCAGCAATTCAAACGAACGTGTGTTGTAGAGATAAGAAGTGACTTCTGGCAATCCACGGATAAGAGCAGAGCTGTATGGTGCCTATGCCAATTAGCAGTTGCTAAACGGAGATGAAGAAGGTGAGCCTAACGACTGATAATTTCGATAGGAGACAGAGTCCCAGTGGACAGCAACAACATTCGGCTGGCTAGGCGAACCTCCTCGTGGTGCCAGCTGGGTGGTTCGGGGTTTTCCCGTTCCAGCAAATCGTTCGGCGGCAGTGATCCAAGATGTGGTGGGATTTTGCCTGGCAAGCGTTCTCTCTATAAAAAACCACAGATATCCGTTTAACAACACTGCGACGTGGCGGATGTGACTCACCACTAAATAAAGTCACTGACTCTTCCCTTTTCCGGAGGATCATTCACATATCACGAACGACATCTGCTTCAAAGCGTTCCATTGATTCCCCCTTTGATGGCGAACACAACGAACAAAAGCACACACGGTCACATTTACCTGCTCACACTACATGGCTCCCTCCAAATACACAGTTAAACATACTTTTACATCTCAACACACATAAATTCCTATGCCATTTATCAAAACGCACTAATTTGTGCAATTGCATATCATACATGTCTGTATTACCATGATCATGCCCTTGATGGTGTGCCTCAAAATGACGAGAATAAACTATTTATTTATTTATTTATTTATTTATACAGTGTCACAGAATATTTCAACAAATAGCAAAGGCATGTGATACAAACTGTCCATGAGAACAAATTTGGAGAAATAAGGAATGGCTACCAGATTTCCCCGGAAATGCGCAGTGATGCATGGTGCCTGCGATGATTGGCCGCAACTAAACAAAAGGGCGGCAGATAAGACGAACGACAGATAAGAGCACCAAGATAGAAGTATCAGTGCCGAACAATGGCGAATGGATTAAACCTTCAAGCTACTGTTGAATACCACCAGTGTCACTGAATAAGTCAAAAACCTCAAATGTACGTGACTTAATCTGCAAAGAGAATAGAGGTTAGCTGGATAAAACAATGGGTCCCAGCATGCTCCGGATATGCGCAGAGATGCATAAAGCATATGACGAAAAGCTGCTGCCGAACAAAGGTGCCAAATGTAAGACAACCTAAAAGTAATGGCGCCAGTAAAGAGTATCAGTGGCCAGATGGAGCCGTTCCATTAAGAAGTTTGGTCACCAGTGCTTACCTGCAGTGTAACAACATACATCGAGAACCCAACAAAGTTAAGTGCTACCTTCATCCCAAGAGAATATAGGATGGAGAGACAAGGAAGGTCACCTAGAATGCTCCGGATATGAGCAGAAATGCATGAAGCTTAAGAAGCATAACTGCAAAATTGAGGCGAAAATAAGCTGAGCGACAGATATTGACGCTAGGAACGAGAGTACCTGTAGCCAGCAAAGTCATTCGGATTAAGCATTTTAGTTACTATTCGATACCTACGGTTCGAGGGAAAAAAGCAAAAACCCGCCAAGGTATGTGCCATAAACAAATAAAGGGTGTGATATTTGGAGGTAAGGAGTGGCTCCTGTGGAAGAGATGCAGGGAATCTAGAGTAACTCGCTGCGGCTGAAGTGACATGACAATGGTAAGCAGGACAGCTAGTAGCCATTGTCTACATCTCTCATTTGGATTGTGTCTGCCTTTTCCCGTTATTTTTTGTTTACACTTTGGTTTTAACTGAGCAACAACGGATAAAGGAGCTTTTCGGGATTCGATTCTGCTTTGGTTTTGGCTACACGTGTTTTGCTGTTGTTCGTCGTTGGTCTCTTGGCCTCGTTCATCAATCATCGGCTCAACCGCATCGAGTTAGTGTGCCGAGTAAGTTTCAGCTTCCGATCGGATTGTACAACTTATGCCGGATTACTGAGGATCGTGTATCACCGAAGGTCAGGTCCGGCATTCCTACTTAATAGACTTGGAGCACGTCTATGTAGGTAAACCCTTTTAGTTTTGCCCTTCCACCACATATTTCAGGACACCGTTTGCCTTCTCTTGAAAGCAGAGAACTTCATGTTTGTGCCTTTACTATATTGAAGCGCTTTTCCGACACTGTCAATTCAGCACATTTTGTTGTTCACTTCTTCACTGCCTTTGCTTCCTTTAAACCTCATGTGTGCTTTTTACAATTAGAAGTTCTTTTCCCATAGGTCCCATTACTTCGCGGTCAATAACGTTATAGATAAATAAATAAATAAACATTTATTCCACGCTCTGCGAGGCGTGCCCGCGAGGGCAGCAGCAAATAAGTTCTATTATAGAGACGTATCATGGCAATTGTAACAGCGACAATCGGAGAGTGATAAAATGTTCCCATTTGAACCTGTACAAATAGGATAGAGGTAAAAATGAAGAAAGCCCATTGTCGTGAGTTCGGGCACGTTCGTATGGGCACAGTCGGTCTACCATAAAGTGTAGTAACAATTCGCAAATGTCAATGCTCAACTTCTTACCCACATGGTTACTAGCCTTATAGATTTGCTCGAGCTGATTCCGGCCGACGCACGTTAGGATAAGCTAAAAGCCGCCTTTTGATAACACAATACGGCTTCCGACGAAGCTAGACTACGACAGTTACTCTCCGGTGTTGAACCAGGCGATTGCACACCGCTACCATTCCACAGGCACATGCTTACGTTGGTTTGTTCATCTCAGCTCGATGACACGATTCTGCAACAATTCTGGACGAAATATCTTCAAGCGAACACAGCCCTTCTCGCTGTGTTTGCAGACGCTTTGTCTATTGACAAGTTGGTATGGACAGCAGTCAAATTTCATGAGTGATTTTATATAAACGCAGCATATCATTCAGTTGAGTCGACCGCCAATGCCCACAACTACATACTGGCGAGTCGACTAGAATCATAATTTAATGTTTTCCTGACACGTTCAAGGTACTCCCTGCCTACATATATCGTTTTCATTACACATGTAATGCCCGGACTATTTACACTACGCACGCTAGAACCCAACGTGTCGTCATGCATTGACGACTTTATTCCTCTTGACGACTTTTACAAGTTCCAAAGCATGTACAACTTTCGGCTTACCACCGATTACATACATAGCAACGTGTTTGTTGCGAAACATAATTGCATGTAAATGTTGGTCATGCCTGGTTTGCTTTGTCTCGACAACTTCGAGAATATCTTATTTATTTATTTATAAAGCTGATCGGAGTAAAGTAATTTCCGAAAGTTTAGCAAAGCTGGAACCCGCAATCTCGAACAATAATCGCTACCATGATAGAAGCACTAGGCGCTGCTCTCGAAGTAGACATAGTCCCGCCAGAAGTTTGACTTGTCATTTTGGTTGATACCATCACCGTTTTGGCGATGATGTAAGGAATTGTCGACCTGGTTTTAAGCACCCGAAGACATTCTACAAACCGCGGCAGGGAAGCCTCCACGCCAGCCAGTGCTGAGGACAGCTACGTCTGGCCAATCTTATAGTCTCCCACTTTATGTATGGGATGCCACGACCGATCCGTATTGCTTGGTTGACACCGGTACCCAGGTCGGCCTTATTCCACTTCCTGCAAGAAAACGCAACCTGATTTCAACCGGGCTGCCATTACAGGTGACTAACAATACCAACGTTCACACACACGGCCAGCAATGCTGACTCTCATCCTATAAATAAATAAATAAATAAATATTTATTCTCGACTATGCGGGGCACGCCAATTGAGACATGATCAGGGATGTACAGCTGTACAGACATTTCATGGGAACTGTAGTGACAGTAGAAAATTGTTCATATGTCCATGCTTGGAACTGTGCGATGGTGAACATGCGAAAGAACGATTTGGTTGTAGTGGGATCGGGATCCATTTGTTTGGACATAATCGCTCTGCCATATATCGCAGTCATACCTCGACTAATAATAGATAAAGAATCCTGAGTGATCCATTGGAAGATAATTGAAGAGCAAGCTATCCGGTATGATGATTCTAATTGAGCTGCCAGTGTGAAGTTATGGGCTGCGACTTTATTCGGTGGCGAGTCACATTCGCCACGTTGCAGTGTTGTTAAGCGGACATTTGTGGCTTTTTATAGGGAGAAAGCTTGTCAGGCGAAAACCAACCACGTCCTGAAACACTGCCGCCAATCCATTGAATGGCAAGTTGTAACTGGCTATGTTTCTTGTTGAACGTTCTTCTGCTCCGTTATTCGCAGTCAAGTTGCGTCCCATTTTTCTGCTGACTGATGCGCTATGCGAGTGGCCATTGCGTGCCTGGGTGCTCTCCTGTGTCAGATCGGTAGGTCAGGAACTAAGCATTCTTTCTGGATATGATGTGTTGATCGTCTGCAGAACCACGTGAAGCCTCGAAGAATATACGTTGAAATATGTTGAAGTCTTGGAGGACAGGATAGGTTCCGAAGAAAGAATCGCAGATCCCCCGGGGTATGTAGTGAAATTGATTAGAGATTGTGGTAACCACGGCCATTTGAGCGGTCAAAGCGGATTGAAGAGCTTAGAATGACCGAATGTTCAAGCTTTGTATTAGCAGGAGAATGTGCCTTCCGTAGTCGAAAGTCCTCCAAACAAGAGATATGTGGATGAGGTATTGTTAGGTAAATTGGACTCAGTGGTTCATGCCGCGGAAGAATTGTATCAGTGCAAGATATTGATTGATTTGTCCGGTTAGTAAGTTGTAAAAAAGTTGTTAATTCTCCGCTCATGTCCAGGTAAAGGAACTGTGTGCCTTGTATTGTTGTCGAAACGGAGGACAATTCCTTGGGTGCGTGTCGCCGTACATGCACTACTATACACGGCAGAGAACCGTCAAAGTCTTCACGTTGCTTTTCTCATTACGAATGTCCAACGCCAGATGAAAAGCTTAATAATACGACTGATTCTCTGGTACTGCACTGAGTGTACGTCTTTTTCATTCATCAGATGTATAACTGTGTTGGCGCGGACGAACGATAGGGTGAAAAAGATTGTAAAGCAACCAGCAGCCGTGAAAGCTGTCCCTCACGAAGCAGGCAAACCCGTGTCTGGTACTCGATGCTCATCAGCAGGCACTAATTCAGCACTGTGTAAGGGTAACGATCCAGAGTTAGCCACTGCACCACTAGCGTCTCCTTAGTAAGAGGCGTTCGCTGCTCATTCTTTAACAGCATCCACTTAACACTAAACAGTGTTAGAGGGCCGACCACCTACGTGTCTGTTGTTGCTACCCCTATGACGGAGGCGCCTCCCAGTGCAACCTCCGCCACGGGACTCAAGACCCCATCAATTGTCCAACCGAAAATGCAGCCACTGGTCCCTCCAAAAAGGAACATGAAATATTACCAAAGTCCATAACTGTTATAAGCTCTAATGTGACTGCATCCGGGGCGAACTCCATAAAAGTTAAGATGCTAGACGCCAAAGGCAGTTGGACTCCCTCTGTCAAATAATAGGGGGCATATGGGTCTCGTCCGGCACCCAAACCCCGTACACTATGGTGAACCGCGGTTACCTTAGGTAACCCTTCATTCAGGTAATGATGCGGAGGCAGTTCCCTTTTCTGCTACTCACATCCGCACCACCACATGCACTGTTCGAATATTTCCAGTGGATTTTGTAACCAAAATCAGAAAAGCAAACAAAGTTCGGATTACTTCCGTAAACAACAACACGCAAAGACTATTCTTGTTCACTGTGTCCCCGAGCACCAGTCACTAAGCGAGCTAGAGGCCAATGCGCATGACTGGGATGAATAGCGTTTTATTCCTGAAGTGCTCTCACTCAAAAAGGTTATCGCTAATTCGACAGCAAGGTAACAGCTAGCACCTAATTACAAAGGGTGTGCTCCTCGAGTGCTGAAACTAGCATTGCACTCCGAACTGATGGTGGAACATGTGATCAAAATGTGGCACGAAAAGCGCAAAACGCTGCCATCCGAAATACGTATAAAGGCAACGAGCACCAGATCACAGATAAACGAGGTAACACTAATCAAGCAACTTAATAAAACAATTCTGTCACAGCATAACGCAGGATGGAAACAATGCCGAAACACACCGACAGCTGAAGGAGGACAGGATGGTCACCCTCTAGTTGGCAATGTGCGCTCTATACAACTACCTGCACTGGCCCTACGGCCTGTGTCATCAGTCCTACATAAAAAACGAAAGGCAGCCCATCCCATAATGGTCGGCATAGACCCCCACCGGAAACTAGTACTCGCTTACACGCTTCTAACCATCGATGCCCTCACCTGCTTGTATACCAAGGCACAATCACTTCTCAGCAAGCTAACCGAACATCGTATGCGTCCGGTCGCCGCGCTTTGGGACCGAGTTGTAGTCACCGAAACGTGGCTGAACTCGGGATCACGAATACTGAGATTGCACTACTCGGCATGAATTCCGTACGAAACGAGCCGCTTCGTAGAGGAGGGGAGCGCTCCCATAGTATCGATCCGACCTGCATGTTGCTGTCCTTGAGGATCCAGCAACGCAAGTTGTCGACGCGCTTTGGTTTCGCATGCACCTAAGACGTGGTGAAGAGCGTTTACTACCAATAGCTTACGGCCCTCCAACGTCCACTTTGGAAATGGATAAATGTCTAGCTTCCGCGATGAAACGAGTTCTGGCACGACCATACAGTCACGTCCTTCTGGTGGGGACATCAACCTGCACGCAGTTGAAGTTAGTGCATCGCACTAGGAACAATACGAGGCGGATTTGTAAACGGTGATCGCCGATGTACCTAGGTACAACGATGTCACCTCTCCCACGCGACTCCGAATGGGTGACACCCTCTGCATTGGAACTTGCGCTCTCCAACGAGGAACTAATGGTCGACACCTTGACCATCGATTTACCACTTGGCTGTAGCAACCACGCGATGTTCTTCATTCCTTACCTCTGTTATTCGAATATATCAATGAAGACAACGTGGAAACCTATGTCGTTACACATTATGATATCCTGTCCAACCTCGTTCAAGAAACCGACTGGTCCTTCCTGGTCAAGAAGCAGCCTAACATCCAACCTGTGCAACTGATTTTACTATGAAGAATGCTTTAGTGCAGTACAGATCATCCCGGCTTCGTAATGGTCATTGATTTCACTAAACCTTGTTTGGGCTCCTGTGCTCAGGGATCACTATATGGCAAATTTATCCCCCACTTGTATCTTGACGTAACAGTTTTTGCGCGCCACAGCGCCATCATGGTCCTTGACCTGACTAGTACCTGACAATATGCTAGCTCATATGGACTACCTCTTTTCGTTTATTACTTTCATTAAAACGTAATATTTTAATATTCCAAAGAAGCTGTGCTTGTATGCATATTTGATCATGCCTTTAGAGGTGTGTCTCGTTTCACAGAGAATATACCATTTATTTATTTATTTATGTTGTTCTTCACTCAATGCCTGCAACTAGTGGCAAATGCGCCAGAATGCAGACTCCTTCGCCTGAAGTGAGTGAATTCCTTCATGCGAAGCCGCACTAGGGAATGCATGGTCTTAAGGAATTCAGCCTGGAGCGCTTACAAAACCCGTCCAAGTAACCTGACCTGGGGTGGTTACACAAACCAACGAAACCACTGCGTCAAGTTGATCCGCGAAGACAAACTCCAGCACCAAGCAAACAGCCTTGCAATTCAGTACAAACCCCAATTTGCTGTATAGGTGCATCAACAACCTCCGCAGAGTGCAGCGCGGGATCTCGGTTTTATCTGTAACAGATGGTCCTGCGCAAACCGCACGAGGTGCAGCCAACGTGCTTCGTCAACACTTCATCCATACTTTCCGGAGTGAATAATCATTTCATTCGCATTTTACACAGCGTCAATCGCTACCAGGGTTAAACCATGTATCGTTCACGTCAGCCCAGGTGATGACAACGCTAGAGTCATTGCGCGTGCACAGCTCGCCTTGCGTGGCCGAAGTCGAACCGGCCTTGAAAGCAGAGGCCTTGCAGCCTGCCGAACCACTAGCTCGGTTTTTAACGTTGTCGCGACGAAATGCAGGATCCCACAAAGTAGAAATATGGACTAGTCACTCCAGTTTATAAAAGTGGCAATCGTTTGGAGCCCTCCAAATAACGTCCACTCAAACTCCTCCCAGTTTTATCCAACGTACTGGCGCGCATACTAGCAGAGGCGCTAATAGGATATCTTGAGAGCAACAACATCCTAGCGTCACAGCAACACGGAGTCCGCCGAACTCTGTCCTGTACTACCTAGTTGCTGCTAGCCCGAGCAAGCTTGACAGAGTCAGCCGATGCCAGCGTGAGATTCGACATTGTCTACCTGAACTTCTCGAAAGCTTTCGATCGTTGGGACCACCGCATTCTCCTGCACAAGCTTCGAAGCCACGCAATTAGTGACCCTATACTCGGTTGGATCGGCCACTTCCTCGCTCAACGTCGGCTGAATATGAGAGTCCGCAGTTCCATTTCCAAATAAATGGACCTCATGTGTGACCTGCCTTAAGAATCGGTACTGGGGCCACGTTTATTCCTGACCTTCAGTAACGAGCTCGCAAGTGTACTGCAGTCGAAGTTCTTACTATTTGCAGATGATATCAAAATTTGGCATGCTATCAGGACATCGGATGATCACATGGCATTGCAGTACGCTGGTCGTAGGGCTTATGCTTGGTCATCCAACAACCGGCTCCAGTTCAATGTGTCTAAGCGCAAAGTCGTACGCATAGGCCATCAGCTTATCTATGAATATCGACTTGAGGACCAGCCGTTACAACGTGCTTCCCAAGAAAACGACCTCGGGGTGGTCGTGCAGGACGACCTTGGATGTTCGAGACAGGCTGAAAGGGCATCAGAGGGAGCCAGTTAAATTCTTGGACTCTTACGGAGGGCTTCCGACAAGTATGAGCCAACAAGCTTTCGCAAATGCTGAACACATACGTGGGGCCTCACGTGGAATATGCGATTCAGGCCTGGAGTCCCTGGCGCAGGCGCGACGTCAGTGCACTTGAAGCACCGCACCCTAGAGCGATCAAACTCGTTAGAAGGTTGTTGCATCTCTCCTACCAACAAAGACTGCAGTTGCAAAACTTTTACAGTGGTAAAGATTGACTTCAGCCTGGAGACCTAATCCTGGTTTACATAATATTGACGAACCCAACTCACCCCTGTCGCGGTAAGCTGCAGCTGAGTCAAAATACTAACCTAAGAGGTCTTCAGAGCCAACTGACTACGCACTAAAGTCGACTTGGTTGTCGACGCAACGTTTTCTCCTTCCGTGTGTCCCGCGCCTGAAATACCCTTCCGACACGTTATCCTTACCCCAACCTTAACGCTTTGTAAACACAGCTTTGACGAAAAGCTTTCAAACTTGCATTACTTCATATAGTCCGGTCCACCTGGAGGACGAAACAACGCAAACCCACCATCGCTTAACGGCCCTCTCCACAACGTGGCGGTGAGGATATATGCCGTATTGTTCATGTGATTAGCCTAGATGTCGCTAAACTGGATTAACCTACCACATCTGCCTAATGAAGAAACAAACGAGGGTGCATAGTCGTTTCCTTTTCTATTTCTCACACGTTTACTGAAATTTAAAAGCTCTCTATATTATTTTACTTGTGCACATCATATTCCCACTTAAAAATAGCCTTATGCAGTAGTGCATTTAACTCGTTGGACGCTTGAAATAACGATTTACTCATTCGATGATCCTTCAACTTTTTACTTTGTACTCCATCCATCCTACGGGACTTGGCAACCACGGGCCAATTTACCCGTGATAAATCATTGTTTATTGTTCCCCGTGCTTTCATCACCAAGTTCGGCCACATCGTGGATCTGCGTAACCGTAAACTATTCCACAGTTTGACCTCCTTGTCCGTTTCGGGTGAAGTCACTTTGATCAGTTCGATCCGCCTTCGCTTGGCATCGCCCGCCGAGAATGGGTTCAACAAAATATTGCTGCAATTTCCTGCTCGTTGGCAACCTAAGCACGAAATTACGCAATACGGCTTAACACATGGACCGCCAGTAACCGCCCGACGTCGACGAGTACCTCCAGACAAACTGGCTACTTCCAACGCAGTGTACGAACATGTGCTCTTTCATGGTATCGTTCGTCAGTCCAAAAACCCACGGTTCTGCCTGCTTCAGATGGTTCCTAAACAGCCCATTGGTCACTGGTGACTTTGCGGACATTACTGGGCACTAAACGATGCCACCATCCTTGATAGAAATCCGCTTCCGATCCATTACTTATCAAATAGTTTACATGGAAGGATAGTTTTCTCTAAAGTTGACTTGGTGCGTGCATCCAGCCAAATCCCTGTTGTGCCTGAGGATATTCCGAAGACCGCTATAACCACACCAGCTTGTCTTTGTGAATTCGATTGCATGCCATTTTGTCTACGAAATGCCGCAAAGATTTCCAAAGGTTTATCGATCAAGTCCTTATAGGGCTCGACTTGCTCATGAAAAGCCGAGTCCACTCAAGAAGTCACCGCTGCATTCGACGACATCAAACGCACGTTGTCCAACGCTACCGCGCCTAGTCATTTGAGGACTGAGGTTGACAGCACTATTACCCTCAAGGCTGTTGCATCCCAGACCGCCGTTGGTACTGCTCTCCAGTAGGTAATCAACGTTAAACCTAAGCCGCTATCCTTTGTCTCTCACAAACTTCAGGCAGCACAGACGCGCTACCGTGCCTTCGGCCGAGAACTGTTCGCTACCTACCTCGCTATCAAGCGTTTACGGGCTCTGCTTGAAGTTCGAGCGTTTACTATTCTCGCAGACCACAAACCATTTCCCTTTGCTTTCCTCGATTAATCTAACCGTTTCGCCCCAAGAGAAATTCCACGGTTGGATTAAATCACAGTTTTTGACAGATTCGCCATGTTGATGCTAACCATAACCTTTCCACCGGTGCCAGGTCGCGTATATGTGTTCAAGAATCTTCAAGGCAGACGATAAACTTAGAAGCCATAACAGCTCATCAGGAAGGAGGTCCGGAGTTTATGCAACTGAGGTCAAATCCAAAGAGCAAAATATTCCACTTACCAATCCTTAACTGAGACTCGAACATTTATTTTGACATTTCTACCGGCAGACCTCGGTTTTGTACCTCCGCAATACCGTCGTATCGTCTTTGATCAACTGCATGGAATCTCACACCCGAGCGTCCGAGCCACCGTCGAGCTGCTTACGGATCACTTATTTGGAACAAGCCTGCCCTCCGAGATCCAGCGGTAGGATAAGCCCTGTATCCGTTGACAACCCGGGAAGGTCCACCATACAAGACTTAACGGCCTCTGCATGTTTGTTCTGCTCGTTTCAAACCTGTTCATCTTGATATGGTTGGACACTTGTTTCAGTCCAAAGGTTTTAGCTAATTATTGACGTGCTTTGATCGGTATATACCATGGCCAGTTACTGTGAATTTAGGCGATGCTTCTGCGGAAAGTGTGGCGCGAACATTCATTGCGAATTTGATTTCCGTCTCTGGCACACCAGCCACTATTTCCACCTTTAAAGGGCCCCAATTCAGTTCGGCCTTGTTTCTTGGCATGAACCGCTTGCTCGGTTGTTCCCACCTACGGACAACCGCCTATCACCCAGGTGCGAATGGCACCGTTGAACGCTTCCGTCGCCAACTGAAGGCCACAATTACTGCTTCGCAGTTGAACTCAAAATGTTCAGAACTTCTACCGATTATCTTGCTTGGTATTCGTGACACCATTAACGAAGACATTGGCTGTTGTCCCGCTGAGTTGGTCTTGGGAACTACGCTCAGGCTTTCTGCCGAAAAGATGCTAGCCCCAAGGGTTACTGAAGAAGTTGATCCGACCGCTTAGTTACACGCCTGAGGCAACACGTAGTTCACTTCGTCCAACACCACCTCGAATCAGTCCTCGGAGTTAACAGGTACACCCGGAGTTGGGCACCTGCCCCTTCGTACTTGTGCATGTTGATTCCGTCCGTTAACCTCCTACACAGCCTTACGAAACCCCCTTTAAGGTTGTTGCTTGGAAAGAGAAGTACTTCGTGCTGAAAGGAAATGGTTATTGGGATACTATGGGGATTGACCACTTGAAACCGGCTTACCTCCATATGCGACTACTACCAAATCCCACGGACATTCCTGTCACCGAACAGCCCACCTTCACAAGTACTCCTCCTACTCAGCCTATGCTTGACACATCACCTCCTTTTCTGCACACCAAGCCTCCCATGACACAAACTCGAACTCGCAGCACCGAACAAACTGCAGGCGTACAGTTCTTCAGACGTTGGGTTTCCGGTTTTTGTGGTGTTTTGGGCCATGTTCCCAAATACCTTCTCTGGTACTTTTGTGTTAGAGAGGTCGCATGTAGGCATGGTAGCCAGGTGTCTATGTATGGATGGTCGGAACTGTGCAGTATTCACGGTTGCCCTAACTTGTAATGGTGGGCTGTTCCAGCGGCGAACGAAGCTGTAGAGAAAATAGTTGTCACGCCCATTGGGGCGAGCGGTAAGTAGGCTAAGGACTGAGGGTTTATGGCGAAGTGGATATTTGGTGCCACCATTTTGTTGAAGCAGTCCCGCGATTTTCGTGTTTAGGTTGTGTATCGCCTGGAATAGGAAGGTGAGGTTGAGTTTCCTTCTCCGTAATCACAGAGGTTCAAGACCAAGAACTTTACAACGCTCACGGTAAATGAGAGTGAAGGGACGAAGTACGCGCTTTATGAAGGGGCGTTGTACTTTCACCATCGCTATCCGGCCACTTTCCGGAGTTGGTAAATGTTATTGAGCAGGATTCCAAAGTGGCCTAGCGCATACCTTGTATTGAGCGAGTCTGGATTCGGTTACTAGATTTGTCTTGCAGATATGCCTAAGGTGACATCCAGCTATCGCTACACGATAGCTAACTTGCTCCGAGCAATTTAGTGTGCTTGATTAGTATACGCCGAGATCCTTGCTGTTTGACAGTTAGCAAGTAAGACGCCATGCAGTATTAGTGTATTAGGCGGTGCAGCGCGTCTATACGAGAGGGCTCTGTACTTAGCAGGACAAAATTCAAGCTTCAATATTTTGCACCAGTAGTCTTATGCATTAGGTTTATTTTGTATATTGAGGAGACCGCAACTAACCTCACCCGGAACAAAGGAATATAAGACCTTATGTCGTCAGCGAACATGTACGGCCCTCCATATTCAAAGACTTGAAATACGTCGTTGATGTAAATTAGGAAACGTACAGTGCCCAGTGCACTTCCATGAAACCCACCACTTGTAACTGGTTTCGGTGATTACTCGGAGGCTCATAGTCTCAGCGACTGTGTTCGACACTAGAGATAGAAAAACAACTAGGAACGCAGGTGACCCGATAAACCGTAAGGAGCCAATTTAGTTAGCAGCCCACGAGGAGAGACTCGGGCAAACACCCTTTTATATCCAAGAAGATAATCATAGCTCTCCTGCAATCAATATTGCGGGCACACTGTTCACGAATTCCAACTAGCATGTTTGACAGGATTTGGAATGGTGGAATCCATGCTGAAATTTGATGAGATTACGATGGGTCAAGAATCGTAGGAGCTCTTCCTTGAATAATCTCTCTAGCACTCGTAAAGCGAATGGTGTGTAACTACTGGGTCGGTAGCTTGCAGTGCTTTGACAGCTTCCCCTCTTGTGTCTTGGCATGACTGCTGCGTGTTTCCAAGCAGCGGGAAATGTTCCATAAATCATGAAAAGATTAAAGATGTTAAGGAGCACGGCGATACCCGGGCCACCAGAATGAGCAGACCTGAAGGGTGACCCTCAGGTCCGGCGTGGAAAGATAGTCTGAGGGCTTCGATTTCCCGAGTAATGTGACGCAGGTTAATTTGTACGGTGCGTAAAGTAACATTAGTGCAACTTGGAATATTAATAGGCAGGGCCAAGTTATCATAAGTGAAAGACTCGCAGAAGTAGCGGTTCATGGCCACGTATATTTCAGCTAGGTTATTGTTGTGCATAGTCTGGAAGAATGAGTGAGTTAATCGTACACGAGTCAAGGTAGCTTCTGCGCCTCATCCGAAGCTTGAAGGCCTTGGTATGGTTACTAGAGTTTAGGGCAGTATGTGCTTCCGACAGCTATGCTGTAGCTAGTGAATTTCCACCCCAACAGCACTACATATATGCGGATAAGGAGGAACAATTCTTGTGTGGTGTTGTACTTTGCGTGTAGCTTTTTAAGCTTAACGAAGCTTTGGCGAAGGAAGCTGCATCCTGCGGCGGTTTCATTGCTTTTCGCTTTATTATAGTTGCAAGTATATTAAGCAGTACGTAAGCTTTCTATATAGTACAACTTGCAATTCAGTGAATCGGCAACAGTGTTTCAGGACGTGGTGGGTTTTCGCCTGGCAAGCGACCTCCCATAAAAACCTGCAAATATCCGTTTCACAACACTGCAACGTGGTGAATGTGACTCGCCGCCGATTAGAGTCACAGCCCATAACTTCAGATTGGCAGGCCAACTAGCGTCACCATTTTAGGTACGTTCGTTACACCGGAACTTTTACGTTTGCATACACTGTCGTCGCTACTTTCTACGAGTTCACGCAAATGCTGTCGTCTCTTTACTTGCTACGATATCACCGTTGATCTTTGCGGTACGTATGCACGAACAGTATGTTGTCATACCTCTCTCAATCGTGCTCTTCTATTATCCTCTAATGGATCTTTCGGGATGCTTAAACTATTATTAGCTGAGGTATAACTACCATATATGGCAGACCGATTATGCCTTAACAAACGCGTCCCGGTCTCACGACAACGCAAATATGGTTTCAAATTTTCACTATTGTACAATTCCAAGCATGAAGGTATGAACACTTTTCTGCTGTCGCTGTTACACTTGCCATAAAATGTCTGTACAGTAGCACCTATTTGATCATGCTTCCATGGACTTGCCGCGCATGGTCAAAAATAACTATTTTTATTTATTTATTTAGAATAGACAGTTTCCGTATCTGTATTCAGAAGGAAGACGTCCCATCTGTTGGATCTAGGAAGTAGAGCAAAGTTTCTCCAATCGACAGTTAGAGGTGCCGAACTGGACACGGTGGTAGAGCTATCGGGAGACGATGAATGGTTGTTTGAAAAGTGAGCTTTATTATTTTATTATCGCATCCAGGGAGGTTGGCAAGCTCACTAGCCGATGCATCCACAACTCAGTTTGTAAAAGGTAAACCTAGTGTGTTCTAGTACCTAATGTGTACATGCACGTGTTGTGTCCACCCAAATTCATATATGGTGTTCACGAAGGAATGGTATTCTGGCGGCCCAGCTTGAGTTTGCCAGGTTACTTGTGGCAGGTTAATATCACCACCGGTTATCTTATAGTGGGTAGGCAATAGGGATACTTCTGTAAAGAGTTCAATTAGTTGGCGTATACTGATGGTGTTTGTGTGTGAAGGGTTATACAGGCAGCTAAGTAAGGGGTCGTGCTGTCCCCTACCAGTATGAATCCAGACCGAGTAATCAAGATGACCGACTAAAAGTGCTTGAAATAATGGCTCCCTGAAAGCGGCATGCACGTAGATGAGGCATCCACCGCCATGGTGGTTGACGCATCCACTGATAAAGGAAATCTAGCCCGGGTTTCGCATTTGTGCATGGGGAATGTTAGTAGCGTTCCACGTTTCTGTGATGAGCAGCACCTGGGGACCGGATAGGACAATGACGGTGATGATATGTTGCACCTAATGTTTGACGGACCTTGTGTTAATGAGTATAGTAAGCACCTATTTTCAAGACTACTTCTCTGATGCATTATAAGAAACCGAAGTAATCTGAGTGGCTTGCGTAGCTATCGTTGCTGTCTTCTCAGAGGGAGTGCTAGCGGTTGTAAGGTTGCAATCCAACAAAATATTAGTACGCCCTACTATAGTGCAGTTCGGATTGTCGATCAGCACGATGTAGTGAGTCCGCTTGGTTGCCGTGCTGAAACGACGCAGAGGAGACAGGTTCATAGTGGTTAGAAAAGTATTGATGAAGACTAAGTTATTGGTGGAAATAGTTTGCAAACGTTGGAAGAACGAAGAACTATGGCGGTTATACGGTCCCGAGGTGCATAGTTCTACCAAATGTGGCATGCTTACTATGGTATCTGTACCACATTCGAAGACTCGGAGGTTGGAGTGGGCATGTTTACATGCCATGAAGGCTCTCCATGGGAGATCGTCGGTTGGAGGCGTAAAAGCTAGCTTCATAGAGGGTGGCAAGTTGTGTCTCAGAAGAAGCAAAAGCCTTCACTGCCATTAATCGGGGCCGTTGTTTTGCGCAGGAGGGAAACTGTGGAGCCGGTTCTTCTGGGGCGGCAGAGACTGGTGATGTATACCATTTATGGAAGTGTTTATGATGAGCCAGTTTTTGCATTGTTGGTGGGTTTGTAGGCCATGGTTCAGGGACCTCTGTGGGATGTTTAAAAGCCTGTACAGGTGATAGCGAGCAGTCTCTTCCTGCAGTCACATGAGTTGCAGAGATCATTGGCCCGTCATATTTAATAAACAAGGAACGGGACTGGGTGTTGACATGCTAGACATTTCGTTATTCATTGGAGTGCTTGTAGCACGTTTGTCCTAACATTGATCATGAGGTCTAATCTGTCTCTCCACAGTTTGTGTCAGCTAACACTTTAGTCTGCAAACAAGCATGTGCCTTGGTTGTATTTAAACTGCCATCGGACACGGATGACCCCATGCATGTATATATGTATACCGATTGACTTCGTCGAAAATACTGACAGTGCATTTCTAGGGCCAACCTAGTTCAGGGAAAAAGGTACTCGGGAAAACCGAATATAACACTACAAGAACATGTAGAAGGTGGGTTTGTGACAAACTCATATTGATTACTGCGTTGCGAAGCCAGGGCAAATTTCATTCGATCTGGATTCCAGGAACTACTATAAGGGGCGGTTACTCAGTTCAACATGAAGGCGCTATTAGACGGGAAATGGAAGCATCATGAGTGTGCACCCATTCCATTTACTGATCCTGACCAACAAGGCGGCATTTGTGGTACGTTTGTCTGCGTGATACATAATTTTTCATTTCAAAGTATATGTTGTTTAAGCTCGCCGGTGTGGCTGCACTTGATGTGAAGGTTGACGAGGCGCCCACTTATCTATTACCAATTTCCTCGTCCATACTGGCTCTAGGAGACAGTTGGTCGTTGCTGGTGGGGACGGGTTTCACTGTCCTAAATACTGTGTTAGGCTCAATTGGTGGTTTCAGCCTGTATGGAATGGGCTACGGTCCAGCCAACGCTGTGTGTATGTCTGGCGTGCAGGATTTCACAAGTAGGCCGGAATGCTCCTGATCTGCTTGTTGAAGGAGTGTAGGCCGTCTCCGTTGATTAAGCGTGGTTCCCCTTCACATGCCTCCCGGCCGTAGCCTTTGGGTTTACACTGGATATTGGGCGAGTGGTTGGAACTGTATATGGTGCAGCTCAAGCCACCCATGGATCTCTGTAGGCGCAGGCGTCCTGTGTCTGTCCCCATGAGGGTCACAGTGACAGGCATATCCGTAAACGGAAGCCACCGAATCAGTTCAGTATGGAGGAGTCGGTCATAACCAACACCAATAGATTTAACTAAGATTTCCCTTCGTTCGTTGCTTGGTTCTTTGTGCTTGATAAGCGAATTACCTTCTGCAACCATGCGTTGAAGGAACAAAATCCGCGTTCCGACCGGTTAAGCAAATATATTCTCTTGTAGCTTACAAGGTGCTCTATTCTGTAAGGTGCTACGGTGGCAAAATGCCAGAGCATATATCGTTGATCGTTAAGGGTGTCAGCTGCAATGTCAGAATTTCGTATGCATATAATCGACTCAAATATACAAACTTCGATTCCAACTATTTTATTTCTCGGTGCATTTGTATTATCAATATATTATTGAAGTTACTTGTTACCTACTGGCTTTAACGGAACTGACACTGCAGGGGTTAAAACGCAGAATATATGCTCAGCAGCTGTTTTGCTCGGATGTGGTGTGTTTGTTGGTGTCGTTTATCAAAAGCTCGAACGTTTATAAATATTCGATGTCCAACGTTGAGCAGAAAATATCTTCGCAGTGTTAGTACAATATTCGAGTGCCTGCTAAACACAAATTTACCGTGGTCCAAATTCTGTTCTCTTCATATATTTATCTGATTCTATACAAGCCAAACAGCTATCCATTCACTAGTAAAGACTTGCGGTGCGTTTACATATAAGGTACAACTTTGCCAATCAGCTTCTGTCTTAAAACCTTGTGAGTATCGTATGATTATTAAAACTAAAATAGTTAAAATGGTTCCCCATAGAGCTTCTGCTTTGTGGAGTTCATCTCACTTCCCCTGGGTACATTTTCCTCGGAGTACTCGTGCAATAGTAACAAGAGTTCATCAATCCCCTCGCCGAACAGTATACTCAAGGTGTCAAAGGAAAACGATTTTAACTAGGAGGACAACACGTTTGTAAGATATTCCACAATCCACGCAAATGCTGAATGTCTAGAACTTTCTGCCGGGGGAATAATATGAATAATATGAACGCTTAAAGCGGAAGTTAGATGCGGGTGTTGGGAAACTTATCCTTCCGCTACAACTGTGGAAAGCACCTAAGAGTCGTCTTAGCCCAACGATAAGCTTCAGTTTTACAATTCATTGGAAACGACAAAACAGACAGGGGTTCTTAGCTCTTTGGAACCTAACAGAAAGAGGCCAATTTTACGTCGTAACATAGATGAGCACAATCACTTGCAGCAGAACACCATTTCAAAACCCAAGAAGAGCTTTTTTCATAATATTTTTTGCAAGAGACTGAGGTCACACCAAACAACACCCGCAAGTATTAAACTTCAAGGTCATAGTCATGTAGCGTTCTAAAACAGCTGACTTGTTCTGTAAGATGAACTTTGTTAGGCGTCGCCCCGGAAATAACTCTATACGGGAACAAACTAACGAACAAACTCTTGAATGCTCCCACTTGAGCAAACTTTACGGCCAATGCAGACAAATTCAAGATTCATCAGAACAGGAACAGATGTTTTATGAGCTATTACCCATCTTCCATGGAGTAAGGTTCTTTTCGGAATTATTCCTTAGGTTTTGTCAAACTGCAAACCGTTCGAGTTAATGGAAAAGTTCCCAGATGTTCATTCATTTTGTTCTCGCGCGACGCAGATGCTTGTGAAGGAAATCAATCTTCGTGCTGCCAATCACACTTCTGGTAACCCTCACTTTAATATGCAATATTTTTTAAGAGGAGGGAAGTTACCGTGTCTTTCAGTACCTGGAGCCCTCGCTGCCTACTCACTGTTTAATATCTCTAGAGGAAGAACCAGTCCCTTCTCCTTTGAACGTCGAAAACCGTGGATGGAATTTGCTCTCGTGTTTGAACCTACTTAGTTCTGGTCATGTGAACCTCATAGAGTGTATTGTTGCTGCATATCTTCCGTCGACTTTGGTCAAGTGCCTGTACATATTTTTGGACCTACCTGGTGATACTCAGTCTAATCCTCCTATTTTCCACCATACATTCAAACAGGTAAGGCATTTTTTCAGATCCCCATATGTGCACACGTTGCGATAACGTTGCTAGATACCGATTCATGTCTCTTTCACTCCCATTTTATTTGCCATTACTAGATTTTGGTCATCTTATTTTGCTTTTCGTGCTATTTAAGATAGTCGGATTTCCTTTTTTGCGGCTCGCACATCTCTAACGAGGCATCCTTCATTACTGCATACGAATAGCTTTCCTAATATCTTGCAGCTTTTGCTACTGTAAGTATAGGCTGTGTTAGATAACTTACTACTAGTTCCCCAGCGTCCGATCTGCGCATCAATGTAAATCCATCACTGCATTTAATCGCCGTAGCTTAAAGTATCGCAAGCCTGTCTTTTAATCCGTGGGCGCGAGTTCGAGTCCGGGTACCCATTTGTCTTTAGAGCGTCACAGATTCTCTGCAACCACTCGTTGGTGGTTTCCGGTGTGCACATTCCGTCTGCGCGAGTGGCAAGCGTGCGGAATAACATCCGTTTGTAATGTATTGATACCGCACTATAGAAGTTGGTGTATTGCCCGGTTCAAGTGATATTTTTCTTACAGCTTTCTATTGCATATTCCATTGGTGTTTTTGATAATATCAACGTCCAGAAACGGTAGCCGGTTTTCGGACTCATGCTGACAGGTGAATTGCATATTCCGATTCGTGTCATTGAAAGCTTTCAACAGCTCCACAGCTTTGTCTTTCGATTTGCAGAGTATAAAGGTATTGTCCACTCAACGTGTATACATCTCGACTCCGGGGATTTGTGGTCTTAGTGAGCTATGTCCCGGTTTCCCATAAACACCTCTGCCATAAGGGGTCCCAATGGTGATCCCATCACAACTCCACCAATCTGACTATATATATCCCCGTTAAATATGAAATGCCCGTTTAAGGCACATCTGAGTAACTCTTCTCTCAGATTTTTCATGAAACGACCCATGAGATCATTCGACATAAGTAGGCTCAATACGTTCGACCACCGGTGCCTTCGCAGTTTGGTTCATATCTGGTGCGCCTTGTTTATGGCGCAGGAAGAAGAAGCGAACTGCTCAGCTCAGTTATTTCACGCACCACGCTCCGATGGCTGGCACAATTGTTGCGCATGCCAGCCCACTGACTTCCGTGACTTGCGTTTGCGCGTCGGGGGTGCGGATAGAAGAAGAGGAGAGGTGGCCAAGCGATGACTTGATCATGAGGAATCTAGACCCTTACTTCCAAGTTGACCTCGGTCGGAGGCTCTCGACTCCCTGGTTGGGGACCGAAAGATGATGAACACATCTGGCTGGATGCTCTTGCTGACGTGACTAGGCGCCAACCACAGTGGCATTTATATTGAGTTTCTTCGTCCCTCCCGCTTAGCCTTCCCCTGCAACTGCCATCTCATTTATTAGGCATAATGTAACCTTTTTTGCGGCATGATAGCTGGCTGTTAGCTCACTACAACGATATTCACCCGTTACTGGTGAGTCAGCCGGCATGCCACTGTTTCGTGCTTTTTTTCTTTCGTATTGCGGCATAATACCTGAGATGTTTTCCACTTGCAGCTAACGTGTATAATGAATGAATGAATGAAGACTTTCCGGGAGATGTGTAGGTATACTCAGTTGTACTAGTTCGCAAGCATATTCCAGTTTCCAATAACGGAATATTCGTAAACAATGACTGGTGTAGACATCCATCTGTTGTCAATCTTCCCACTGAATTCGAAAGTGTCTTTCACGCAGTAAATGTGCACGGTTTTACGCAGCGGTTCCAACTTCTTAACCACCCATTGCGCTATCAAATATTGCAGAGAACTAACCGTGCCCTATGTGGGGCGCATTGGAGCATCTTTGTGACTTTTAGGAAGATTGTATAACCGCGGTAAGCGTAAAAGACGCTTTCAAGTTCATTGAGAAGACAAAGGAAGTGAACCTTAGCAAAAGATGAATGTCATTACTTGACATCCTTTCTATGGTATGGCAAACGATCGAAGTCAATCAAGTCGGCCGTAGTTCCCAGGATGTTGTTAGTTCCCTCTTTTATAGATAGGCCTCATCATACCTACTTTTCAGTCAAGCATAATGCGCCCATCCTCAAGTGAGTGCCGAAACAATTGGCAGATTGTCTCCGCGGTATACTCAGCCACTGTTTAGAGGAAAAACCGGTGCAAATCATCAAGGTCTAACGAGGATTTCGGATCCAATTTGCGAAGTCCCATTACCATGTTCTTAATTTTTTGGGTGTGCACTCCGCGCCTCACCACATTAAGGATGCCACCTCGTATGGTGTTGAAACGTTTGCAACAAAGCAGCCAAGCTCTGAGAATAAATGAACAATTAAGTCATCAACTCGAGCTACCAGTATTCCGAAATATTTACTATCTCTTCGTTATCCTACCAGTCATCATCATTTTATCTGATATCCAATTTTCCTGATTCACCTGTGATCAACGTTCTATAAAGTATCCACTTACCCGATCATCCCGATAGAGGCGTGTCTCACATCATCGAGAGTAAAAGTTTATTTATTCATTTACACTGCTGAATGTTGCAAAGCTCTCACCTTTTCGTCATAAAATATAGCTTCATCCTTTCATAAATACAAAGCAGGTATGCTGCAACCCACCCAACTACTTCTTTTCAGGTACGAGAAGAGTTTTTTCGTGCCATCCCAAGATTACTCCGCCAAGTGACGCTCATATTGCTCCCGCTTTCGCGCCTTTTATATGCACAGATTCTTGATCATTTCGTAATCGCTACTGTTATATGGAAACCGCAAGAACTTGAATCTTTCTCAGCTTTTTTGTCTTTTATGCATCAGGGATCTCAGTTCCCTATCAATCCAATAAGTGCCTGTGTAGAAAGGTCTGCTGGCAAAAGTTGACAGAACTTTATCGATAAGAGACATCAATTCCTGTGCTGGATTTTCCCAATAGTATCGAGATCCAAACTATGGGGAGTGTACCAGTCCAATCTGTTTACGGCCATTTGTAAGCGGTGTGGGTCAGCGCATCAGAAGTTTCGGGAACATACGCGCCGGTGGTGAATGATTAGTCATCGTGTCCATAGAAAGGAAAGCACACAATGAGCTCTTCAACACATTGTTTGATAGCGCAGTCATTCAGCCTAGCCCCCTTTGACCATAATGCTCCCGGTCACTGATTTATGCTTCCTTTATTCTCTGAGTACTTTAATTGTGAATGTAACCTTGTCCCACTGTTGTCCAACCACCAGATCCATCGATAAAGTGCGGGAAAGCAGTTCAGCAGTCTGCTTGAATAGGAGCACATCCGGATCCACGCTACGGACATGGAATTCGACTTCATTGTCTTCTGCACTGTTGTTCACTTATCGGCCATCCCATCCATTGACATCGTGAATGTCCACACAATAGCCCCCGGTTACTTAGATGTCTAAACTTTCATCTACGGTTTATTCTCCTGTGGTCTCTGCGGTTAGCTGTTTATGCGCGTACTCGTGCTACTTGGTGTTTTCTCTGGACCTAGTCGAAAGGGAACAGATGAACCTTGTCTCCTTGTCCCACACCTCTCATGTCGCAGTGAACTCACTAGTGGTACATCACAATTCTCATCTGATCACCATGTATGTCTCTTCCATCACTTGGCATCCTGTGACGATCAGCTGTGGCAATAGTCAATCCCCGATCCTTTTTTCGATTTTGATTGGAAATTGCTCTCACGTCTGCACTCGATGTTACCACCAATTTACGGTCGAAGAGCCTTAAAGTGAAATTCCTCCACCTCCCTTTCCTCCCATCATACAATCGATTACCGGAGCAACACCTTTGCCTGTTATCATACTCTTAGTCATTTAATTTTCACCTGGTTAATCTCTATTCTTATTACTGAGTTTTTAGATTGTTCTTCAACGCCGATGTCTGTTTTTAGAGGCAGCTGGATCGCTCAGCTCTATTTGTTCGCTATTGTAGAACGTCTTTCTTTGTCTCACCCATCACTCCCTTAGTGGATCGGACCTTCCGCGAAATACTTATCTGGATGCTTAACCATTACTTTCGAATATTTGTTTCTCGACTTCCCTTTCCATTTCTATAGATACTACAGCGATTAAGCCTATATCCTTCCTCTGCTGAGGAGTTGGCTCGTAAAGACGCTTTATGTCTCCTATTTCGTGCAACATGTGAAAGGTGTCGCCCTCCCAATGCGATTTGGCGTTCGACTGCAGCCTGTATTTTGTCAACAGTAGCTCAGAATGGGTTGACGCTTTCCGTTGTGAAATACATCCATGGTGAGTCAAATGGTTAGGTATACTTCCTAACAGGTTTAACTTTATGAAACTAGTTCCCGATTAGTTTTGTCATGCAACCTTATCTGTCTAGTGTCCAGAGAATGAATGCTTCGTATTTAGAAGCTTTTCATCTTAATAACATCTTTTCTATCCTAGATTATAGCTACTCTTTTGACAACGAGTATCCTAAACTTTTCATGATCTCTACGGTTTTGCTATAGTTTATCTTGTTTTTCCAATTTTTGTCTTTGGTAAAAGCCCCGGTAAAAGCGTAAATTTACTTTTCTTAGCTTTTGGTTTAGGTTTTTACACCGTTCGGTTGCTCGCATCTCACTCGTTCTGCAACTCAGCAGGACTCTTTTGAGCAAATTCACAGGCTATCATGCACAGTTGGTCGGTGGCTATAGGTCACAGGTTCTTTTTCAGGTTCGGAATTTTCCAGCGACCGATTGCCATTTATCGTTTACTCTATCTGGCATGGAACATGTAGACGACCGGTTTCTTTCGTCAGCGAGAAGTGTTTATGATGCTCAACTGCTTTAATCACCTTGCTTCGCATCATCAGTTTTATAGACAATTAGACACAGATCCTCCGAAACCTCTGAGAAATGTAGTGGACGAAATATGTTACCGGGGTCGAATAAGCGGCTTTCTCGGAAAACATCCGTTAGCTTCTCCTGCTGCCTTGATGCAATAATGACAAATCTGGCTGTAAGTGAAGTTTTACATTCGATGAAAGCTGAACCAATTAGAGGTTTCCAGTATCCCCATACAGGGCATGTGTACATATCATGGTACTAGCAGTCATGCTCCATGGTTATACATACTGTTGACGGCATTTATTTTTGACTTGACTGTGTGGGTTGCGCGACATTATCCACACCCCATATCTGGTCAGATTTCCCCCATACTCCTTCAGTAACTATATGGTTGGCGGCATCCGGTTCCGGATTTGCATGTCACTGCGGCCTCCATAGCACAGCCAGAGGATGCTTGCGCCTACAGAGGGACCATAGGTGGCTTGCGCTGCTGCACCCACAGCTTCATCCACACACCCTATACCTAGTGTAAATCCAAAGGAATAAGACCGGAAGGCATGTTTCATAGATGTTTCATACATGAAACCGGCCCACACTCTTTCAACAAACAGAGTAGAAGCGTTTATGCCTAATTAGGGAATCATGCATACCAGGCGTATACAAGGTGGTGGCTGAACCGTATCCCGTTCCACACTGGATGCATGGAACCACACATTGAGCCTAGCACGGCCACGAGAACCGTGCACCCGTCCCCAGCAACGACCATCTGTCTCCTGGAGGCGGTATAATCGAGGCGCACCGTAATAGACAGATGGGCACTTTGTCAACATGCACATCAATCGCAGCCACGCCGAGGATGTCAAGCAACGGCCGATCACGTGAAATGACAATATCAAATAAAATTTATCGCATCAAGCATACGGATATGCCGACCTAACTAAATTACATACGAAATAAATAGGTTATCAGCAACTTCGAGATAAATTCAAAATGTCAGAAAAAAATATCAAAATGCAACAAGCTCGAAAAAATTAACAAAGTTAACCACCTTTCTATTAAGCGACTTGTGCAGGTAAACAGGAGATTATTCAAGTATACATAACATTTGGTGACAAAACAAGCATTAAGACAATATAGCAAGCCAAGCACTTGAAATAAAGCAATGCAGCACGCAAGCACACGGTTGATAAATCGAATGGATGCGCATGCAGCGTACCTACCAACACTGCGCCAGCTCTGCTTACCTTCCCAGCAAGACCCGTGTTCGTTTAGATGCTGGTCCCGAGTTGCGTCGATCGTGGATCACTAGACCTGCCTGACTCAGGCGCTCGCGCCCGCATGTGCTACAGCACCATGCGCTCGACGTCGATGGAGTACGCTCCATTGGTGACTGTCGCTTCCGCACCTAACACTTCTCTGCATGTACGAGGGCTTTCTCTCGCACCTCCGTTTCAACCTTCGTAATCAGATCGCGCCGTGCACCCTTTGAGGAGAGCACGTTTAAATGTATCTACGAAACCTTCGACCTGCCCATTCGATGGCAAATGGTACGGGGGCGAAAACATGTGCGGATTCCGTTTTGCATGCGCAATTCTTCATCATCATCATCATCATCATCAACAGCAGGACATCAGCCATTTGAACTGATGCTTCGCTGCCATACAACCATGAGGACCTATGAAATAAAGAATGAGAAGGGGGAGAGAAGGGGGGCTTACCTGAAGACCTTAATGCCCTAAGCAAACATTCAGGGTCAAGGCGCCTACACCTTGTGTAGATAACATACCGTCACAAACAGCTGGCTATCATGCAAAGATAAGGCGGCATCGGCGAGACAGCTTCCTTGCGGCTTTCACTGCCCCGCGTCATAATCAGCCATTACCCCGCAGGTAACTCAGCACCAAACAGACAAGCAATCCGATTAGAAGACAGCAGCAGACGCGCCACTGGTGTCTACTGCAAACCATGTCCTGCAAAGTCTCGAGTCAAGCACTAGGTGAGTCACGTAGACTCCAGCCTGGAAGGCTAGACGGACCAACGTCACCCAGTTTGGTTGACAGTGACTTCATTTCCCGCTGCCAAGTCAACTTCTGTCCACCTCGAGCCTTGTGCTATCCTACTTCGGCTAGACTGAACAAGGCCCTCCTAGGTAAGCGGTAACCAGGCATACGTAGCAGGTGCCCGAGCCAACGCAACTTATTCAGTGTTATCTGTTGTTTTAGGGTAGTAGCATGATTATCACTACCTAGTACTCGCCTACGCGCATCATCGTTGGGGATACGTTGGTGCCATCCGACACCAGCAATGCTTCGCAAACAACGATGATCAAAGACTTGAAGGCGCCTCAGATCTTCAGACCTAAAGGGCCAAGTTTCACTACCATAGAGCAGAACGGCCCTCACTGTGGCCTTGTATACCCGACCTTTCAGACGGAGGGAAACTCCCTTCTGTCACCAAAGATGCCGCAGGTTCAAGAAGGCAGCTCTGGCTTTTGCAATGCGTGAGCTGACGTCAGTTTCTATGCGCCCATCATTGCTGATGTAGCTGCCAAGATAAGTGAAATGATCAACCATCTCGAGTTCCTCGTTAGCAAACGTCAAGAGGTCATCAAGTGGCTGGTGGTCCTGCAGCAACACTTTGCACTTTAAAGGTGCGAAATGCATACCAAATAATGGGACCACTCTGGACAGGCTATTCAGGGTTGATTTTGCCGCCGCAAAATCGTCAAATAGCAAGACGATATCGTCCGCATAATATAGATCAAATAACCTTTCACCAGGCAGCACTTCAACGCTTACATCGGTGGATTCCGTCAGGAAACACTCCATGATAGAATCCACGACGAAATTGAACAAAACGGGGAAATCAGACAACCCTGACGAACGCCACTTGTAGTCAAAAAGCTATCCGATAGTACACCGTAGACCCTGACGCGGCCTGTAGTGTTCGAGTATAGAGCACGAAGGATGTTCACATATTTCGTGGGAACACCTTTTCGCGCAAGTAATTCGAACAGAATCGATCGATCGACTGAATCGAACGCACTCTTGAAATCGAGGAACATAGCTATTGTCGGTCTGCGGTATGCGTGGCGCTGCTCTAGTACCTGCCGCAAAGTGAATATATGGTCTATACAACCACGTCCTGGGCGAAAACCTGCCTGTTCTTCCCTAATCCGAGATTCCCGTTCTGCAGTGAGGCGACGAACGATAATCGAGGCGAATAATTTTGTCACAACTATTGTTAGGCTAATACCCCTGTGGTTAGAACAGTCTGTGCGACTGCCCTTCTTGTATACTGCCACTGTAATCGATTCGTTCCAATTAGCTGGCACACTCTTCGTTCCAGATACGTACGAATAGGGAGGTCAGTGCCCTGCAGAGGACCTCACATCCATACTTAAATAGTGCAGGTGGGAGGGAATCCGGGCCAGCGGCCCGTAAACGATTGAGGGCTGTGATCGCGTTTCGGACCTCGGCCTCCGACGGAGGCTCTAAACTAACTGCCCATGGCTCGTCCTGCATCACCTGAGTAGGAAGAGATCCGGGAACAGGGGACCAGCTGAACTGATCTTGAAATTGTTCAGCCCAACGAGCCATACGGCGCTCCTTATTGTGTATTAGCGCACCCGCACTGTCTCTGATTGTCTCACTGACGTTTGTTTCCTGTGAGCAGTGGTGCGGATAAGCTGGAAGAGCTTGCAGTAATTGCCTACTGCCCCTGCCTCCTCCATTTCTTGAGCCCTAATCGTCCACCAAGCTCCCTTGTCAGCACTTAGGTTCCGCTTTAGTTCACACCTAATAGCCCGTCTGGTCACATGGTGTTCAGAACCAGCCAGGAGGTATCTTCTAGCTTCCAACAGGTTCACGGACCTCTCGCATATCCATTGACTGGTGCGGTGACGATTGATAGTGCCACAAGCAGATGCTGCTGCGTCGTGCATGGCGGCCGAGATCCTATTCCACTGAAGTTCAGTGTCATTAGGACAAGACAGCGAGAGTTCGGCACGCAGTGCTTCTTGATAGGCTTGTCTGACCGAGGGCTGGGACAATTTCTCCCTTGCAAATCGGAGGAGACGCTTTGTGCGCCTTCCGGTAAAGTTCATGGAGAAACGACAGCGTACCATGGCATGATCAGAGTCGACACAGGTATTGCAGTACGAGCGGCAATCCAGCATGGAACCGTGCCACCTGTAACTTATGGCTATGGGGTCAATTTGGGTCCATCGCTGGCCAGCTACAGTTGGACGCCAAGTGACACTTCGGCGCCCACTGTGTCTAAAAGCAGCGCTAGTAAGAAACAACTGGTGCTCCGCACACGGTTGCAACAGACGCTCACCGTTGTCAGTCCGTTCGGCGTTAAGCCCATAATTACCACCCAGCTGAGCTTCTGAAGAGCTCATACGTCCTACTTGTGCGTTCATATCCCCTGCAAGTACTATAATATCTGAACTAGTAGCACTGCGTAGTAGCGCGTTCAGTTCGTGATAGAAAGTGTATTTGACTGAATTAGAACTACAGTCGGTGGGAGCATAAACAGAAATCACAAACAAACAGCGTTTTGTACTACTTCGTGAATCAACCTTAGCTGATGTCGTCAAACGGCTGTTCACTGGAATCCAATCAACCAACGATGACTCAGCCTTGGAGCTGAGAATGATACCTACACTAGCTTGACCCGTGAGTGCCGCGTCGGCGTCTCCAGATGCGTGCAACCAATAACGTGAGGATAAGCCGGGTGCAGTCAATTCAATAACCCCGTTAGGGTTATTGATCCTAGTTTCGGACACACAACACACATCAACACTCAGTGTGTCCAAGGTGTGTGCGAGTGCAGCCTGTTGACCTGTTTGTCTTAGAGTGCGGACGTTGAATGCCGCCATGGAAACGGGACTGCGTGGTCTTATAAGGGACTTTTGCCGATAGGCGTCCGATAGGTGCGGTGGGATGGTGGCTGCAGATGGTTCTACTCCAGTAGCACCTCGGTTGCTGTCAATTAAGCTGGGAGTTATTGAAGGAAGGTTAGTAATTCTTGGAATTCTTGGAACAGCGTTGATGTGAACTGTGCTCCGTTGTCCGTAACCAACATCTCCGGTGTTCCAAAATACTGGAACAGTTTGTCCAGCTCATCGATAGTGTGCTGGTCGGTGGGATTTTGCATCGGAATCACGTCGGGCCACTGCATGTAAGAATCAACAAAAATCAACAAAGTTTGACCGGTGATTGGTCCCGCATAATCCGAGTGGACTCTCTGCTAGTGCTTCTACGACTCGGCCAAGGTTGACACGGACATTTTGGAGGGGCCTTTGATGCTCGTTGACAAGATTCCTAACTTTGACAAAACTGTTCGATTTCTGAGTGCATTTGAGGCCAAACACAAACTTCGTGCCAGTGCCTTCATTCGGCTGGTCCTGGATGTCCTGAGTGACATTGCTGTAGGATTCTCTTCTGAAACTTTTTAGGAACTGTATTATGGAGCAAGTAGAAATGAATTCTGTACAACTCTTTCGAAATATGATGAAAAACGTTATAAAAGTTGTCGGCCGTGAATATCGTTGTCGTTCTCGTGTAACATTTAAAATATCTCACTCACGGTATTGCAGGACTCCCAAATTTGAGATGTCATCGTAAGTGCGCAATCGTTCTCTGAATCGAATAGTGGTAAAGTAGGAATCTAACAGCGTTTTGAACTGCTGCGCAGATGTTGCCTCTATCAATTTTTCGGGTAACCTGTTCCCAATATTTCAGACTCTTCGTTCGAAGCGAAGTGGGTGGAGAATACGTTTCACATCCGGCACGACAAGTTTGTATCTGTGTCCGCGTGTGCTGCATGGCCCTCATAAGCACAGCATTGGCCTCAGCATGGTGAAGTCATCGAGATGTAGAATATGGTAGGTCATAATGAGGTCGACTCGCACCCGACGGTAGGACAAGGTGTAGAGTCTTAGTCTTTTACACCGTTCTTCATACCCAAAGCCACGTAAACTCGGGCTCGGCCTGGTAACAACGTGTTGGACCCGTTCGATCTTTTGTGCCTCGCCTCGGATAATCGGAAAGTAGGCAGGCGAACCGTACTCTAGCATTGGCCTAATGATAGAAAGGAAGCGGCGACTGGCAACCCCTTCAGACCATGTGCCGAAGCTACGTTTGAACGCCCAAAGCATGCGCAGTCCGTTACGAAATAGCCTGTTCGTGTTGTCCACGGACTTTAAATCGTAGCGCGAGAGTACACCTAGGTCCTTCACGGATGGTGTGGGCTATAGCGGTTGGCTGTCAAGGGTGTAGGGTCGGCCGTCAGTATTCTTCCACAGAGTCATAAATACAGACTTGGCTGGTTTGACCGGGAAATGAGCTTCTGCAGACCATGTGGATAGGTGATTGAGGTCTTGCTGAAGTAGGCCACAGTCATCGGGAGCGTCGATTTCTCTCCAAATCTTCATGTCATCCGCAAACAAGGCACACGGCGACCGGAGAAGCTGAGGTAGATCGTTGATGTGGATCAGGAACAGAGTGGGCCCCAGCACAGTGCCTTGAGGCACGCCACTTGTAGAGGGGTACCAGTCAGTTAGATGGTCGTCAATCTGTACCCTCCACTTTCGTCCAACAAGAAAGTCGCTGATCCACCGGTGCAGTGAACCACCGACACCACACATCCAGATTTTGTGAAGGAGAACCTCATGACTGACCTTGTCGAACGCTTTACTGAAATCGATGAATATCACGTCGACAGACTTACCCTTGCTTATTGCCTTCAACCACTCATGCCTCGTCGCAAGCAAGTTCGTAATGCATGAGCAGCCTTGCATAAAACCGTGCTGTGCGGGCGTCAGGACCTCTTTTGACTGTAGCAACTGCAACAATCCATCCTTCACTATTTTCTCAGCAACCTTGGCCAAAATATGTGTCAGACAAAATGGCTTGTAGTTGTCTACTTTGCTAGGGTCGTCCGCTCTCGGAATAGGCTTCACCACCGAACATTTCTAGTCAACCGGCAACGAACCTACGAACAGCAACCTGTTGAAAAGGTCAGTCACGACAGGAGAGATGATGGTCGAAAGTGACTTGAGAACCAGTGGGTGAAGCCCATCAGGTCCGTCACGTTTGGTGCCGTCACGGTTGGCGAGTAGTTGACATACCTCTTCGACGCCGCAATGCAATCGAGTTCGGTAAAAGCGGTACACGTCGAACTCGGAACAGACACCTGGTCATTCGCAAATACAGAAGCGAAGTGGGTCGCCAACACGGACGCACACTCAGTGCTGGAGGTTAGGGGCTGTCCATCCGGGCCATCCAGCACTGGTACATCACCTGTTGGCTTCAGGCGTCGCTTCACGTATGCAACATTCGCTTTGGGGCGGTCTTCGCGGCTATTGTGAGCTGCTCTTCAAAATGTCGGCGCTTATTCTTTTTTGCACTGCCGCAGAGGTTCCGCTGACTTTTATACCCTTCGTAATCATTGGCAGAGCCAGAGAGGAGGAATTTGTCCCACAGTCTGCGCCGCCTCCGAGCCAGGTTTCCATACTCCTTGTCAAACCAATGAGGATCAATCAGTCCAACCTTCCGACATTTCCATGGCACAAATTGGGAACACAATGATGTCAATCTCTCTTTTATAAATATCCAACAGTCTTCCACAGATGCAGCTTGTGACAGAGGCCAGTCCAGTTGGCTCGCGACTAGAGCTAGACCATCGAAGTCCGTTTTCCATTAGTCGGAAGCTGGCTCCAGCGAGCTTGAATACGGCAAAGATAATTCCATATCAGCTATGGGCACTGAATGATCGCTTGTAGCCAGGGGCTCCAGGATCATAACGCCACGCACTCGTTATTCGTAGCTCGTTAATATCAGGTCGAGACAGCACGGGGTTGAGCGTGTTGGCTGGCGTATGTGTTGCGATGCACCAGTTTCAAGTATCAAATCCACGAACTTTGCTTCAACCTCACTATGTTCAGGCATCAAATACACGTCAGGCCATGGTATTCAAGGACAGTTAAAATCGCCCATAAGTCGGAAGTGTGGACGATTCATGTGGGTTCGAAGAATGGGCAGCCAATCCAAGCAACGACTCAGGGGGCTGCGATACACTACGCCCACAAGCAGTTCTCCGCGCCTGAGACGGATGGAGCACCACAGTAGCTCACACAAACTATCGTCACTTCGGTAGGTGCTCACAAGTCTCCCACGCAGGGAAGACCCGGATGTAAGGCACCACCGTGGGCATTCTTTAGTCTACCGCATCGGAAGCACGAGTAACCGTCGAGTTCAAGTTCTTAGGTATATAATTGCATGCACCCATGTCTCTGCGAGTCCCACTACATCTGGTCGCTCAGACGCAACGAAACAACAAAGCACATCGCGCTTATTCACAACACTGCAAACGTTTGTGAAGTCTACTCGCAGGCCGCAGCAGGAGCCGCTGGGCATGCTCAACGTGTGAGCATCCTGTTTATCCTGATTTGCAGATTGTTGGAAATCACTCGAAAATTTACGATACGAAGATTTATTTCCCCCTCACCAGTGCGTCTTTTCAGCTCAATGATGGCAGACTTGAGCCGCTCCCTGTCTAGTTGGTCCAGGTCTCGACGAACATGGGTTTTCAAACCTTCCAGCCTATTTGGGCTGGACATGATCAGTCTTGGACTGGCTTCGTCCACAAAAGTGATTCTCATGGACCGTTTTCGTTGATCACCTCGCTTTCCAAGACGGGTAATTTGCCTCACTTTTACCGAGTCCTCACCAGCGTCGAGGAGTCTGTCAATTAGACTCCGTAAAACTCGACATCGTGATCGTAGCACACTTGGGGTAATGGATCACTGGACTCCGGTGCGTGAAATATCACGAGATTATAACGCCTCTGATCGGACGAGGCTGACCTTGCCGGGCGAAGTATACTACCAGCCTCACGTGGTTTGGCTAACTGTTGACTTACGGAAGTTAAACGCCCAACACCCCTTCGTAATTTCGGTCTTTGTTTTTTCCACTGGTCTTCAGCACTCGAACTTTCACCTGCTGGGACATCAGTGTCCGTTGGACACAACAAAGGTAAACAATTTATGCCAGGTGAAACTAGGCTTCTCACAACGGTTGGACTTCGTGTCGGTGAGTTTGCACTGGTAGAGGAGGACGACTGCGCTGAAACCTGAAGGCTCTTCGGGCTAGGTTGTTGGGCCAAACACACGGAGTTGTCCGCAACAAAATGATGAAGCCTACACGTCGGTTTTACTCTTCCTGGCTGTATCTTATTTCAGAAATTTTCACATATAGTTTGAACGAAATGGTGTTGGATCTCGCGAAGACGATGAAAATGCTCAACTGATAATCCAACACATGAAATGTGGTATTTAACTTGGCACAACACAAACATGAGGGTATTTCCAAGGTATCCGACTAGCTTGGAGCAAGTACCACAGGATGACTGCTTCGGCATTGTGAATAATCCGTAAACAAGATAACGGCCAATTGACAACGACTCGGTCTCCAAACATTAGATAATTGTCATTGACTAAAAGCGATCGGCGTCCATTGAAGAAAAGTCTTAACTTAGTCGAAATACTGACATTAGTCCAACTGTACTGCACAAAACCTATCACTTTCAGCAAGGTGTCGTCTTCAGCCGTCTGCACGAATTGTGACCGATCATCATCAGCAGCAGCAGCAACAATACATCAGCCATTTGAACTGATGCTTCGCTGCCAAACAACCACGAGGACCTATGAAATAAAGAATAATAGTAATAAAGAGAGAAGGGGGACTTACCGGAAAACCTTAATCCCCTAAGCAAACATTCAGGGTCAAGGCGCCTACACCTTGTGTAGACAACATACCGTCACAAACAGCTGGCTATCATGCAAAGATAAGGTGGCATCGGCGAGACAGCTTCCTTGCGGCTTTCACTGCCCCGCGTCATAATTAGCCATTACCCCGCAGATAACTCAGCACCAAACAGACAAGCAATCCGATTAGAAGACAGCAGCAGACGCGCCACTGGTGTCTACTGCGAGCCATGTCCTGCAAAGTCTCGAGCCAGGCACTAGGTGAGTCACGTAGATTCCAACCTGGAAGGCGAGACGGACCAACGGCACCCAGTTTGGTTGTCAGTGACTTCATTTCCCGCTGCCAAGTCAACTTCTGTCCACCTCGACCCTTGCGCCATCCTACTTCGGGTAGACTGAACAAGACCCTCCTAGGTAAGCGGTAACCAGGCATACGTAGCACGTGCCCGAACCAACGCAACTTATTCAGTGCTATCTGTTGTCCTAGGGTAGTAGCATGATTATCACTACCTAGTACTCGCCTACGCACATCATCGTTGGGGATACGCTGTTGCCATCCGACACCAGCAATGGTTCGCAAACAACGATGATCAAGGACTTGAAGGCGCCTCAGATCTTCAGACTGAAGGGGCCAAGTTTCACTACCATAGAGCAGAACGGCCCTCACTGTGGCCTTGTATACCCAGCCTTACAGATGGAGGGAGATTCCGTTCTGTGGCCAAAGGTGCTGCAGATTCAAGAAGGCAGCTCTGGCTTTTGCAATGCGTGAGCTGACGTCAGTTTCTATGCGTCCATCAATGCTGATACAGCTGCCAAGATAAATGAAATGATCAACCACCTCGAGCTCCTCGTTGGCGAGAATCCAGGGGTCACCAAGTGGCTGGTTGTCCTGCAGCAACACTTTGCACTTTGAAGGTGTGAAATACATATCAAATACCAAATGGTAGACAGACTATTCAGGGTTGATTGAGCCGCCCCAACATCGTCGAAAAGCAAGACGATATCGTCCGCATAATCAAGATTAACTAATCTTTCACCAGGCAGTACTTCAACGCCTACATCGTGAGATTCGGCAAGGGAAATCTCCTTGACAGAATACACGACGTAAGTGAATGAATATGGGAAATCGGACAACCCTGAAGAACGCCACTGGTGGTCGGAAAGCTATCCGATAAGACATCGTAAACCCTGACGCGGCCTGTAGTGTTCGAGTCTAGAGCACGAAGTATGTTCACATTTTTCGTGGGAACACCTTTCCGCGCAAGTATTTCGAACCGATTTCATCGATCGACTAAATTGAACGCACTCTTGAAACCGAGGGTCATAGCTATTGTCGGTCTGCGGTATGCATGGCGCTGCTCTAGCGCCTGTCGCAGTGTGAATATATAGTCTATACAGCCATGTCCTGGGCGAAAACCGGCCTGTTCTTCCCTAATCCGCGATTCCCGTTCTACAGTGAGGCGACGAACGAGAATCGAGGCCAATACCCCTGTGGTTCGCGCAGTCTGTGCGACTGCCCTTTTTGTATATTGCCACTATAATCGATTCGCGTCAATTAGCCGGGACACTTCCCTCCAGATACGTTCGAATAGGGAAGTCAATGCATTGCAGAAGACCTCACGTCCATCCTTAAATAGTGCAGGTGGGAGGAAATCCGGACCAGCGGCACGAAAACGATTGAGGGCTGTGATCGCGTTTCGGACCTCGGCCTCCGACCAAGGCTCTGAACTAACCGTCCATGGCTCGTCCTGCATCACCTGAGTAGGAAGAGGTTCGGGAGCAGGAGGCCACCTGAACTGATCTTGAAAGTGTTTCGCCCAACAAGCCATACGGCGCTCTTTATTGTATATCAGTGCACCCGCGCTGTCTCTCATTGTCTCACTGACGCCTGGTTTTCTGGGACCAGTGGTGCGGATAAGCTGGAAGAGCTTGCGTTAATTGTCTACTGCTTCGGCCTCCTCCATTTCTTGAACCCGACTGGTCCACCAGACTTCCTTGTCAGCACTTAGGCTCCGCTTTAGTTCACGCCTAATAGCCTGTCTGGTCACATGTTGTTCAGGGCCAGTCGGGAGGTTTCTTCAAGATTCCAACAGGTTCACCGATTGCTCGGATACCCAGTGACTGGTGCGGTGACGATTGATAGTGCCACAAGCAGATGCTCCTTCGTCGTGCATGGCGGCCGAGACCCTATTCCACTGAAGCTCAGTGTCATTAGAACAAGAGAGCGCACGTTCGGCACGCAATGCTTCTTGATAGGCTTGTCTGACTGAGCGCTGAGACAGTTTCTCAGTTGCCAATCGGAGGGGACGCTTGATGCGCCTTTCGGTAGGTTTCATGGAGAAGCGACAGCGTATCAAGACGATCAGAGTGAACGCAGATACTCTAGTGCGAGCGGCAATCCAGAATGGAACCACGCCACCTGTAATTTATGGCAAAATGATTTGTTTGTGTCCATCGCTGGCCAGCTACAGTTGGACGCCAAGTGGCACTTCGGCGCCCACTGTGCTAGTAAGAAACAACTGGTGCTCCGCACACGGTTGCAGCAGACGCTCACCGTTGTCAGTCCGTTCGGAGTTAAGCCCATCATTACGCAGTTGAGCTTCTGAAGAGCTGAGACACCTTACTTGTGCGTTCATATCCCGTGCAACTACTTTAATATTTGAACTAGTAGCACTGCGTAGTAGGGCGTTCAGTTCGTGGTAGAAAGTGTCCTTGACAGCACTAAAACTGAAGTCAATGGTTGCATAAGCGTAAATAATAAACAAACAGGGATTTGTACTACTTCGTGAATAAACCTTAGCTGATGTCATCAAACGGGCTGCACATAAACGGCTGTTCACCGGAATCCAATCAACCAACGATGGCTCAGCCTTGGAGCTTAGAATGATACCTACACCAGCTTGACCCGTGAGTGCTACATCGTTGTCTCCGGATGCGTGCAACCAGTAACGAGAGGATAAGCCGGGTGCAGTTAATCCAATAACCCCGTTAGGGTCATTGATCCTAGTTTCGGACACACAACACACATCAACACTCAGTGTGTCGAAGGTGTGTGCGAGTGCATCCTGTTGACCTGTTTGTCTTAGAGTGCGAACGTTGAATGTCATCATGGAAACGGGACAGCGTGGTCTTATAAGGGACTTTTGCCGATAGGCGTCCGATAGGTGCTGTGGGATGGTAGCTGCAGATGGTTCTACTCCAGTGGCACTTCGGTTGCTGTCAATTAAGCTGGGAGTTATAGAAGGAAGGTTAGTAATGGGAGTCGGGATGGGAGTAAGCGAAAAAGGTGGAAAAGGACGGAGGGAAGCGCCAGCAGTAGAACGTTTTCGCTTATCCGTCCTGCTGTATGCAACAGATAAGTGGACCCTTGATGGTCTGCGCGACGGCCGATGCAGGATGAAGTTTATGTTTGAAGAAAATGTCATGGTTGTATGTGGGCTGAGCTACTGCCAGAGTGCCCAGACTTAGACAGCAGGACGATTGGGGGTCCTCGTCCAAAGCGTTTGACTTGATAGCCTGTCTGCAAGGCATCAGGAATGTGGTAATGATTTAGTTTTACAGAGATGGACGCCATCCCATTTCAAATCACCAACCTGGAGGAGCAGGAGACTGAGTTTGTCTGACCTCTCACGATTGACCAACCTGTTTATAGTAGCTCTCAAGGTGCCCGGAGGCATCACCCAGTATACTTCAATGGGTCAGTGATGTACGCAAACCGTCGCACCACGTTAAGATCCATCCTCATTGCGACGGGAATTGTGTCCGAAGTTACTAACAACTCCCTTACACTGTCAACCAGGATCCGCTGAACTTCCGACTCGAATTTGACAGATTCGGTCACTCAGTCATCGTTTTCCTTCGGTTGGGAACAGATGAGGTGAGATAGAGCGTCAGGTTGGTCGAGTTATTGCATTGATCGGTTTTGTATATTGAAATCTTAAGCCAGCAGTACGCTTGCCCATCTCTGTAACCGACTTGCTGGGAAAACAGGAATGCCCTTCTTCGACCCAAATATCACGAGTAAAACTTTGTGGCCCGTAATCAGTTTGAAAAGTCTACCAAGTAGCATCTTATGAAACCGCCTTACTGCAAAAACAATCACCAGCGCTTCCTTCTCACTCTGGTTGTAATTTTTATCCGCCACTGTCAGCGACCGTGCTGCGTGCGCAATAGCCTCTTCTCCTGAAGGCACGTAGGAAATGACAGCACCTACCCCATAATATGCGGCGTCCAAAGCAACAACAATCTCCAAGTTTGGGTTGAAGTGGGTCAAAAGTAAATCAGAACTTAGCGCTGCCTGAACTATGTCAAAAGATTGTTGACACTCCTTTGTTTATCGCCATTCTTTCCCTTTCATCAGCAACTCTTTCTGATGTAGACTTGATAGGAAGGCATTATAATGACTTATAAGACCGAGAAATGAACGAAGTTCGGCAACATCTTCTGGTGGTGGCATCTGCTTGACGGGTTCTGTATTAGCGAGATCCGGACACCGACCACGTTTGTCAATGATGAACCAAAGAAACTTGACACTTTCCATCAGGAAATTGCATTTTTACACTCGTAACCTGATATGCAAACACTTTCTTTAACGTGGCCAGCTAATTTTGTAGGTCAGACCCCATAATCAGTGCGTCATTGAGGTATACTGCGACCCCAGGGATATCGTTCAGTAGCGTATCCATGATCTGTTGAAAATGGCGGGGGCGGTTTTCACTCCAAATGGCAACCGATTGTACTGGATAACTCCAAGATGCGTGTTGACCGTCAGTAGTGTTCTGCAGTTCTCGGCTACTAGAACTTGTAGGTAAGCATCAGCTAGGTCGAACTTCGCAAACCATTTACCACCGTTAAGTTGGGTGAACAAATCTTTAGGTCTAGGCAAAGTATACTGGTGATTCTCCGACATAGAATTTAAGCCGGTTGAGAACTCGACACAAATAGGTACTTTGCCGTTTCCTTTTTTCATCACAACGATGGGTGCCCGCCCATTCTGAGTAATGTACGCGCTTGATTATGCCTTCCGACTGAAGGCGATTTAACTCAGACTCCACTATTCATTGGGTTACGTACGGCACTGGGCGTTTTGGTTTAAAAACTGGTCTGGCGTCTGGTTTGAGGTTCAGCTCCGCTCTGGCTATTTGGCAGAATCTAAGACCCAGTTGGAACAAACTTTCGTGGCGTCGCTTCAGTTCTGCAATTTGACTGTAAAGTTCGAGGTTCATATTCGACGTCTGTGCTGGTTTTTTTGACTTGTAATTTCTGACATGTACTGTTAACTGACTGGTCAGGTAAGTTCAATTCATCCATGCAATTGAGACTTAGCAAATTCGATACTGGCTGATCTGTCACAAAACAGGTTGTACGAATGTGCTGATCGCAGAAACTAACCTGACAATGCAACTCTCCAAGCAATTTCATGATACTCCCGGATGCGTTTCATGCTGTGTGGACAAGCGGTGGTCGTCCCAGCATACACCATGTGTCACGACAAATCAATATGATGTCTGACCCAGTATCCAACTGCAGCTTAACTTCCTTATCATTTATCTTCAACATTGTAAACTTACGCCTGCTGACACCGTCAACCTTGAAAGTCGCCGTCACACTTTTGGTCTCGTCGTGACATCGGAAACTCACCGGGATTCGACGTCATATTCCTCTCTCTGTTAGTCGCTTCGCAAGACTTCACGATGCTTTGTGCCCTCGCTTATCACAGCGATAGCAAATATGGTTTCGAAACGGGCAGTTTCGATCAGAGTGCCATTCCCTGCAAAACCAACAAGCAGAAGAGGGTTTAGCATGTGGTGAACTCACATGAACCTATTCTTTCTGAGGACTTCTGATGACCCTCCAAATGATGTCCTGACTACTCTGGATAGAGGACTGTTGGATCATTGCAACATCATGCTTCAAGTTCATCAACCGTTGGCATTCTTTCGTCACTTCCTGCAGTGTGATCTCGGGATTTTGTTCAATTCTGCTCAGTACTCTTGTTCGGGCATCCGCATCTTTGGTTGCTTGAAGATCACACACATAAATAAGGCACTTGTACTGATCAGCTGTCATCTTGTGAAACAGCGACCGTTCACACTCACGATTTTGTCAACTCGAGTAAGTAACCCAGTCTTCGTCGTCTCGCTTGGTCATTGTCAAGCACCTGTATCGGATATTGAATAGTAACGACTGCTCTCTAAATATCTGCGACAAAGTAGCAACCATTTCATCAAATGTTAAATCAGGGCGTTTCTTCGGGAAGATAAAATTCATGAACTTTTCATGCTCGGCCGCACCCAATTTCCGCAGCATGAGGTGAACTCTCTTGTCTCTGAAACACTGGCTAAATCAACGCGAAACAGGTATTTATGGAACCACGATTCAAACGTAATACTAGCATCCGCATCGGAACAGAACTCGCAAACTTGCTGGTTCAATGTTTCTGTTGGGGGCCACTTTCACTTGCTCCTGTTACCGAGCCTGCTTCTAGTGACAAATTCTTGCTCAGTGTTTCAATCAGCCTGGCCTGTGCTTTTTCAAACTGCGGTTGCTGTTGTGGCAACGGAGCCTGAAATTGTTCAAACCCGATTGACATCTTTGCGTTCTTCTGGTTTTGCCGTTCCAGTAGGTCCAGTGAAGATGGTTTGACGGAACGGTTATTGGTAAGCGGGGTAAGGTTATTTATGATATAATGCTCGGAAAGGACAACTGGACCAGACGCGTCAATCATCTACGACTACGGCATGGAAACACTCGAAGACCTCAAGTACCAGTAGCACTGCGGTGGGTTTTGGTTTGGAAAACGGAACTGACCCCCAAAGCGGAACACAGCCAGTCGCACAGTCGTCACACGACCTAGTATGCAGGCCAAGTCGAAGAAGAAGGCAACCGCGATGGCTACAAATGGACCCCAGGGTAAGAAGCTACGACCAAGCCCAAGTGCGAAAAATTGGTAGGAGCAATCATTTCGAAAAGGGAGATAATAGGTAAGCGGAGCCAGTGTCCAGCTACGGGGTTACGCGCGGGCTTACCGTGGAACACGTGAGCTGTATGCTGCAAGTGAAGGTCATCAGCACAGGTGTGGAACGACCTTTGACTGTTCCGCCAAATATGGGAATCGGGTGCGAATTGATTGGCCAAAAAATACAAGCCCGCGTCTAGGGAGGCGAACTATTCCGCCAAATATGGTAAACCATTGGGACGGAATTCACTTACGTTGGCTGAAAACCAGACGCAGAAGAGTAGGTGGCCTGGGCTTCCAAAATTACATGTTTCGTTCACCAATAAATAGAGCTGACCTATGCTGTAAAATATATCCTGCCTACCGAGTCTTGGTCTTTGGTATTCCTACAGTTGACTGGCGCGTGGCTGAGCAGGCAGACGGTCGCAGTCTCACAGGTGAAACAAAGCAGCAGTACAACAGTCACCATCGACTTTATGGTTTGTCTTGAACATGAATTTAGGCATTCTTGCAGCTAGCGTTTCACCAATCGCTTGGTAATAAGTTTTTCTGTGCCTCTATTTCGGCATCTCTTCTAGCTCCCTGCACGGAGCACTTACTATAAAACTGTTGCATTTTCCCTTACGACGTTTATTGATCCTCCATGAACCGTGAAACCGAACTGCCCACACTTGGCTGTTGGTCGGGTACCAATCTAACGATCTAGTCTTTGCTACCTACTGCTGCACTAACTCCGGCCAAGCCCGGTGCGTATGCCTATAGTTCACTAGACAGACGCATATTGCGTACGATCCCCATGTTAGAATTTCAATTTAAACACTGTACTATTCTCCTGCAATGGGTTTCGGAAATATTGGCGGACAGTCGAATGACTCATTCAGGACTGCTTTCACCAATATACGGTGCCACATGGGGATCTTCCTTATATCCGTAGGTCGTGTTTCCGGTGCCACAGTGTATGAACGTATTCATTCACAGTAGTGGTTCATGGCTTCCTGCTTAAGGGCCTGAAGCGCCCCCAAATCTTTGTCTTTGGTTATACGTATAGCATTGCTGGTGTCGGGTGGCGTCAGTGTGTTCGCAACGATGGAATATTCAGGTGACCACAAGTCAAGTGATCAAACTTGTTAGGTTGCGTTCGTTTATACACATGATGCGCATGCATGCTTAATGCTTTCTTGAAGGTTACCAGTTTTATTTACTTGATCTAAGACGGTGTGAGGCTTGAGCGAGGTAACTGTTGATCCGACAGCGGAAATGCGGTCTCTGATTACACGATAGAGTGTGTGCGACTTACTTTGGGCTTGATTCAATACATGCTTCGCGACCATCACCAGTTGTACCCTTTTGGTCATCTTTCAGCTGGACAAACCGTTTACATAGCATTTGTCTGTGGTCATGCTGATTATGATGCGTGGAAGTGAATGGAACAAGGAGCAAATGTTACAGATACCCATATTCTCTCCCGGTGATCGGCAGTTTGTTACCATGTATTAGAGAAGTTTGGATGTTACATTTGGTTTCCCCTTGCTTGTCATACTGCTATTGCTTATCAATGTTGTCTTCGTAGTCAAACGGCGGTAAAGTAACACTCTGTCTTACTGCTACGGATTACAATATCCCGCGGCTTCATCCGACTAGGCTCAATCCCAGCTATATAGTGCTCTCATCTGTTTTGTTCTTTCACACCCTTCTTTTCATGTCCTTTCTTTCTAGAGACCAAATGCATTCAGGAGGTGCTCAGGATCTCGTCGGACGGACTTCTGGCTCCCATTGAATTGTTCGACAGCTTTGTCGCTTTGCTGCATGTTCTGCGAGAGTCCACCGCGGTTTCTCACGTGTTACTGGATGATTTTCGTCATGCCAATGGGTACACAGCTATCACAGAATTGATTCTCAAGTAAGTGCTTCGATGTTGTGCATGGTAGACAAGCCGTATACGCGTGGCATCAATCCTGTCAGTCCCAGCCCCAACTGAACAGTCTGCTCATCGTCATCCGGCAATGGGATATATTGGCGTGTCCGATCGTAATTGCACTTTCCATTGGCCATGTTGAACTAGCATTTCCAAATGTCACCCCTCTGAGCTTGAAGCAGCGAGTGCTATATGTTACCTATTCCATGCTTAGATTGCAGATGTGGGTCTAGTTGCCCTGTCAACCTGGCGAAGGAATTCTTCCCTCTCTCTAAGCGTTTATAGTCAGCTGAGACTTGCTGTCACTGTCTCTCCATCTTCATATCTCCCTTAGCATGATAAAAACGCCGCGATTATGCACGCAACATGGAACCCATCGTGGCATTAGTTGCGGCTGTAATTATGATTTCTGTCCCATTTTGCTCCACTTCATCTTAACTTCAAACTCTTATGGGAGCAGCTGGATGACCGCGATGCTCTATTGATATCCTCTCTTAACTCTACGCCGTTCGCTAACGCGAAGCTGCTCATAAGGTGACTTTCCATCAAGAGTACGTTGACTTGTTCGATCACTCCACTCGTATGCACGCGACTGCCCGGAAGAGGATTAATCATGCTCATGTTCTTTTGTATTTTTGGACTACTCTAATTCTTCGGTGATCTACAACTTGGTTCCTTGTTCTCGTTGTTATTCTTTTCATCTACTAATTACATCCTTTTTCCTCGTACCTTTATCATTTGTCTCTGTTGGTATTCATCTACTATCTTACCTGTGCAAGTCATGACAACCATGTCCAGCCCACCTAAGCACTCGGGTCGTTGTGCATTATCTCAATCTGAATTCCGGCCCTATAACACCTTGCCATAAACCCAGTCTCTATAGAGCCGCGAATTGTTTGTCACCCTCAATCTAACCCGGGTCCAGTATTCCGGATCTTAGTGCAGTGCTACTGCCATGTAGGTGAGCTTTCTAGATACAGTATATCACTTCTAAAACTCGTCCCCCTCTAGAGTGAAAGTTCCGTCAGGAGACCAACTGACATTAATTTGAGTATGCGGAAGACGTACCCCTACTATGACAGGCTGGCGTGGAATACAGCGCACCTCGGCATTTGCTTTGCACCTCCAGAGTGCAACATACTGTTGCAGGACTGCGCCAACACAACCCCGGTTCTAGCTGTCACCGTACAGCCACTGGAAGTGATGGATCGGTTCAGTTACCTTGGTGGCTATCACCTCTGCTGGTCACATCACAGAGGAAATCTCTTTGCATATCAGCTTGGCCCGCGTGGTTTTCCAGAGACTCAACCATATATGGAAACGGCGGGATGTCAGTCTGTCAGTTAAACATAGGATATATAACGCTACGGTAAGGCCGCTCTTACTGCATGGATCAGAGACCTGGCTAGTTCGCGACGAGGACATTAAACGCTTGGACGTGTTTGACTACGGGTGCTTGCTTAGTATCGCTCACGTCTGGTGGGAACATCGGATGAGCAATGCGGAGGTCCACCAGTCGGATTTTGGCAAGAAGCGTTCTGCTACCGCGCCGACGATTTTTCTAAACTCGAATCGTCTACCTTGGTCTTATCATGCTTTATATACGCGCGTTGACCACATTACTCGGCATGCATTATGCGCCTTCGCTGCGTCACTTTGCGCGAAACCGCGAAGTCGTCAGTCCATGACGTGGCATAGAGGCACGAATAAGTCGACTGAAAGACCTGTTCAGCCAGGCGTGTGCCCTTTTCGTGGATGTGACCTCTTGACTGTCCACCTCAGTGGTTTCAAACGCTATTGCACTGGGCGCAGTCTCGCAGACAGAGCCGTTCCTACATTGTCCCTTCTGTCTAAGTGCTAATACGCCATCCTCGTCAGGTCTGCTCGCTAGTTCCGTTAATCCTTGTTTGCTTTTTCCATATCATTTTGGTTTATTCGTTATTTTTACTGCGCGGGTCTTAGGAACTGGATCCACTGCACGAGGTGTATGTGACGAGGTCATAGTTTTTTACTCATCTGTATTTGATTTCTTATGATACACCGAACGGAGACATGAGTTAGAGTGCAGTGAAGCCGACTGCCATTGTTTACTGCTCCATGAAATTGATACAGGTAGGTCCAAACTGGAGAATGTGCCTTTCAACTTGCAAACAGTCAAAGTTGCCAAGTGGATAAGTTAACAGCCGACTTCGTGGCTGTGTCTTGTTGATTCTAACCTCTAGACATGGATGTGACATACCCTGGAACCTCCCATGACATTATTATGCAGTCCATTTCCAATCTGTAGTGCCACCCACTATATTCGCTATTCTTATCTCCTCTTTACCACTGCCTTCGTTTTGGTCAAATACCATTGATCGTCGCCATGGGGCAGCATACCATCGGTGATACACACACCTTTCTGCGCATCTCGTGGAATTTCGACCATTCACATACTTCACACCTGCTCGTCCATCATCATGATTCCACTGTGCTACGTCTTGTTAACTTGTAGCACCTTGCTGATCATGTATTTGTGCCAATCAATACGAATACCGCGTGGGCGGGCTACTTTTTTCGTGATTGTAAATGCGGCGCTTCTGTGTATTGGATGCGATCTAACTCGAATCAAACTCCTGAGCAGTATTGCCTTGAATCGCACACAAACTCTACGAGTCGGTCGTTATTAACTTTTGATGTGGGATCATTTTCGCGGTTGATTATCTTACACCTTTTCTGCTCATCGCCTTGTCTCAAGTATATAGTTTGTCTTTATGCAGCTCGAAAATTGTCTGTTTTCCGGCATTGTTTGCCGTTGGACATCGCATAATTTATCATGGTTTCGGTTTGTTGCACCCCACTTGGTGGTAGTTTTTTCTCTCGCGCCACTAGACTTCTAGAAAGACTTCATTCATCTTCCCCTATCTTCCCCTGTTTTCAGCTCTCCGCCGGTACTCCACTTCCAACTAAAAAAGCGTTTTATCTTATCCAATGATCCCGTCACTGTATATTGCACGGCGGAAGACATGTATGCAATGCATTTGCATTTTAATCAGATGAATCAAGGCCAGAAATCAGTTCAGGGTTAAGAATTCTTTGCGGTAAATTCTCTTCAGATCCAAACGTTTACATAACACTGATTGTCTGGGGTAAGCGTCAAATCGGGTTGGGATTAGTTTCTAAGGTGTTTGAACGGCCAAGACTGATGACTAAATGCGACTACAGATGGCAAGAAAAGTGCACCAAAGGGAACTTAATACACAAGCCGCAGCAACCTAAAGTAAATAGATAAGGTTACGAAGGGAATTAAGTAACTATGTCAGTCGGCCACGATAGTAGTATCGGCCGTATGAATCGTTTTTGTACACATAATCCCGGCTTCAGATGGTGGATGTAAATAGCCTCGGCGATAGACAAGATTTGCTTCCGGAAGCCTTGCGAGGAGCGTTCAGGTAATGAGTAAATGACTTTAAAGTCATTCTCAGATGCAATATGGCTACTTTCGAGAAGGTGCGACATGATTGAGCTGTCTGAGGGCCTCATTTCGCCTTTGTAAAACCATTCCGGGATGTGCTCGCCAATCCTCTGGGATAGACGTCTCGTTGTGCGACCCAGGTATCGTGCACTACATGAGCACCAATACTGATAGACGATCATTGAACGGGTAAACGGTGGCAAGCTATCTTTCAAGGGTTTTGCAAGCAATGGGTTGTTGTGGTAAACACTTCTTAATCGGGCTGCGAAATAAGTTTTCTCAACACCATTTTTCAAATGTTGTGATAAGATATCAGCTGCAGTATCGCCTTTAAATGGCAAGTGTATGAATAGCTCTTTTTTGGAAGCAATGCTCTTAGGTGGCTTTCGCTTTCGTTCTTTCATATGCTTCATGGCAAACTTATCGTATTCACCGTTTCGTTCTTGCTTCCTTTCGAAGCGCTTCGTACTATTTGACTGACTCATGTCTCATTATATGCCCCTCCTCAGTGTAGGGTACAGGGTAGAGTTGCAGCAAAAGCGCCAGTTCATGCCACCTCGTTTGGATTCACACTCCTCTATCCCCATATGTGACCAATTGTCCCCCTTACTTCGTCCCTCTGAGATAATAAAGACTAACGACAATGTCATACGGAACAGTTGCTGAAAGCTTTCAATGACACACACGAGCATCTCCACTTCACTTGTGAACACGAACTCGGAAACCGGTTACCTTTCTTGGATGTAGAGGTTATCCGTAACTCGGACGTATCTGCAGAAAGGTACACAGAAAGCACACATGGAGTGGACAGTACACTAACTTCCACAGCGCAGTACCTCTACAGCGTAAGCGGAGTTTAATCAGATCTCTCGCCTTCAGTGCGCGCAGTATTTGTACACCGGATACCGTCAACAAAGAACTACAGAGAATCAGCGACGCCCTCAGGGAAAATGGCTATCCTGATAAATTTGTCATAAAGCATTTGGAGAAACGCAATCGAAGGCCACCTAGGAGCATTGCTCCTAAGGAAAAGCTTTTCATACGTATACCTTTAAAGGGTGATTCGGCAGCTGATATGTTATATTGACGCCTGAAAGATGCTGTCGAGGAAACTTATTTCGCGGCCCGTCTGAAAATCGTCTTTCACAACAAGCCGTTGCTTACAAAACCCGTGAAGAATAGACTGCCATCGTTGACCCGTTTAGTGATCGTTTATCAGTACTCGTGCTCCTGTGGTGCACGATACGTGGGTCGCACAACGAGGCGCCTATCTCAGAGGATTCATGAACACATCCCGGTATGGTTTTACAAGGGCGAAATGAGGTCCTCAGACAGCTCAATCATGTCGCACCTCCTTGAGTGTGGCCATACAGCTTCAGAGAATGACTTCAAAGTCACCTACTCACTACCTGAATACTTCTCCCAAGGATTCCGTAAGCAGCTGTTATCCATCTTCGAGGCTATCTACATTCACCATCTGAAGCCGGAATTATGTTTACCTAAACGATTCATACGGCTGATACGGCCAACGGACACTGTTACTTAATTATCTGGTTGTTATCTTACCTATTTGCTTACTTCGGACTACTGAGCTTTGCGTATGCATGTTTATTTAGTTTGCTTGGTTTACCATCTATATCCCTGTGTCAAGTTACCGATTTTGATCATTCGAACAGTCCAGAAGTCAGTCCCAGCCCGAGTTGATGCTTTCCCCACAATCAGTGTTATGCAAACGTTTTAGTCCGATGAGAGTTTACCGAAAAGACTTCTTCATCCTGAACTGATTTCTGATAATGATTCATATTAATGAAATGCGAATCTTTGCTTTACGGAAGACCAACATTGCCCGTGATTCATTGAAACAATGAAAAGTCATAGACCACTGAATTGGCCGCCTGAACGCTCGGTATATCTCACCACAACTTGACATTGTCCAAAAATTAGCAGCTTATATTTCACTCCACGCTGCAAGGTTCTAGCTAGCCTTCCATTTCGACAGTTCAGTTTTTCCATTCGGCCTTTTTTTCCTTCTTGGTTCTGTATTCTCTTTCTCATTTCTATCGTCGTCGCAACATGAGATACACCAGTCCACATTTCTGTGCTTCCAATCACGATGAGAAAACTGTCACTTCTTGAAAGAACTGTGGTCTATCCCGTCTCGGTTGTTGGCTGCAGAACTTTGTCGGTAACATACCGGCATTCACTCTCGCCCAGCTACCAGTTCCACCTTTTAGCTTCAGCGCAACATGTACTAATATTGCAACGTTATTATTTTCATCATAATGTGACCTAAATCTTCCGTTTTGGTGGTCGTTTTGTTGTGGCACTTGTACTGTGCACCACCGGTGCCATAAAATGGGATAACTTTAGACCAACAAGAAAAATATTATAAAACAGATGACATTTTTATCTTTTATTTTGTGTGAGGTGAAATTGCTTTGGTGTGTCGCAACTCTATTTTTCATTACTTTGAAATCATTTTATGATACACTGGAATCTTCAGTCTTGGGTATACTTCTTGTCAAAGATGGCCGGTATCATGACATGTGGTATATGGTATACTTTCATCTGTGAATCATGTTTCTAAGCAAGTGTAAATGCAACCATCTCTGCTGTCGCTTTGTGAATAGGTAATAGTAAACATATTTGATGTTATCCAAACACGCTTATCATACCTAATGTTACTATGTTGATGGCCAATGTTACCCCAATAAAGTTTGTTATTTTGGGGTAACTTTGTCCAGTTGGCGAAGCATTGTATTCCAGCAACGTCATGCTGTACTTCTGGGGAGCATTGGGCCCCTGTTTGACAAAGGAACAAACGAAAGGCGTATGAACTGAGCAATCAGTCACCGGCTCCCAATGGGCGCGATTCCCTGAATTCGCTCCGCTGCCTTGCGGACAGGCTATTCAGCCAAAGGCTCGGGGTGGTGTCCCCTAACTCAACACCCTACTTCGGCTTGGGCAACCGGGTAGTATCTCGCCCTCTGAGGAAACCATGGACATTGTTGTGTTGTGTTTTATTTTACTTTTTCTGTACCTTCGTTTGAATCCCATGGTTTCTGATGGCATTATATCTATTCGTAGACTTTTGCAAATATATATATATATATATATATATATATATATATATATGTCCAGTTGGCTAAGTGATCTTTGGAAGAAGTCCCAGATATCACGAGGGGATTAGGAACTTGTCCAAGTCAGCAATTAGCTTGATGTTCGCTGGCACCGGTTATAGAGAATCACTGCCGCCATATGTAGTGTGCAGAGCCGAATAGCTTTGGGACACTTGGACGGAGAATGGTTCACCAGGCACACGATATAACAGGTCAACAACACTTACTTTCTAAGCTGGTTTCAGCAAGTGTCATTATCTTTCTGTCGCAGAAAACCTACCCGTTGTTTCCTTTTGGGTGACAACTTCAGTTCCCATTTTTCTCTTGACATTGTCAAATTCTGCCATGAAAACCATGTTGCTGTTTGTTGCCTCCCACCTAACTCAAGCCGCCTCTACCGGCCTCTAGATGTAGCATACTTTCGGCCTATGAAGACCCAGTGGAAAACCATACTGTCAAAAACTTCTGAGTCAAAATGGCGTAAACCATCTAGGAGTATAAGTTCCCGGGGCTCCTCAAACAACTTCTAAATGGCATGGGTGAAGGCATTGCAGAAAATTTGCGGTCGGGGTTTCGGAAAACTGGCATCTACCGAATAAAGTTCCAGTCTGTCCTGAGCAGAATTCCAGAGGAAATGGAATAACATGCAAATGCCACCAGCACCTCCGTTGATTAGGTATTCAAGTAGCAACTAAAAAATGCGCTTTATCCCTGGTGAAGCAAATTCACCACAACGCAAAAAAGCTCTGAACGTCCAGCCTGGGAAAAGGTATTTTGGGTCCAATCGCGAAGTATGGTACCAGAACCGAGCCTTGCGCTGAACCAGAAAGTGATTCGGCAGTCAAAGTTTATCTAATAGAAGACGGTTACTTGTCCTCCGTCAGTGATATCAGTGTCAGCCGACTAGAAATCTTTTCTGATTCTAGTAACGAGTGTGTTCCACCATCAAGGGCCTGTCGAACGCGAAAAAAGCTTTTTGAGTACTTCGCTTAAGTGTTTACGAATATTATAGATGCGTTTTGTATTTTTTTTACTTATAAACCCCGGTCTATCTTATCCTTATGTTATGCAACATTAGTTCTGGGTACATGTTGTCTTCATGGCCAAAGTATCCCCGTTAAAGGAGAACTTTGGCCAGGGTAGATATTTTAAAACAATTGACTTCAGGGTATAGAACTGCATCAGTGAATATTTTCTACAGCATTAGAACACTATAGCCCATGAACGGATCGCTTAATAATTTTACCAAAAGCACTGCTATATCTGTGGTACATTTTAAGCAAAAAATGTTTGTCCATAGTATGGGTGCTAATAACACGGAACAGGTTGTAAAATTAGACGTAACTCTATTTGTGGCAAAGGTTGGGTTATATCTTGAACAAAATGACTCCCAATTCAAGGCGGTGATCAGGTTGCGGAAAGTGTCCCAGCCAATGAGATGAATTCGACGGACAGGCTTATGTGTCACTCTCGATTTGCTAGATAGTTTGACATCCATGCTGCAGAGCGCAGTGTTGTGATCGCAGCCCATTAGTGGGTTGTCAACCGATAAGAAAACTGATGGGATGCTCATGATGAATATCAGATCTAATGTGTTGGCTCTTCTTATTGAATCTATAATCTACTGAGTCCAATCATTGATTTGAATCCATTAGATTATTCCCACGATGTCCCGGTCGTTGTTAGTATGGGCGTCATCCAGTCGTGTAAGCGATAGTAATATCTACATACTAACTCATGTTTGTTGGAGGTATTGGAAACAGCGTCAATAACTTTAACTAACTTTTATGTTTTATAACTGGTATCCCTAAGAGATCTGTGAGTACAACGTAGTAGAAGATCACTGAAGGTAACTATCAACCCTAAAGCACCTTTTAGGTTGTTGAGAACCAGTTAGTCGACGGGCATCACTGTGGTCTCGGTCCGAAAGTAGATAGCGCATCCGCCATCGCATTTACTCAGACGGCCTTTCGAAACCGGTAGTAGCCAGTAACATTATGCTGAGAGTCACCTATGTCTGAGTTGCACCATGTTTTAATGATGAAAAAAGGACGGGGGGTTTTAAAACGAACGATAGCTTTAAGCAGATGCACTTTTGTTAGGAGAGAGCAAACCGTTTAGAGAAGATATCGAACTACAAGGTGCAGGAATGGTTACACAAATCTGCTAATCAGGGTGGTTACGAGTGGCTTGCCGCTGTGTTTTAGTGACCCCTAGGTTCTACTGGCTCCATCAAGGTAGGTAGGTTCTGGTAAATAACTCATCAGTTGATTCTTCAGTCCTGTTGGTGCAAATCTCATCGGTGGTGGGTAGTGTTGGAGATATGGGGTCCTACAAGGGGTTCATTGTCAAACGATATTGAAATCACTCCACAGAGGAGGATATTAATGAGGCATAAGCCAGTATTTGAACCAGTTGTGAGAGGCGTTATTTTGTTGAGTAAGCTATCGCTGTATGCCCTATGCTGAGGCTGATGTTGCATACATGATGCTTCTTCACCGCAGTTAGGTTAAACCAACTTACACTTAAACTAGGTCTTTTTACGCTGGATAAATTTCATTCCACTTTAATTGGTTTGTTCTGCATACCTGACTAATCTTCTATTAACTGGCCACGTTGCTTACGCTAATTGCGGTTATCTTCGTCAACTTCATCGCGTTTGTAGCATTTTCGAGCAACTTCTGGACACTTTTTACTTATTGCGGATTCGTTGCTAACCAACTTACTTCATATGCTAATTTAGCAAAGAGCTATGTCTGCATAGCCGTATTCTTTAACAGATATATTTTATTTGATGATGTCATTTCAAGTGATTGGCTGTTGTTTGACATCCCAGGTGTGGCTACGCTTGATGTGTATGTTGACAAGGTGCTTACCTGTTTATTACCAACTACCTCGTTCATACTGGCTCTAGGAGACAGTTGGTCGTTGCTGGTGAGGACGGGGTGCACAGTCCTTGTGGTCCTGCTAGGCTCGGATAGTAGTTCTATGCAGACTATGCGGACTACGGTCCAGCCACCGCCTTGTGTGCACTTGATTCCCCAAATACAGCTTGCTTGTGTTTACCTGTGGAGGAGTGTGGGTCGGCTCCGTTGATGAAACGTGGCTCCCATCCACATGCCTCCCGGTCTTATTCCTTCGGGTTTACACTGGATATGGAGTGTGTGGTTGGAGCTGTGGGTGTTGCAGTGCAAGCCACCCATGGTCCCTCTGTAGGTGCGGTCGTCCTGTGGCTGGCCACAGTGACAGGCAAATCCGAAACCGGATGTCGCCAACAATGTGCTTTTGTTTATGTTGGCTTGTTGCCATTTTTGTTCGGATGAGCTGGCATTGGAATGAGCTGTGAGATTGGTGTCGTTTTCCTAACACTGGCCCTATAGTGGGGTTCAGTGTCGCCGTTTGAGTCACGAAGTCGTCTACTTCTTCGTGGTTGTTTGGACTTCTCGTTCCGACACCCGGGCACGTTTCGTTGTGGTGTTCTCGGAGGTTGGGCACTATCAGGATGTAGGTGAACAATGCCCTGTTTTATCGTTTGCTTTCAGATGTGACACGAAAAGACCCTATGATGAGATTTGCTTCCTGCGGCCTTAAGTTTAACTTTGCTTTGCGGTTCTGTACTAGAGGTAACAGTGGTACGTTATAACATATTTTTTTACATGCGTTACTTGTAGACACGTTTTACTCTTCGTCTTTTGTTATCTCTGTATTAGTTCCGTTCCGAAGTTGCCTAGTGTTGTTCGACGCAGATATGTTAAATGCGCTGCTGTTTAGTGTACTATCTGCTGGGTTATGAATTCTTATACGCTGTAAATCTCCCGGGGCGACTAGCACTGGTGATCTAGTGAGATGTGCGCCGCCGTCGTTTCGACGGTTAAGCGAATTAATGTTTAACGTGCTTGAAAGTCTTTCCTCAAGTGCAAGTAGCGCCGTTTGATCGTTCCTGATCTTGATGTCTTTGAATTAACTTCTTGCAATAATGAATCGTTCAAATGGCAATAACATGTCAGCAGTTACTTCATTTAGGGATTTTGAAAGAATCTGACACATCTCCATGTCTTCCTTATTTCTGAGCCTCAGACAAAAACAGTTTGATTGATCAATGCTGCAGGTTGTAGAGGGGACGATTCGTATATTTTTGATGCTAAGTTTACCGAGTCTTAAATATATTCACGTTAAAGTGGGATTGGAACGACAGGATAAATCCCGTAAGTCTTCCTTCTTGAGCGGATCGTTGATTCGGGAAATGATAAGGTGCCTTGATGGGTCTGAAAAGAAACACCCGAACCACACTCCGGTTAACCATTTACTACCAACGTCTCCTGCACTAGCAGTCTGCTGTGCCGGGCACGTGAAGTAAGAAAGATATTGGAAAGTAAAGAGGAAGGAAGGCTATTTAAATGGGGGATTATACCAACGAGTGCAGTGCAGCGTAGAATATAAAATCGCACTAGCATGACGGATATGGTAAGGAGAAGCGAAAGGCTTCGTGTTGCCACCCAAGTGTGTCTAACTGCCGCTCAAAGCCCTTAACCGTATGTTCACCGATTTCATCTTCTGGAAGCGCATTCCATCCATACAATCGTTCTTACGATGAGATAAAAGAAGGACCAACCATACATAGCCTGTCTGACTGTGCGTTTCCTACGCCTTTGACTAGATCATAGAATAGTAAAACTTAATTATAGTTTTTACTTTACTCGTGGAGTTTATTTTCTTAGTGAAGTGACCTCCTTCAAATAGGCTAATGCGTCAAAGCATATCACGCTGGATGCTTGGGATGTCACACGTGCGCTTGACTGCTGTTTCCTGTTTGTTTGTTTTTCTCTGTCCTGATCGAGGTGGTTTTCGTTATTGTAGAGCTGGCGGTCATTTGCAACGAATGCACGGAGAGCTGATGAAATTACGTTAGTTTGAAGTATGGGAGTTTGCAAACTCCAAGGTAGAGATGGGCGGGTGAAGGCGATAAAAACGAAGGGAAGACTAGGTATGTTGGTCACAGGCGTGCTCAGTGCGGTCAGAAAATCAGTTGGTTTCTCTTCTTCGACCATCGATGCCGGCATAGTACTGTGCTTATGTAATGGGATCGCCGAACGATTACCGTTGTGGTTCGTCTTCCGTTGCTTGGTACTCAGCCCTCCAGCAGTGCACCAAGCTTTGTTCATGTTTGATCACCTGTTCACGTTCATCACATGTGTATAGAACGTCTGCATCGGATCGCCTTTTTACCGAAACCGCACACCTTTGTGTGCGGCGCTAGAGAGTACCTAAGTAATCCACAAAGAGCGGTGAAACCACTGATCTCATTATTGAACCCTGTGTGTGACCACGGGATCAGTCACATGTGTGAAGTTGGATATCTTCTGACATGTCGTGGCTTTTAATCGGGTGGCACTCTTGCACCTTGTCCTCTGTTTCCAACTATCTACTCTTCAATTCCAGCAGTTTTCTCATATGCGTCCCAGAGTTTCTACCTGTTCTTCTTTGGCGTGTCCTTTTCACTTCGTTTGCACTACTTTAACACGGCAACAACAGCAACAACTCACGTTAATTGTTTATTCGGAAAAGTCAGCTCAGGGGAAAGTGCAGTATGTATGGCACGCCGAACTCCTCGATATATATGGGCCGTACTCTTCTGTAAACAACAACCTTTATGAACGAACTAGCTTTCTCCTTTAATTCAAGCAAAAACTCAAGGAGACTATGCCTTTTGTATATTTATTTGCTTATTTACTTAAGAATTCACCAAGCGCTCATGTCATCATCATCAGTACACGTTAGCTGAGGATGAGAAACAAACCTCATCTAATGTGCCGCAATACAACATGTAAGACATTAAGCACCGTAGACTTAAAAGCTATAACAAAGTAACCTCATGCTAACATCACATTCTTGATGGTTGTTGGAGGGGGAAGGGAAGGGACAAAGAGATTTACAACACAAATGCCTTTGTGATCGACTCTTTGCCATTTCTGCTAGTGTATCCAACCAAACGTGTTCATCATCCTTCGGTCCCCAGCCAGGCAGTCGGGAAACACCAACCGACGCCAATTTCGAAGTGAGGATTTTCATTTCGCTCAACCAAGTAATTGCTTCGCCTCCTCTCCTCTTCGTCTTTCCACACCCCCGGCGAGCAAACAACACCCGTCGAGGGGGTAAGTGGGCTCACCCGGTGTTCCCACAAAACATGAGCTAAGCTGCGAAGGCAGCGATGATCGAACGTAGCTTGACTCTTTATGTCTGTCGACTCGATGGGCCAATTTTCTCAACCGTACAGGATGGTTGAACGAATGGTTGCATTGTAAACTCTGCACTGCAAATGAGAGTACTGTCACGCCTGCGCCACCGATGACGGAGATTGGCGAAAGCGTATCGAGCTTTTAATATACGGTTCGTGATCTCATCTTCCGTTCAACTGGCGCTGATATATCTGTCCAGACACTTAAGTTTCTCGACGACTTCTAAATTATTACCGCCAAGGGTCAGTGCAGGAGTGGGTCCCGGCCAATCTTGAAGAACTTTGCATTTTGATCGTGCAAAGCATAGCCCGAAATGACTGACAGCCAGAGCTAATTTACCCGCTGCAGCCTGGTATGTTCGGGGGCTGTCACCTTTGAGCGCAATGTCGTCGACATATTCCGAGTCAAGAAGTTGCTCACCAGGAAACAGTTCTACACTTTCTAAGTCGTGCACGGCGAACGCCGTTTCCATTACTTCGTCAATGTGGAACTTAAAGAGGAAAGGTGACAGCGGGCAATTTTGTTTCACACCGGTAGAGATTTGGAATGGCGGCAACAGCTTGCCGTAAACCCTTCAGTCTGCCGTAACTACGCACGTATAGCGCTCTGATAATGTTTACGTATTTCTTGAGGACACCTTTCCTGAGTAGACAATCATAGAGAGCAAAACGATCAACCGAATAGAAGTCTCCTTTGATGTCTAGAAACCCGGCAACGGTGGGTCGCCAATAAACATGGCGGTCTTCCAACAATGTGAAGATGTGGTCGGTGCAACCTCTAATTCGAGGAAACTTGGCTTGCTTCTCGCGAATCTGATTTTCACAAGTGCCAGATAGTCTATGGAAGACGGCAGACGCAAGCAACTTGGAGGCATTGGAAAACAAACTGATTCCCCTATAACTCCAGCATTCGGAACAGGAGCCTCCCTTGGAAATTGGGAAATATGACGGAAAGGTTCCAGTCTGCTCCTGCGCGCGAGAGCGCACCCAAGGGAACAGCCCATAGAGTAGGGCGTTCCTTAGTCGATGGAGAAACTGGCAACTCTGACGGATTAAACCGCTTCTCAAACTGCTCGGCCCAATGCTGCAAGCGCTTTGACAAGCTGTGGATTGGCTGTTTACTCTCGTCGCCTATTATTTCGTTAACACCACGTTTCCTGCTGCCCACTTCCCGTCTCAAACGTAATAATTTTCGATGTTTACCAATGATAGCTTCTGTTTCCATCCTCGAGGCACAATGAAACCACCACGCTTCGCGGTCTGTCTTCAGGTTAGCACGTCGTTTCGTCCTGAGAACTTTACGAGTCTCATTGTCTAAGCTTCCACCTGGAACACATCGGCGAGCATCCAGAAATTCCAGAGACTGTATAGCGACCAAGTTTCCAGGTTGAAAATTTGATTTGTCACATGAAGACATGTCTGATGGTAATAACATCTGGTGGATATGGGACCAGTGATCTACAACTGTGTTCATTGAGCGTTAGCTCAGAGTCCAGCGTACTTTGATACGCATTCAAAGCATCTGGCTTCGCCAGCTGACAAAAATCCTTGCGTTCACAGCGCCGTTGCGGACGTCCACTAAAACGCACCCGGAAGTCGCCACAAACAAGTGCCTGGTCAGAGTCCACGCTCGTACTCCAAATCGAGCGACAGTTTTGGACGCAGCCACTCCAGTGGTAACTGATCGCAATGTGTCCGATTTGCGTCCATGGCTACTCCGAAGCTGGTGGGGGCCATGTCACCCTCCGGCGGGTGCTGTGTCAGAAATTAGTGTTCGCAAGTAAGAGGCGAGCATCTTCACACAGGTGTAGGAACCGCTCACCGTTATCATTACGGGAGCCTACATCGTTTTGACCGCCCAGATGATGTTCATCAGAGGACAATTTTCTGACTCGGGCGTTCAAAGCACTAGCGAGCACCGCAGTATCCGTACCTTTTCTGTGACTGGGAAGCGCGTTTAATTGGTGATATAAGTCGTCTTTCACCGAATCAGTGTCACAATTTGTGGGCGCGTTGGCCGCAGTGACAATCGAGCACCTTTGGTTCCCACGCAACTTCGATGCTTTGGACGAGCCAGCCAATCTGACAGCGCACACCTGGCTGTCCGTTGAGATCCAATCAATCAAGGCAGATTCAGCCTGGGGGCTAAGAGCTACATAGCACAGCCTAGTCCGGAAAAGCACCAGACGCGTTTCACTCTATTGGGGCTCGTCAGTAGTGCGCATTCCCTCGGTCCCCTACTGGGGATCGAACCCATGACCGCTAGAGACCGATGCCAGCTAGCCAGCAGCTTAAGCCACTGAGCCGTGGGGATGTTGACTGAGCTACATAATTCTTCTAGTAATACTTCTAGTTGTTTGTCCAAGGAAGGCCGGTAGATACAACTGCGTGCTAGTGCTTTCGTTCGGCTTATTTCAGGGAGACCAGCGTGAAATTGTTCTAGTACCTTGGCTTGCAGAACCTTGGAAACCACAACTCTATCTGCAAAATGAATGCAGTCATCCATACTAGACGGTGCATATCTTCTTTGGTAGAACTGTTGAAGGTCAAATGATGTACATGTGGTGGTAATGGGCAACTTGTTTAAGTAGTGGATCCTGGAGGGTAGCATGGTGAACGCATCTGAGTTAACCGGAAAATCGTTCAAGACCTCATTTATAACAAATGCAATGTCTGGTTCCGTTGCTACGGTTTAAATCACAGTGTCTTCTTGGTTCTGTTGGTGAGGTCCTATGAGTCGAGATAAAGCGTCTGCCTGACCAAAAGTCGTAGTTGACTGATAACGTATGTCGAAATCATAGGCTAACCGTGTGAGTGCCCAACGCTGCAGGCGATTAGCTGTGTACACTGGAATTCCTTTTTTTGGAGCCAAAAGCGGTCAGCAATGGTTCATGATCAGTCAACAACGTCAAATAGCGGCTGGCTAAAGCTCGATCGGCATTTGTCAATTTGAGGCACTTGTGGCGTCCTCGCGACGTCTCATTCTCACTAAAGGGCCGAGTTTACAGTGCATCAGTTCGCTCAATATTGTTGTATGGGTGCGAGTCCTGGCCGCTTCGCGTGGAAGACATGCTTCGTCTTTCTGCGTTCGATAACGGTTGCTTAAGGAGGATCGCGCGTGTTTGGTGGCAACATCGAGTTAATAGTAATGACGTTCGACGTCGCATCTTGGGGAATGCGAGTATCCCCTTCAACAAACTGGTTTTGTTGCGCCAGTTGAGATGGCTCGGTCACGTTCTACGCATGACACCTGAGCGTCTACCGCGTCGCGCTCTATTCGCTCGTCAAGGACCTGGCTGGAGGCGACCGCGTGGTGGTCAGCCTTCCACTTGGCGGCAGCACATGAAATCGCTGACGTCGTGTCTAGCCGCTGTAGGATCCGTACATCTTCCGAGATGGGGACGCAAAGATGAGGAGTGCCAATGGCTTAGCACTCTTGAAGATATGGCCCGCAACCGGAATCAATGGAAGAATTGTGTACATTATTGTATTGATTCACATGTTTAATTCTACAAACATTAAAATGACAAAAAAAGAACAAAAGCGGCGTGTGAAAAACAAACTAAAAAGGTTTTGTTCTGCTTTTTATCAAAATGTTCCATTCTTCCTGCGGCATATTAGTTGAAGTGTGTTGCTCACCTTCAACTAGCATGCCACGATGATTATGACGCCATGAATCTTGCTTATCTCCTTATCTCCATGGTTTTAGGCTGACTCTTTGTCTAGCTAATAGCCTGTTGAGAATACATACATACATACATAATAGCGGCCATACATCGTCTTGTGCAATTTCTTTGCAGCATATATAATAGCCAGAGCCTCTTTTTCAATCTGACTATAGTTTTTCTTAGCGGTTGTGATGGATCTAGCAGCATGTGCAATAGCCTTTTGAGAACCGTCTGCATAAGTATGGGATAATGACTGCACCGATTCCCTCATCGGATGCACCTGAGGCTACAACAATGTCCCGAGAGGGATCATAATGTCTCAACAATCCACTGATAGGGTCTCCAGTGTCCGGGCAAGTACTGTTTGTGTGCCAGTTAGCAAAAAGTGCGCACATTGAGACATGCCAGTCTTAGGGCGCACCAAGGGTTTCAAATAGAAGCAAATGGACTGACGTTGTCCGTTTGGTTGGCCGTACGTCTTCCAGGATGGGGACCCAAAGATGAGGAGTGCCAATGGCTTCCCACTCTTGAAGATATGGTCCGCAATCGGAATCAGTGGAAGAATTGTGTACAGTATTGTATTGATTCACATGTTTAATACTACAAACATTGACAATGACAAAAAAGTGAAAAATCGGCATGTGAAAAACAAACTAAAAAGGTTTTGTTCTACTTTTTGTCAAAATGTTCCATTCTTCCTGCGGCATATTAGCTGAAGTGTGTTGCTCACCTTCAACTACCATGCCACGATGATTATGACGCAGTGACTTCCCCCTATCTGCTAACCTCCATAACTTTGTTGGCTCTATGTCTAGTTGCTAGGTGGTTGAGAATACATATTGGCTGGACATGAACTTACCGACCTTACCGGATCGACGCCCTGCGACTGTATGTGAATCGAAATTAGAAGATAAACGATTACTGAGCAAAAATGGGGTGGGCCAAGAATTGGGAGAGTGAAAACAGGGGGAATAAAAGTGAAGTTGGAACGGGACGATAAAGATGAGCAAGCACAAAAAGGGGAATAAAAAGAAGGGAAGTCTTGAGCAGTAGCATCTAAACCGCTATTCATCCTGCTCGATGCAGTAAATAGGGCGCCGTTTATTATCCTCTGCGACGGCCAGAGCATCAAGGGAATGTTTGCAAGGGATGTCATATCGTTGTATTGCGTGTGCTGGATACTGTCAGTTTGCCCAAGCCTAGACAGGAGAACGATTCGGGTTCTCAACTAAAGTCTTTGGTTCAAAAACCTTACCACCAGTCAGCGAGATTTCGGCGCTGGGCTATAGAGAGCCCGTTTTCTTGAGTATGAAGCCACCCTCACTTCTACCCCCAAGCTGCAGGGAGGCGCACATGAGCACTGGTCAGTTAGCGTCTGTGATTTAATCCCTCATGTCCTTCTCCCATTGGTTGTCTATTTCCTCTTTTGGTCCATCTATTCGCTCTGATAGAACACTCCCATCATGCTGCTTGGAAAAAACTAACTATTTGCGACCATACATGAGTGCTGTCTGTTTGCTCGGGTCCGCATGCAGATATCTGCTATGGCTTCTGCCTTTACCCACGGACGCTGTTTGAATCCCTTAGTGTCTCGGTTCGGTACAGCATAAAACACTTTAGATGAGTCACTTGGTGTAACATTACGCCTGGTTGTCAGGTGCTCCAATATGCAGCTGTGCACTTTCCACATAGCTCCTTGTTGCAACGACGTATGGCCGCGTTCCGCTATCCGCATCGACAGATGCATGGTCACATATTCGAGGTACGTTGCATTACTGACCCAGACTGACGCGGATATAGAACAAATGTCTCGAATTTAATCTAGCATCTGTCTTTAAATCATTAATTAATGAGCTGACCGATTTCGGCACGCATACGGACCTTAACCATTGGGGATGCGGCCGAACTTTTCTGTTCTTCTTTGAGAGGCCGTTCTTTTTCGCAATCAACTGAGCACTATGATGAGTCTAAACATCGGAATGCTATTTGATGACCGTAGAAGGGTGGCCACTGCTTTCTAGGGTTACATTCCTTTTCATTTCCAAACCTTTCTGGGCTTAAAATTCTGGTGGCCTGATAGTACTGACAAAGTCCTAAATTCCTCTTACCTTTCATGAATGCAGCATTATGAGGGTGCACATACTGGTCCACCCATTTTGTAAACACTTTTTTCGAACGCTCCACCCTCTTTTCGCCTCAGCAACACGTCCAGAAATGTCAGGTTGCCCCTATTCTCAATCTCGCAAGTGAATTTTAATAGTAAATGCGCCGTGGCAAAGTTGTTCCTTAGATGGGTGTGTTCAGTGTTGGAATCACAAACGATGAATCTTTTATCCACGTTCTCATAGTGCCGTTGGGAGCTTTCGGATGTTCTATTTTACCATGAACCGCTCTGGAAAGTGTAACGATAGGTAGCTCAACCGCTTTTCTGCGTGTACTGCTTTGACATTTGCAGTCCGTGTGCTTTTGAAAGACAGCCTGTCAGGGTAACAATCCCATGTGTGTTTTGCGTTGATAACACTTCCCTTTCTATACAAGCAAGGGTTCATTCGACTTTGGACACTTTACCACTATTGTTTTTATTATTCCTATTATCCTGGTGATATTGATTTCGATCTTCGGTGCTCCTACAGCGCTAAATCGAGCTACTGTTCTTTTCCCTCGCTTCTGCCTTATCCAGCGATGCTTAGGAGGGACACCGCATTACATTGATGTTCGTTCGGCAACCTGTGGCTCCTACTTTTTCATACCTAATTATGGTGCATATATCCGCATCGTTAACAACGCAGCCAACTGAAGTAGAAATTTCTTATCTCTGTGTGTGTGTGTATGCTCCTGACCTCACTTGCATATATCTCCACGTGTAACCTGAACTCCACTGACGATGCATGCGCTTGTGTTCCGGACAGGTTGGAACAAAACCCGGACCATTTGGTGGAGACCAAGTCAGCACTGCGCACCCTCATCTCGCTGACCGAGCGGTTGGTCACCTGCGGCGCGGTGGAACTTCGTCCGAAAGCCGGTGCGGGGGAGCAGATTCACGTTATACCTGGGTTTCGTGTGCCCATGCCGAAGACCGGTAGTAAGTCGATGGCTGTGTTAACGAAATAAATTGATGGTATGCACATGCCACTCGCGATAATTCGCGCACACACACACACACTGTGCGTTCCGGCCGATCGCATATTTCAAGCGGCACAATGCGCCTCATGTTTCACGTCTTTTTACGACTGGCGTTAAGTCGTACATTTCCCAATGATGACCAGTTATTCTATTACGCAAAGCCCCGGTGTTCCCCTTCGCGATGAGACTGGGCATTAATGTGGTGCGACAGTTTGCGTGTCTCAATAATGCATTAAACTATGCTAGTGGGGTGCTTTCACACCTTCAGAGCCACTCATATCCGATTGGTCAATGGTTAGAGACCTGACTAACTCAGTCTCTTGGCTCTCTCTGTAAAACGGACTCTCTGTAGCTAAGTGCCAAAACCCCGTTGCCTTGTGATCAGGTTATTGAACCAAAGGATTTGGTTGAGAATTCTAATCGTTCTCCTGTCTAGGTTTGGGCAAACTGACAGTATCTTGCCCACGCAGTGCAATACATTGATTCTCTTCACGCGATTTTCTGTTGTCCTGACCGTCGCAGAGGATAATCAACAGTTCCTTGTCTGCTGCGTCGAGCAGGGTGGATGCGGATGAGAAGACCACTGCTCAGGCCTCCTCGTCTTCTTATTCCCCTTCTCGCGCTTTTTCATCCTTATCGTCCCGTTCCAACTTCACTTTTATACCTCTGTCCTTAACCCCCGAATTTCTGGCACTCCCCCATCTTACTTCATTAGGCGTTTGTCTTCTATTATCTATTCACACGTAATCGCAGGACTTCGTTCCTGTGCAGTCACCCAGTCCAAGCCCATGTTCCACTATTGGTACGTCAGTTCATCCATACCTTTTTGGAGCCCTCGCTACCCACTAAGACTTGCGTGTCTCAATTTGCGCACATTGTTGCATATCGATCAACAGGCCGTACTTTCCTGAACACTAAAGATCCTATTCATCGATATCTGCTGTTTATCGGAAATCTGCCTACAAGATTCGACCTCTATGTTCACCCTGCAATCCTTCACGTGTGATGCTGGTAGAACTTTCTTATTGCACTTGTTTAGAGAGAACACCTTCAACTCCCAGGTCAATTCGGTGTAGGCATTGCTCTGAGACCCTGGGCTGAAGCTGTCCTCATCGATCGAATCCCAATCGAGATCCGAACGTGTGCCCTCAGATTGTCAGACTCGTTCAAAGCTTTGAAGTTGCGCGTGGACAAACGGTGCCTGTTTGTCATCGCTGTATACGCGCCCACAAACTTTAGCAATGACTCGATGAAAGACAACTTCTATCACCAACTGTATGAGCTCCTTCATTACAGGAAATTACGGATACTGTGGGGCTGCTTGTTGCCCTGAACGCCCGTGCGGCCAATTGTTAACGTTTAAGTCGGCGTTGCATTGACCGCATCTTCACATTACGCCAGTTGTCGAAGAACTGCCATATTTATTGGTGACCCACCCCAGTCATGTACTTTGACATCAAAAATTCTTTTAATTCGGTGGATTGGTGTGCTATTTGGGACCGTGTGCTAACGAACGATGTTCCCAATGAATTTGTACACATTATCAGAATGCTGTACGCGCATATTTCGGAGGAGTAGACAATTATCGCAAGCTCTTCTCATCGCGAGGTGACTGTACGTTCACGTGGTGCAATGGTTTGTGTGCCTCAAAGACCCATTGAGTTATGTTGGATGATGCTTCTTGCACCGTCAGAGCCACTCATACCAGATTGGTCGACGGTTAGAGGCCACACAGACTGTCTTTTGGCCCTCTAGGTTGGGGGTTGAATAATGGTGGCTCCTTACTCTATAAAACGGACTCTTTGTATCCCAGTACCAAAACCCCGCTGTCTTGTAGTAAGGTTTTTGAACCAAAAGCTTTGGTTGAGGACCCTAATCGTTCTCCTGTCTAGGCCTGGGCAGACTGACAGTATTCTACCCACGCAATACAACGATATGACTTCTCCTTCAATTACTCCCTTAGTGCTGCGGCCGTCTTCATCATCCTCATCAGTACACGTTAGCTGAGGGTGTGAAAGACACCTCAGCTGATGTGTTGCAGTACAAAAAAATAAGAGACTTACTTTTACACTACAAATTGCTACAAATATCTGATGTTAACTATTACATTATGCGTTTTGTATGCAATCGGAATGGAAGGAGGAACCTAAAGGGAGGCGGATGGACATAGCAACTCCTAACACAAATGCCATTGGGGCTGCCTCTTTGCCATCTCAAAAAGTGTGTCCAACCAAACGTGTTCATCGTCTTTAGGACCTCAACCAGACAGTCGGATTGCACCAACCGACGCCGACTTCAAAGTGAGGGTCTTCATTTTACTGTACCAAGTCATCGCTTGATCTCCCATCATCCTCTTTCAACCGCAACCCCGGCGCGCAGACAAAGCACGTTGCGGGAGTCGGTGTGCTGGCATGCGTAACACAGCCCAGCCATCACACCATGGGGCGTGATATAATGGTGCTGAGCGGTTCATTCGCTCCTCCTGTACCAAATACGCGACGCCGAACACGCTCATTGCTCATGCGGTGCCCCCACCAGACATGAGCTAAGCTGCGAAAGCAGCGATGGTCGAACGTCGCTAGCCTCTTTAAGTTTTTCGACCTGACGGGCAAGGTTTCCCAACCGTGTAAGAGAGTTGAACGGACGGCTACATTCTAAGCTCTGCCCTTCAGGGTGAGAGTAATGTCGCGTCTGCGCCACAGGTGGCGGAGGTTGGCAAAGACACATCGAGGGATGGGTCCCTGCCAATCTTGGGGAACTACTTAACATTTCGATGGAGCAAAGCATAGCCCAAAGACGGTAGACAGCTAGTGCTGATCGGCCCAATGCTGCTTGGCATGTTTAGGAGCTGTCACAGATTACGGCAATATCGTCCACATACTCGCAGTCGAGAAGACGCTCATCAGGTAGTAGCTACACACCTTCTATATCGTGTCCAGCGAATGCTGTTTCCATGACTTCGTCAACTGCGGTTACAGCGAGCGACTTTCTCCCACAACGCTAGTGTTACTGCAGGATTGCGATCGTTTGCCACAAACCCTCATTGCGACCAAAATATGCGCCTCCAGCGCTTTGCTAATTTTTACGTATTTATCAGGCACACTTTTGTGAACAGACAGTCGTCAAAGGCACATCGATCAACTGAATAGAGGGCACCTTTGATATCGAGAAATACTACAACAGTGGGTCAGCAATAAACATGGCGGTGCTCGGACACATGACGTAATGTGCAGATTTGGTCGATGCAGCCTATGTTTCCACGAAACCCGGCTTGCTGCTCGCAAATATGACAATCACGAGTGTCAGTCAGTCAGTGCAGAACGACAGAGCCAAGCAAATTGGAGGCAATTGAGATCAGACTGATACCTCTTTGATTGCCGCATTCCAAACGGGAGTTTCCTTAGAAAATTGGGACAACGACGCAGCGCTTCCAGTCTGTGGGGACTGTCTCCTGCTCCCAGAGTGTTACTAGCAACTCGTGTAAATCATCTACTAGAGCAGATCCCCCAATTTGAACAGGGCTGGGGAAATACTAATTGCCTCACGGCCTTATTCATTTTCAACAGTCTGACCTCACGTTCGCCTTCTACGTGTGTTGGAGGATTCGCATAGACGGCCCAGCAAAAAGCGCGCTCAATACCCGAAAAATAAAACGATAATTTAGGTTGGTTAAATTGCCTTACAAAGTGTTCGACATAACGCCCAAGCGTTTTGACTGGCTGTGGATCGGCTATCCACTCCCGTCGCGTATGGTCTAGCTAACACCAGGTCTCCTGCTGCCTGTTTCCCCTATCAGACGGAATAACTTACGGTGATTACCAACCGCAACAGCTGTTTCCATTTCCGATGCACGATAAAACCACCAAGCTTCGTGGTCTTTATTCAGGCTACAACGCAGTATCGCGCTGAGAGCTTTGCGAGTCACATCACATTCCTTTCCAGCCGGAATATCTCGGCGAGCATCCAGAAGTTTCAGAGACTGTGTGGAGACCCAATGTCCAGTTTGGCAATTTTATTTCCCACACGAAGACATGCCTGCTGATAGTAACGGTTGGTGAATATGCGACCAGTGATCTTCGACAGTGTTCAGTGGGCGCTTACTCAGCCCGGATGTCAGCGCACTTTGATACACATTCGGAACACCTGCATTCGCCAGCTGATTGGACTCTACGCGCATAGCGACGTTGCGGACGTCCACCGATACGCACCCGAAAATTGGCACACCCAAGAGTGTGCTCGGAGTCTACGCTCGTACTCCAACTCGAGCGAAAATTTGGGATGCAGTCTCCAGCGTTAACTGATCGCGATGTGCTCGATTCACGTCTATGGCTATTGGTTGCCCAGTCACTCTTCAACGAGTTCTGTGTCGAAAGTTAGTGCTCGAGATAAAAGGGGCGCATCTTCACACAGTGATAACAACCGTTCACCGTTATCATTACGAAAGCCCACGCCATGTTGGTCACCCAGATGAAGCTCATCAGACGAAAATTTTCCGACTTGAGCGTTCAGATCACAGGCAAGCACCATGATGATATCGGCACATTTTCTGTAACGCGGGTGCGCGTTCAGTTGCTGGGAGATTACATCTCTCACCGCATCAGTGCTGCAGCTGTTGGGGGCGTAGGTCGCAATGACAAACAGGCACCGTTTGTCCAAGCATGATTTCGAAGTGTAGAACGAGCAAGCTAGTCTAACGGCGCACATCCGGTTATGGACTGGGATCCAATCAATCGGAGCAGCTTCAGCGCGGGGTCTCAGTGCAATGCTCACATCGACTTGACCGGCACTGGAAGCTGAGTCATCTCAAGACAGACGCAATGAGAATGTGTCGCCAGTGTCGCATGTCAGAAATTCAGGGTAAGCACAGAGCTCGAATCTTGCAGGCGGGTTTCTGATAAATAGCAAATATGGATCGATAGGGTCTTTAGTGTGCGGATAAGTGATGTTTGTTGACCAATCGGTAAAAAAGTGCGCAAGTTGAGGTATGCCAGTCTTAGCGAGGATCGAGGACTTTAAAGAGAAACGGATGAACTGAGTTGTTTGCTTGGTTGAGCATCGATTTCTCAGCTGGACTGTAACGACGCCTTGCGGTTGTATGTGAGTTGAAAGTAGACTACAATCGACTATTGAAGCAGGATGGTGAAGGGCCAAGAATTGGGCATTTCAAAGGGGGATGGAAGTAAAGTTGGAACGTGGCGCTAACGATGAAAAAGCGCAGGAGGAAGACTAAGAAGGCGAGAAGGCCCGAGCAGTAGCATCCAAACTCCTATCTACTCTGCTCGATGCAGCAGATAGTGCGCCGTTGATTATCTCTTGCGACGACCAGAGCATCAAGAGATTGTTAGAAGGCAGTCATGGTGGATTGCGTGGTAAGAATACTGTCGGTCTGTCCAGGCCTATACAGGAGAACGATAAGGGTTCTCAACCAAAGCCTTTGGTTCAAAAACCTGACTGCAAAGCAGCGGGAGTTTGGCACTGGGCTACAAAGAGTCCTTTTTATGGAGTAAGGAGCCACAATAACTCCAACCCCTAACCTGTAGGACTAAAAGACGGAGTTTGTCTGGCCTCTAACCATTGACCAATCTGGTACGAGTGGCTCCGAAGGTGGAAGAAACACCACCCAGCATAGCTTAATAGATCACTGAGACACACAAACCATCACACCACGTGAAGATCCAGTCTGGTCGCGATGACCGTCTCAGAGAATAATAAGCGGCACCTTTTCTGCTGCATCGAGCAGGTTGGATAGGTGTTTGATTGCTACTGCTGAAGTCTTCCTCTCTTCTTATTCCCCTTCTCCCGCTTTGTCATATTTTGCACCTCGTCACAGCTTCACTTTTATTCCTCCTGTGTTGACTCTCCCTATTCTTTGCCCTGCCTCACCTAGTTTCAGTATTCGCTTGTCTTCTAGTTTCAACTCACATACAACCGCAAGGCGTCGTTACAGTCCAGCTGAGAAATCGATGCTCAACCAAGCAAACAACTCAGTTCATCCGTTTCTCTTTAAAGTCCTCGATCCTCGCTAAGACTGGCATGCCTCAACTTGCGCACTTTTTTACCGATTGGTCAACAAACATCACTTATCCGCACACTAAAGACCCTATCGATCCATATTTGCTATTTATCAGAAACCCGCCTGCAAGATTCGAGCTCTGTGCTTACCCTGAATTTCTGACATGCGACACTGGCGACACATTCTCATTGCGTCTGTCTTGAGATGACTCAGCTTCCAGTGCCGGTCAAGCCGATGTGAGCATTGCACTGAGACCCCGCGCTGAAGCTGCTCCGATTGATTGGATCCCAGTCCATAACCGGATGTGCGCCGTTAGACTAGCTTGCTCGTTCTACACTTCGAAATCACGCTTGGACAAACGGTGCCTGTTTGTCATTGCGACCTACGCCCCCAACAGCTGCAGCACTGATGCGGTGAGAGATGTAATCTCCCAGCAACTGAACGCGCACTCGCGTTACAGAAAATGTGCCGATATCATCATGGTGCTTGCCTGTGATCTGAACGCTCAAGTCGGAAAATTTTCGTCTGATGAGCTTCATCTGGGTGACCAACATGGCGTGGGCTTTCGTAATGATAACGGTGAACGATTGCTACCACTATGTGAAGATGCGCCCCTTTTATCTCGAGCACTAACTTTCGACACAGCACTCGCTGAAAAGTGACTTGGCAGTCACTAGCCATAGACGCGAATCGAGCACATCGCGATCAGTTAACGCTGGAGACTGCATCCCAAATTTTCGCTCGAGTTGGAGTACGAGCGTAGACTCCGAGCACACTCTTGGGTGTGCCAATGTTCGGGTGCGTATCGGTGAACGTCCACAACGTCGCTATGCGCGCATAGAGTCCAATCAGCAGGCGAAGCCAGGTGTTCCGAATGTGTATCAAAGTGCGCTGACATCCGGGCTGAGTAAGCGCCCACTGAGCACCGTCGAAGATCACTGGATGCATATATTTGCCAAATGTTACTATCAGCAGGCATGTCTTCGTGTGGGAAATAAAATTGCCAAACTGGACATTGGGTCTCCACACAGTCTCTGAAACTTCTGGATGCTCGCCGAGATATTCCGGCTGGAAAGGAATATGATGAGACTCGCAAAGCTCTCAGGTCGATATTGCGTGCTAGCCTGAAGAAAGACCGCGAAGTCTCATCGTGCATCGGAAATGGAAACAGCTGTTGCCGTTGGTAATCACCGTAAGTTATTCCGTCTGATAGGGGAAACAGGCAGCAGGAGACCTGGTGTTAGCTAGACCATACGCGACGGGAGTGGATAGCCGATCCACAGCCAGTCAAAACGCTTGGAGCGTTGTGCCGACATTTTGAGAAGCTGTTCAATAAGTATGGGTTGTCAGTTTATCCACCTTCTTTTGCTTAACTGCTAGCTGGGCTGTCGCCGTTTATCTTCCCTCCCGCGCAGATGGCGAACGTGAGATCAGACTGTTGAAATTGATTAATATCGCGGGGGCATTTGGTGTTTCCCCAGCTTGTGAATCTCTGGAAGCAGGAAACTTTCCCGACAGACTGGAGCCGCTTCGTCATAGTCACAATTTTCAAGGGAGGCTCCCGTTCGGAATGCGGCAATCAAAGAGGTATCAGTTTGATCTCAATTGCCTCCAATTTTCTTTCGTCTGTCGTTCTCCACTGACTGACTGGCACTCGTGAATGTCATATTCGCGAGCAGCAAACCGGGTTTCGTGGAAACAAAGGCTGCATCTACGCAGTCTTCACATTACGTCAGCTGTTCTAGTACTGTCATGTTTATTGGACATACTAGTACTGAGTGTCATTTGCTTCAAGCCATGCATTTCTTTCCCGAAATGCAAATACCGCACCAAAATTAGCATGGACTCACCCCCTGCGCTGCCGCTTTTGTCTGTAAGCTATACGTGGTTTTGGGAGATAGTGTAAATTTTCGATGTTGTCTTTTTGTGTTACGTCACATTCCCTCAGGTGTATTTCTCGCCCTCAATTAACGTGTGTTTATGATGACGATTGAGAAGTCGTTCTGGAATTTAGTCACCTGAGCAGATAATATCGCGCGTGGGATTGAAGTTGTGGTCATTAAATCTACAACAAAGGCTCTACGTGCTTTTGCCGATCTCCTCCACTTGTGAAGCCGATGCGACATCTCTCTCACCCTGTAGGGCAGAATTTACAACGTAGCCCTCCGTTTAACCCTCCTTTAGGATTGTGAAACCTGGCACATGCGGTCGGCAGACAAATAGAAGCTATCCACTTTCGATCATCGGTACCTTCAAAGCTGAACTCTTGCCTTTTGGGCACCGCATGTGCCATGTATGTGTTCGGCGCCGTGTATTTGGTGCAGGAAGAGGGAGTGGACCACTCAGTACCATTATATCACGCACAACGTATGAATTCGACGTGGATACCGAAGCAGCTGTTATATCGTCAGCTGAGTGTGGGGAAGCGGCTTGCGTGAAAACCAAAGGTTCTTTATCAGGCATGATCAGTGAGCCTATCACGTTCTAACTTTGATTTCAGATCCAGGGAATCGAAAGCGATTGATCGACGTACATGGCGCGATCTGATCACGAAGGCAAAAACCGAGGTGCAAGGGAAAGCCCTCGTGCATGCGGAGAAGAAGCGTCAGGTGCGAAGGCGACAGTCTCTGATGGGGTGTACTTCATCGACGTCGAGCGCATAATGCTGTAGCACATGCGGTCGCGAGTGCCCGAGTCAGACAGGCCTAGTGACCCATGAGCGAGGCCACTCGGGACCACTACCGAAGCTGCTACGGGTCCTGCAGAGAGCGTAGGCAGAACCGGCACAGCGTTTGTAGGTAGGCTGCATTCGATATACTAACCGCGTGCTTACGTGCTGAGTTTATCCATTTCAAGTGTTTGGTTTGCTATCATGCCTCAATGCATATTTTTACCTCATCTTAACGTTTACCTAAATACTCTTCATTTAACTTGCACACGTCGCTTAAGCTAATTGTGGTTAAGCTGGGAAACGTTTTCGCGTCCGTGGCATTTAAAAAAATAAAATATAAAAAATATATATAAAAATATAAATATAACATCATGCACTTATCGCGGGTTTGTTGATAACCCGTTTATTACATGTGCTCGTTTAGCGTAGATTTATCTCAGCATTTCCGTTCGCCCTATTTATTGCTCTCATTTCAAGTGATTGGCTGTTGTTTGACATCCCCGGTGTGACTGGACTTGATGTGCATGTTGACAAGATGCATACCTCTCTATTACCCACTGCCTCGTCCATGCTGGCTCGAGGAGACAGTTGGCAGTTGCTCGAGGGGACTGGGTGCACGGTCCTGGTGGCCATGCTAACCTCGAAGAGCGGTTCCATGCACTCATTGTGGAGCGGACTACGGTTCAGCCACCGCATTGTGTGAGATTGATTCCCCAAATACAGCGTGCTTGTGTTTGCCTGTGAAGAAGTGTGTGTCGGCTTCGTTGATGAAACGTGGCTCCGATGCACATGCCTCCCGGTCTTATTCTTTCGGGTTTACACACTGGATATGGGGTGTGTGGATGGAGCAGTGAGTGGTGCAGCGCAAGCCATCCCATGGTCCCTCTGTAGGCACAGGCGTCCCGTGGATGGCCACAGTGACAGGCAAATCCGAGACGCGATGCTGCCAACTATATCTGCGGCGTATTGGGTGAGTGAAAACCGCCAGAAAGCTGTCTCGCCGATGCCGCCTTATCTTTGCACGATAGCCAGCTTTTTGTTATCCCATGTTGTTGGCAAGTTGTCGGTAACCAGACGCTGCATGTTTGCTTGGGACAATAAGGTTTTCCTGTAGGTCCCTCATCTCTCCCTGTTATTTTTCTTCGTTTTACGGTAGCGAAACATCAGTGCAAGTAGCTGATTTACTGCTGTTTATGGGGATGATGATGCAGAATGTAGGCCTATGTCAAACTGTCACTGTCTTTCAATATCATCATCGGTGTGCGATAAGCTTGTCACCTTTCATTTTTAACTTTGTCATCGATTAAGTCATGGAAGCTGCGGTCAGTGGGGACGTCCTGAATGGTGTGCAGCTTTTCCTTGGTCTTCGATTTCATGGCTAAGAGTATGCCGAAAACATTGCTCCTGAACGTGTCAAACGGCACTGGACATATTACTTGCCCATTTTAGTTAGAAGTCAGCTAGGAATCGTCTAGAAATTCAAATATCCTGTCAGCTATATTAGCGGCTTTGTAACAGAAGATGAGATCATCAACGGTATAGCTAAAGCTCGAGGTGCTTTTGGAAATTCCCGCCACCTGTGGCGCTGACGTGCCATCACTTTCGTTCTAAAGAAATGAGTTTACAACGCAGCCGTGCGTACTTTTATGGTCTATCATATTAACCGACAGACAGGGCCTGTTTGCCTTCTGTCGTCCCCGTATTCCCAGCTTAGCTGTCTAGTGGGAACACCAGGTGAGCAGTGGGCTGGTACGGCGTCCCGTATTTGGTACAGAAAGGACGAGCAAACCGCCCAGAACCGTTATTTCACACACCAGGCTCCGGTGGCTGGGCCACTGTTGCGCATGCCTGCACACCGATTCTCGCGACGTGCGTTTTTTGCACGACCGGGGTTCTGGATTGGAGAAGAAGAGGAAAGACCATGCGATGACCTGCTCTAGAGAAATGAAAACCCTTTGTTCAAACTTTGCATCGGTTTGGTCCTTTCGACTGTCGGGCTGCAGTCCGAAGGACGATGAACACGTTTGGTTAGATACACTTTACCTGACCAGTGGGCGACCTCAGTGGCGTCCGTGTTGAGCATTTCTTTGTCCATCACGGTCTCCTTTAGCTTTCCCCTACAACTACGATCTCATTCTTGATGTTGTTGCTTTTTTGTATTTTGTAGTAATTAATATTTCGCTTTTGCATATATCTTCTCTTTTTTGCATTGCGATACAATAGTTGAAGTGTGTTCTCTCTCCCGTGGCTAAGTTATACGTGTCCTCTTCTTTAGAGGTTCACGTGGGTTTTCTGCATTCCGCATTCAAGTCAAGTCACCGCAAGCGTTATCCACCTGTATGGGGATGCATTTTCGTCATTGCCACACCAACACTGCGGAATTTCATACAACAAAGCTTGAATGATAAATCACAGTTGACAGCAGCAGCAAACGAAAATTTACATCCTCAATCAATCGTATGGTCGCGGATGCGACGTTTCATTCATGTTGAGTCGATTGGTAAACGTTATAGGAAGGGCAAGATTGTTTTTCCGTGCGACTAGGTATGAAAAGATAAAACTTTAAATTCAGACCGTGTAGCTAAAGTAAGCATAGTTCTGAATCGGAAAGCGTGTAAAGAGTGAATGCAGCCACTTGAAATCTTGGATGAAAAATTATGCATGCATCAGAATGTTTGTCAAATATGAAATCTATGGGCCTTTCTTTCCTCGAACTAGACCAGCAAGGAATAACTTTTAACGAACGGACAAGAATGACATGAGTTATTTAAAGCAGCCCTGGCAAAATAACCGGGGGACATTAAAATCAGCGATGGAGAATACATGCAATTACAAACCTTAGAATCAAAGCAGGAGGAACGGAAAGCATTTTAAGTCTACGGGCGTAAAAAAAGGGCTTTCACATTTTTTTCATGTTTTGGAAAGCATGTGTCAACCAAGATAAAGTGTGAGCTAGAAAAACTCCGAGATATTTTACGGTAGAGGAACGACGTACGCTTTTGTCATCTACAGGCATAGGATGGGAGATTTTTACAAGGGACTGCAGTCTGTTGGGATGTAGAAAACAGTTACGTTACATCACAACACTTGGAATGGTGTAGGAAGAGACCTTGAGTGCTGGATCAAATCACTAGTTCGTCTAACCCTCGTTAGAGTTTCAAGCAATCTTCGATGATTGGGATTATGCAACGCATTACGACGTCATCAGCATATTTGCAGCCTATGAAGTTTGTTGGAATAGGGGGATTTTTGTTGTAGGCCGAGAATTGAAAAGAGGATAGAATGACTCCCTACAAAAGACCACAATTGCTTGGGTGTACCGAAGACTTTCTGCCTCACACTACCCAATAGGGTGGTGTCCCACTATTGTGACCACGATTTTGCACGTATACTTGTTACCTGGTGATCGAACACAGTGTGATGAACCTATTCACATGTCGCAATCTCATTTGCTGCCACGGTTTGCTCGAATTAAACCTCTTCTTTTTCGATCACTGGGACCGTATCCGAAATGGAGAGTTTCAGAGCTGTTCTCACTCAACACTGGAATCCACCAATCACCGGTTTCATCCTGCTTCGCACTCCTCAGGTAATCATCATCATCATCATCAACAGCAGTACATCGGTCATTTCAACTGCTATTTCTCTGCCATTCAACAATGAGGACCTGTGAAATAAAGAATAATACTAATAGGGAGAGAAGCGGGACTTACCTAAAAACTTCAATGCCCTAAACAAACGTTCAAAGTCACAGCGCCTGCCACTTGGGTAGACAACATACCGTCACAAACAGCTGGCTATCGTGGAAAGATAAGGCGGCATCGGCGAGACAGCTTCCTTGCGGCTTTCAATGCCACACATCATAATCAGCCAGTACCCCGCAGATAACTCTGCATCAAACACAGTTTAAACAGACAATCCGATTAGGAGACGGCATTAGACGCGCCATTGGTGTCGGTTGCGAGCCATGTCCTGTAAAGTCTCGAGCCAAGCACAAGGCGAGTCACGTTGACTCCAGCACGGGAGGCAAGACGGACCAACGGCACCCAGTTTGGTTGTCAGTGACTTAATTTCTCGCTGCCAAGTCAACTTCTGTCCACTTCGAGCTTCGCGCCACCCTACACCTAGTTGACTGAATAGGGCCCTCCTAGGTAAGCGATGACCAGGCTTACGTAGCACGTGCCCGAGCCAACGCAACTTATTCAGTGCTATCTGTTGTCCTAGGAAGCTAGCATGATTATCACTACCTAGTACTCGCTTAGGCACATCATCGTTGCGGACACGCTGGTGCCATCCGACTCCAGCAATGCTTCGCAAACAACGATGATCAAAGACTTGAAGGCGCCTCAGATCTTCAGACCGAAGGGGCCAAGTCTCACTAGCCTAGAGCAGAACGGTGCTCACTGTGGCCTTGTATACACGGCCTTTCAGACGGAGGGAAACTCCCTTCTGTCGCCAAAGATGCCCCAGGTTCAAGAAGGTAGCTCTGGTTTTTGCATTGCGTGTGCTGGCCTCAGGTAGTGATAACCTGTGATCGGAATGGCAGAGGTTGACTATAACTACAACAGAGATCGCGTTTTGCAAACGATACAGACGCGGCAGCTATTCCAAAACCCAGCAATTCACTCCGGTTATTTATAGCAAGACATGCTAAATTGGTATCACTCATTGCGTGGGTCGCTTCGATAGAGCGAAACGACCGTCTGGGACTTTTTGGTTTAGTGGTTAAACTTTCTGATTTGTTAGCTGATGCGCCGAATCAGTAAAATCCAATGCTATCATTTTGAATCTGGCACATACATTCGAAGCCGCGCTTCACTTACCCGTTATCTATCTTTTTCTGCATGAGATCGATAACAGAAGACTGTTCCCATATATGGTCACACGAGTAATTGCACTGTTTTCCTGCAAACGTCAATTAAGCTCGAATGACTGTGTATGTTGTATTCAAACAGCATAACTTTCACTTATGATTGACGACTATATTGTCCGGGGCGGTCCTACTTTGATCGAACGCAAACATACTCGCCCACATCCGCGTTTTCACTTCCTTTATTTCTTTTCAAATGTGCGTTGGCCGAACACCACCGGTGTCCGCATCATGCGTCACTGACTTCGAGGAGAGATCGACTATCTACCCTAGCCCCAAGCGTTTGTGTCAGAAATTTTTGATCATCAGTCAGTGAACCGTTTGACGTCAACTGCGGGATCACTCTACACATATATTTATCCCAATTAGTCGTTTCATGCTTGACGAATTGGGGTTTGTCCAGTGAGGCCGAATGAGAAGCAAATTGGCTCACTTGATAATCGGCGGGGATTGCTTTATCATTCTAAGGCGCCTTTATTCAGGAAAAGAATTATACCCCAACGAGATAAACTCGATGTTGTCTCTTATACGCATGGACTGGTTGTTGAAACTGGTCTTATTGATGCTCTTTTGCCCACTTAATGAACAACTGCAAAAGTGGTCTAATCGGACACTTCATTCCGTCTTGTATTCAACTCCACTGTATCCTCTGTCGACATCGGTTTGTCTGTCATTTCGATAGTCGGGTGCATCTCAATGTGACTTGCAGGTTACCGCTTTTTAAGCGCACAAACATAACAATAACAGTAGTAATAATAATCATATCCTTTCCGACATGATCATTTTTTACACTTGTTTCCTATGATGCCTACAGGATACTTTAGATGTCAGAACAAAATGGGCATCATATTTTTCTCACCGATGGTTCTCCGATTCAAGGCCTTCGTGGTTTCCTGACCGAGAGCTCCGTGTACGGACGGAACAAGTTTTCTTTTCCTTTGAGTGAATGACAATGCTCACATGTTTGATGACAAGAGGAACATTAAAACTCGTTTTCAAATACATATAATCTGGCACCATATTTAGGCAAAAATAGTTGTTACGTATACTTTGCGGTGCTCTAAATGGGGGTGGGGGCAAACCAAGTTATTTCTTTATTTTCTGCTTAACAGCTGCACACAAGGTCCGAGAAGAGGAGATAAGTTGGTTGTGTATGTGTAATGCGAGTGTGCTGAGCAATTCTATCCACCATCTCACACGTTTTTATTTACTTGTACACTAGGCATATGTGAGAATTAGGAACGATGAAAAAGCGAATACAGCTGCTAGGGATGAAGATGTAGAAAGCAGAATCCGTCAACTTTAGCTTGAGGGCGGCAAGGGAAACACGTGAGCTTGGTGCAGCAAATGAAGGTTTATATAATGTAATTCATCTGATGGTAAAGATGATCTGCATTTTCCAATTCCGGATGCTCACACCAGCTACGGAATGTCCTCTGTGCTTACGTTGTAAACTTGCACATTTGTCCAGTTCATGTAAAGTGCGCTGTGCAACCACGCTCGACACTCCTGACGTGTGTTCACTGTGCACTCCCAAGGTGTCCAACACTTTGGCGCTGCGCTGGTAATGGAGTCTCAGACCTGGATCACGCGGGTCGCATCGTTTTACTGGGGGAAGCTCACCAATCCGTCCAAAACACTTTGAACCTTTTAAGGACGAATGCATCTAATTACGGTACGGTATTTTACCTCATTTACATGTAAAACACTATTCTCGAATTGGCAGCTCTCTGTGTTTACGCTCGTCATTAGTGTAAACATTCTGGGACAGGTCGTTTGCTCCACTTATCTAGGAGTTGCATCACGACTGACGGCGGTGTTGGATATGTGGTCTCACAACGGACTCAGTTTGCATTCATTAAACTGAAACACCTATGGCGTCGTCATGATGTGAGCTCAAAGCTTAAGGTTATACAATGCCTCCGTCCGTACGGGCCCGCTGTACGGCTGTAAGACCTAGCCTGTACGCTCGGAAGACATGAAAAGATTTTCAGTTTCTGGTATTCTTTGCGTAGGATTGCTCGTATGTGGTAGCAACTTCACGTATACCGAGGGCTTGGATCGAAAAATCACTGCCTTTAACGCGTTCCTCTACACAATCTTAGACATCAGCTGGGCCACTTATTGTGTGTACCAGCCTATCGCATTCCTCGCGGAGCATTACTGGGATTTCGTGAAAACGATTGGAAAAAGTACCACGGAGAACAATCATTGACGTGGAAAAGAACGCTGAGGAAAGCAACCGTCTCCTGGTCTTCCATTTCAGGGATTGGAAATGGGATGGCATCCATTTCTCTTTCTCCCACTCCCCTCCCGACCGCATTATTACCCTTTTCACTGGTGTTGTACCCTATGAAGTTATGTTCTCGCACCACCCAGTAGACTCCTGTTGGCCACATTCCCCTATACAGCCACGTTGCGCCGCTTCCCTTTAGCTTTCAACGTTCGCACTCTATAAGAAATAGGTCGACAAGCTTCGCTCTCACGCATCTTGGACGCGCTGAGTATTGACGTGTGCTGTGTCTCCGAAACTAGGATCAATGGCCCACAGGTGAATGTTGAACCAACTACCCGGCTTGTCCTCTCGCTGTTCGCTGCACGCACCGGACGCGCTGGTGCGGCAACTGCTGGTCAAGCTTGATTAGGTATTGTGCTCAGCTCCAAGGCTGAGTCATCATCGGTTGCTTGGATACCCATGAACAGCCGTTTGTGTGTAGTCCGTTTGACAACATCGACCAAGGTTGATTCACGAAGTAGTACAAAACGCTTGTTTTTGTGTACATTCGTCGCAGTTAGACACAGACAGACAGCCACGACACATCCAGGAAAGCGCTAGACGGCCGTTTTGTCCTATTGGGACTCGTCAGTAGCGCGCACCCGCCGAATCCTGCCGGATTCGAACCCAAGACCTAACTCTTACGAGTCAGCGACTTATGTCACTGACCCATGGGCGACGGCAGCGGACCGCCATGACTGATATCTAACTGCGATATAGTGTGGCTCATCCTCCACTGTCTTGCATGTTGTGATATGCAGAGAACAGAGCTGGCCCCCAGTCATGGCGGTCCGCAGCCGTCGCCCATGGCTCAGTGACCTAAGTCGCTGACTCGCAAGAGTTAGGTCGGGGGTTCGCATCCGGCAGGATTCGGCGGGTGCGCGCCACTGACGAGTCCCAATAGGACGAAACGGCCGTCTAGCGCTTTCCTGGATGTGTGGTGACTGTCTGTCTGTGTCTAACCGCGACGAATTTACACAAAAACCTAATAAATCCCCCTACTACTTACAAAAGGTTTGTTCTTTCCGTTTATGCTCCCACCGACTGCAGTTCTGATGCTGCCAGGGACACATTCTACCACAAACTGAACACGCTACTAATCAGTGCTACCCTTGGTGAGGATCAGCTAGAAGTCGTTCAGAAATTCAACTACCTGGGAAGTTGTGTCAGCGCCCTTGGGATTGAAGATGAGATCACGAACTGCATATCAAAATTCGGGGTGCTTTTGCTAGTCTTCCCCACTATGGCGGCGGCGCGACCTTACTGTCGCTCTGAGTGTACAATGTTGCGATACGTTCGACCTTACCGTACAGTTGCGAAACCTGGCTCCTTAGATCAGTGGACATAAAGGTCATCGATGCCTTCGCAGTTTGGCTCACATTTGGTGGGACCACCGCGTAAGCAACGAGAGTGTTAGCCGCCTTGTTTACGGCACAGGAAGAGGAACTGAACCGCTCAGCACCGTTATTTCACACACCAAGCTCCAATGACTGAGCCACGTGTTGTGCATGCTAGCCCACCGACTTCCACGACGTGCGTTATTTGCTTACCGGGGGTGTGGATAGAAGAAGAGTAGGGGTGGCCAAGCGATGACTTGGTCGAGGGGAATGAAAGCCCTCACTTCTGAGCTGGCCTCGGTTGGAGCATTACGGCTCCTTGGTTGTGATCCAAAAGACGATGAACACGTTTGGTCGGATACACTTGCTGACATGGCTAGAAGGCTACCTAAGTGGCGTTCCTGCTGTGAGTTTCTTTGTCCCTCTCCATCACTTTTAGACTTCCCCTCCAACCACGATCTCATTGCATAGCGTAATATAATTTTACTTAATAATTTTTCTTGTAGCCGGCTGGTAGCTTACCGAAACGAAACCCATCCGTTGATGACACCTCAGCTGGCATGCAACAGTTGTATTTGTTTTCTCTTTATTTTATGTATTGCGGCACAGTAACTGAGGTGTTTCCCACCTCTAGCTAACGTATATAATGATAATGATAATAATGTTCAGATATGGTAAGGCTTACAGGGGTTATAAATGCACAAGTAGGTTACTTGGGCCCTTCAGAAGCTCAGCTAGTTGGTAAATATGAGTCTAACTCTAACCGTACGGTCAACGGCGAGCCTCCCTTGCAGCTGTGTGGAGCACCAGTTGTTTCTTAGTAGTACCGCTTTTAGACACAGTGGGCGCCGAAGTGTCACTTGGCGTCCACCTATAGTGGTCCAGCAGTGGACACAAATAGATCACATTGTCGTAAGTTGCAAGTGGCGTGGCTCCATCCTGCATTTTCGCTCTTTCTGGAATACCTGAATAGAGTCTTATCAGGCCTAGGCACGCTATCATTTTTCCATGAACCTTTTCGGGGGCGTACCAAGTTGCTCCCTCGAGTGGCAACTGATAAGTTATTTCAACCCTCGGTCAGGAAAGTCTACCAGGATGCGCTGCGTACCGAACTTTCAGTCTCTTACTTAAATTCCACTGGGTTTCAGTGGAATTGTAGTATATCGGCTACCATGGACGAAGCGCGTGCCCTTTCTTACCGCACTATCACATCACGACATCAGTCACCGGGTATCCGAATGGTCAATGAAGCCATTGGAATCTGGAAAAGACCCCTGATGACTCTGAACACAATGTGATCAGACTGAATATTAAGCGCTAACTAAAACAGATCCTGCGTATTGACTAGGAAGCCTGGTGGACAAGTAGGGTTCAGTAAACTGAGGGCGCAGCAATAGTAGGCAACTATCTCAAACTCTTCCAATTAATCCACACCACTGGTCCCAGCATGTTCTGCGCCATTGAAACAATCAGTGAGGAACGGTATCTGGCTGGTTCGGTGGGGCACTTTCGAAAGCTATTCAGTTGGCTTCCTGATCCTAGGTCTCTTCTTGTTCCGGTGGTGCAAGCTGAGGATTGACGAGTTTGTTTTGAGGCTACTTTGGAGGTTGAGGTCCGGAACGCGATTACTGCACCCAGTAGTTTTCGAGCTGCTGGTCCGGATTTCCTGGCACCGCACTATTTAAAAGCGATGGTGAGACCCTCTACAATGCACTGAGCCACCTGTTCGGACCGATCTGAAAGAAAGCGACCATCCTGGCTAACTGAAGTGAATCGATCATAGTGACACTGACTGTGCTGACCACAAAGGTAATACCTTAACGCCTGTGGTGCCAAAATTACCAGCCTCAGTTCTACTTCGTCACATCGATACGAAACGAGAATTTCGGATTGGGGAGCAGCAATCAGGTTTCCGCCTTGGACGTGGCTGTGTAGACCATATATTCACTCTACAGCATGTTCTAGAGCAACGTCCTACGTACCGCAGGCTGACAATACCTGTGTTTCTAGACTTCAATAGTGCGAGTTTGGCTTAGTCGGTCGATCCATTCTGTTCGAAATTTTGCTCGTAAACCGGTTTCCTTACAATATGTGAACATATGAGTCTCATCAGGGTGCACGGTGACTTGTCGTTTGTCTCTCCGACAACAAGGGACGTTCGTCAGTGTTGTCCAATCTCCCCATTTCTGTCCAACTTCGTCTTGGACTCCATTACTAGATGCCCGTTACGAATCTCACGATGCTGATATTGTAATAGTAATAATAATGATAATAGGTATACTTCTCCTCGAGTGAAAAACTGTGTCCACATTTGGCACAGATCATATTTTACAGAATATGTCATACTCATGCATGAATGGTAAACAGTTGCGTGATTTTCACTGTTTGCTGTTTCAGTGGTATGTATTTACTCATAGGTGTGTTCCAACGCAATGTGCACTAGTTGAGTTAGGGCACGGTAACAACACTAATGGTGTATCACACTGCGTGAAATACTTTGTTTGTTTTACTCATCAGATGTTGTCTGGACTTTCTTGGTACAAATCATCAAATAAACTCTCCCAAGAGAACAGGGTCATAATCGCTTTCAAGTTTAGGTAATTGGGGAGCTTAACGCGAAAGCCCGTTGCGCTCTCACATGCTTTGATTGTGACTGGGAGCTTATTCCACGGGACAGCATATCTGATAAGGAGAATTTGGACCGCAGCTTTACGCTGCACCTGGGTAAACTCCTTGTTGCGTAACTCCCTTGTCGAACTATCTTGTAGTTCCAGGAAAGGCAAATAGCAGTAGGAGTTTTGACGAATCATGTTGTACAGAAGCATTAGGTTATGCCTCAATCTTCGTAGCCAAAGTGGATCGAGCTGGACTTGTTGGCAGCATTTCCGATAGTACTTAGTGGATGTTTTGCCTAGCAGACGTTTGATAAATCACCTCTGTAGGCTTTCAGAGATACTCTGTCAGCTTTCCTCATGCTGCCACAAATGATACTGCAATATTCCAAAATGTGACGAGTGCAGCTTTTGATGAGTTCTACTCTGACTGGGGTTATATGGATTTTATACAGTATGTTAGCCATTGATTTTTTGGCACTGGCCATTTGGTATTCCACTTGTTTGGAAAAGTTGCAAGTGCAAGAATATCTGATTCCGAGCTCGTGGGTAGACAGCTGTACACAAATGTATTCCTTGTTGAGTGTAATAGATCTCTAGGGCGTCAGTCAACCGCATTACATTATGCTAGATTTTCTCGTCGAGAACTACATCATCCTAGTGTCACACTATTTCCAAGTTAGTGAAGGTCTTCCTGTCTGAGTAGTAGTGTATTTTGAAGTTCAGCTTGTCGGAATTTTAGACTACCTTTATGTCATTCGCAAATAGGAAGGGTATATCATGTCTACTAACAGAACTGATCTCGTTAACGTAGAGCAGGAGCAGTAACGGACCAACTACACTCCCTTGTATAACACCACTAGTGGTTGGACGTGGTGAAGATTGGTGGTTGACTATGCTAACTACCTGAGAACGGTTGCTCAGGTATGACAATAGCCAGCCTAGGAGTGAATCCTGGATTCCAAAGCAAGCAATCTTTTTCAGCAGCCGTTTGTAGGGCGCTTGATCGAATGCGTTTTCCATAACCAGAACAGAAGTATCTTTGCGTATCCTGAGTCAATAGAATCCGAAACGCTCTTGCAATTGGCAGGTTTTGCACTATCGGTTGTTCAAGAAACTATGCTAGGACCTGAGTTCAGAGAGATTCGGAAACAATCGGTTGGTGTAGTAGTTTGGTAACGTTTCGCCTTTGACACAAGGGCTTCGTCAGACCAGGTGAGGCATTGTAATTGGGGTGGGATTTTTATAGCGAACAAGGGCGATAACCGCGTTACCCGAGACTTGAATCATGATGTCATTACAGCAACCGTTCGTGATGTCACCTCAGGTGGTTTAAACACAGTGGGAATAGTCCAGGTGTTCCTTTGTGCGTCATGACATTGACGGATAAGCCCATAGTGTTGACAATGGGAGTCGGTCTGCACTTTCCAATCTGATCCACGCACAGATGCTCGTCAAGCTGGCCGGCTTAGAACCGCCCGTCATGCATTAGGGAATTCTACCCCCTCAATTCTATTCACGCAGTCGTCAGACTTGGCAATTTCCACCGCCTCGGCAATCAACCGCTGAGATGTTGATCGTATGCCCCTCCTAATAACCTCTACGTTTTCGAGGTCTATCTGGTGACCCGTGTCTAATGCATGCACAGCTACGGCCGAGTCTTTTACTATTGCCTGGTATTCAAACTCGTTTCTTGGTAGTCTTGAAATACGCCTCCTATGCTCCGAAATTCGTGTGCGTAATTCTCTCGCTGTTCGGCCTATATACACATGTCAACAGTCTTTACATTTAATTTTATAAATAGTTAATCGTTCTATCCTTGGGAAGGGGGTCCTTCAGGTGTACCAGCGCCGAACGTAATGTTCGACCTCGCTGAAAGATCACCCTTATATTTTCCTTGTTTGGTACCCTCCGAATTGCCTCGGAAGTGCCTTCCTTGTACGGAATTCCGACCTTGCCTATCCACTCGGCTGTGGGTCTTGACTGCCGGTGTAGCACTTTTATGCAATTGACGTTTGACTAGTCGCCGTGGGTAACCGCTTTTTAATAGTTTGCTCATTGCCACTTTCCGCGCAGCCTTTTTGTCCTCCTCCATCGTGCACAAGGTTTGTGCCCTGTAGAACAGTGTTGAGTCTATTTCAGCGTAAATCTGTTTCGGATGACCCGAAGTGTAGTGGAGTAGGCCGTCAGTATCCGTTGGCTTGCGATGTAGTGTCGTCTTTAAATTTCCCCCATTCCTGTGAACTAGGCAGTCAAGAAATGGTATTGTACCGCTACAAGATTCCAACTCAATAGTAAATTGTATTCTCTCATCAATGGAGTTTAAGTGATCAAGCAATTCGTCCTTCTTATCCTTTTTAACAAGTACAAAGTTGTCGTCTACATAACGCCACCAAACTTTTGGTGAGTTAATGGTGTTTGTTAACGCCCTGTTCTCGAAGTCTTCCATATACAGGTTCGCCAGCACAGGGGATATTGACGATCCCGTTGCGCGACCTTGTTCCTGACTGCAAAGCTTCGAATGAAAAACGAAGTAAGACATGTTAAGACACATTATCATTCCGTAATGCATGGCGGGCGGTTTTAAGCCGGCCAGCTTGACGAGCATCTGTGCGTGGATCAGATTGGAAAGTGCAGACCGACTCCCATTGTCAACACTATGGGCTTATCCGTCAATGTCATGACGCACAAAGGAACACCTGGACTATTCCCACTGTGTTTAAACCACCTGAGGTGACATCACGAACGGTTGCTGTAATGACATCATGATTCAAGTCTCGGGTAACGCGGTTATCGCCCCTGTTCGCTATACAAATCCCACCCCAATTGCAATGCTTCACCTGGTCTGACGAAGCCCTTGTGTCAAGGGCGAAACGTTACCAAACTACTATACCAACCGATTGTTTCCAAACCTTTTTGAACTCATGACTACTCGATCGGTTCAAAGTATCTTTCAAGAATTATGCTAGGACCTGTCCATTAGCTCCGGCGAATTGCTGAATTTCATCGCACCATTCTTAATCAGTTTCTCTAATAATCTTGCAAATACATGGATATGATAGATTGGCCGACAACCATTAATTTCTTGTTTGGAGGCACCCTTGTGACGGAGGATGATAAGCAACGTTTTCCGCTGATCTGGTAAGTAGCTTTATTCCAGCGAAAGGGTAAACATGTTCAGCAACAGTAACGATATGTCAGGTCCTACCACTTTTATGTCGGCAGGTGGGGGATACCATCGGAATTCAGATGTGAGGATTGTTGGAGTTCATTACATATGGGATATTACTGATAGCAAATGCAATTTATGCAGAGCGTTGGTTGTTTGCATTCCCATAATGGTATCAGCATCAGTGCGCCGTTACGCAGTACCGACACTTCGCTGCTGCGCAACCACAACCGGTCACACGTGGGATAAGGATACTGTGATGGTCGACCTGCCTCTACGCAGGTTCGAACACGCGCCGTCAGATTACAAGACAAGCTTTCTACGTTTAGGCTACGGGTCGGCACTCCAATGCAGGCATTTAACGGTCCTAGTGAAAAACTTGTAAGCCTCGATTATGCGAACGAAATTGTCTAGCTGTTTAACGATGTTAGCTAGCCCAGTCAGTCCTGAATAGTGTCTCTAGAGTTGTCCCATCATTTGGCATGCGCTTCGCACCTTCAAAGTGCAAATTGTATTGTTACAGGACCACCAGCATCTAGACAATCGCTTGACCCTTTTAAAGAACATTTCCCTCGGTCTGAAAGTCCACAGTGATGGTCGTTCTAATCTGTGGAATAAGACGGTCCCTTCGGTCTGACGACCTGTGACACCTCCAGTTCTTTGACCAACATTGTCTGCGAAGCATTGTTGGTGTCGGATGGCACTAACGTGTCCGCAGCGATGATTTGTGTAATCAAATGCTAGCCAGCGAAAATCAAGCTAACTCCTTAGAATGACAGCACTGAACAGGCTGTGTTGCCTTAAGCAGGTGTGCTCGGTCACCGTTTACTGAGGAGAGCTTTGTTTTGTTTCCCTAACAGTGAACTTTGCACATTTATTGAAGTCTCACCTTCCCGGCTGGTGTCCAGGTGACTCGTCTTGCGCTTGGCTCGAGATGTTACAGGGCATGATTCACAGTCGGTACCATTGGTACGTCTGCTGTCGTCTCCTAGTCAGACTGCTTGTTTAAAGCGTGTCTACTGCTGTTATCTGCGGGGTAGTGGTTCCGAGGATTATGCAGGGCAGTGAAATCCGCGTCGATGCGGCCTTATCTTTGCCCAATAGCCAGCTGTTTGTGACGGTATGTTGTCTCCACAAGGTGTAGGCGCCTTGACCCTGAATGTTTGTTTAGAGCATTAAGGTTTTACGTTTGGTCCCCATTCTCTCCCTATTACGTTTCCTCATTCTTTAGGTCATTATGGTTGTACAGTAGCAAGGCATTTGGTCGAATGGTTGATGTTCTGCTGTTGATGATGACGATCTATATGTTCCCTTTGCTACCTTATTTCAATCTACATGTTTTGCAAGCATCTCCAGTCTTCCCACTCTCTCTCTCTCTCGCTCGCTTTCCTCTTTCACAGTGAGAAAAAGTGTGCGTAACGTACTCGCCTTCGATGTGTTACAGTCCACATTTCTGTCCGCATCATCCACCGATCTGTGTCTACTCCTGTTGGACGCCATCAAGTCTATATACCTGCAAGATTTAGCCAACTATTTCATCCTGGAACCTCAGTGCACCCTGGCTTTGTTTGCAAAGAAGATTTATCACACCTCAGCAGAAGTACAGGTAAGGTAACTACTAAATGAACGAATCAATGAGCGGGTACATTTTCCTGAGAAATAACATGCTTTTCCAATTGGGAAACAGTTTTTATACAGATTACTAGTGCGTCTGCATCACACAGCTAATCGTAAAATAGACATCCCCGTTTTATCACAACAAGCCCTGAGGGAGTACTGTTTGTTCCGAACTCGCCTGTTTCCACCTGTCCAGGGCCCTCTAGTAATGCTTGTCATAATAATATGTACTTTTACCGAATGTTCCAGTTTCGTTTTTGGTTATTCCGGTGAAACGTGTTAGCTCAAATCTTTTAAACGTTCTGTTAATTACAATTGTATTGAAACATTAGGTACAACTGGGATCATACCGTTGCAGGAGGGAGACAAGTATTCGGTAGTGCTATGTTGCTAATACATTCTGATATATACCGTTTTAGTTGGCTTTAGGTTTTGTGCAACAGTTTTCCCATCGGCTTTACACTTTTTTGTTCCATTCTGGAAGAAAGTTTTGCATATCTTTCCGGTGAAACATGGTCATGCTATAGTTCTGGTTCAGAAATTTTCCAAGTTTAATGCAGATTATTCTTACATTTGCGCATGACCTGGTATTGTCTGGTAGGTTGATGCGCAGGATTGATTATCTGACGAGAAAGGCATTATAGCGAATGTGAGGTGTGTTGATTCAACATATACTTATTTTACAAGTCTTGTTACGATTTCCCCGAGGTAAATTGAGTTGCAGCGGTGACTTTATGCCATTGGCTTTTCTCAACACGCACGGCCCACTGTATAATCCGTAAGGGTGATTCAGGTACACTTAACACTGCCGTGCTTTACGACTTTGTTATGATTGAGAGAACGCCGCCTCTTGAGATAATTGCGTAATTGCCTGATAAGAGGGTCGCTGGCACGCCTACGATAATTGCTTGCTACGCTGACCACTCGAACGGAATTGCGCTGTCCTGATGACGCTGGCTTAGCCGGTGAGGCGGATAATTGAGCGAGCTTGTGAACGATCCTAGCCGCACGTGTTCGGATAGACGCCGAGCCTCGGACGGACGCAGACGAGAGGGGGGTTTACGATAGACGCGCGCTAATGACTTAGACGCGAAGGCTGGCCAGCTAACGACTCACACGCAATCACGCGACCCGACCGACTCCCAACTGAGGCGAAGAGAAAGAAAAGACAAGTGGTCCTCTGTAGGCTCTTTTACGACCGACAAAGGGCGATCACAGACAGTGCTATGGGTTATTAAGTTAAGGAAAACTGTCACCACGAAGAGGTGGTAGTTTGTAAATGACCATTGTCAGAAGGTGCGCAGTTTGGGCCGCGTCTCGGAGTGGCTGAGCTCTGCTGCGTTGTGGGGAGGAATTGGCCCTCGCTTTCCACAGCCATTCTGCTGGGGTTTCTGGCGCGTTTTTGCGGGAATATTTGACGTGCCCGCAACAGACTTCCTGCTCGCATGAGCGGACCAAGCCTCATTCCATTATGTGAAATTATTCCATTGATCTTGCATTAACACATGTTTTTTTGGTAAGCAGCCGATCTCCTCCGAACGTTTCACTCTATTTGACACATTTAAAACTCCTGATCAGATCACTGCCGGACCACCGAACTTTGGGTGCCACACACGTATACCAACAGCTTCCCCGCTCAGGTAAGAACGTCTGTGGACAGTCTTCCTACTCGAAATGGCTCTTGAGACAATAGGTCACCCTTTCCCGATCAGGTCCTGTGAACACGTGGGAACAGTTCTAATTAAAATCAGAAGTCCCCTTGACCAAAGTATAAAACACTATCTTTTCATCAGGGAAATCGCCGGATGTATTCTTCTAGAAGGAACGGAAAAATATATAGCTGGTACAAACAAAAAGTCGCGCAGAAAAAACTACTCCAGCAGCACAGACTTGACCAAATCTGCATCTCTCTGGTGCAAGACTGTCATCATACTTCTCCATATTGATCTTTTCACACTACAGAAACAGTCCCTTGCGCGCACGAGAATTTCACACGTTATAATTCTAGTATTCCACCTCGACGATGTGTCGCTTGTGCTTGGACGTGCATAGCTCCCACGGTTTCGTCTTAACCGTTACCGGTGCGCTGCAACTCCCACGAACATAACCACGCGAGCACCAGTCGCATCATCAAGGTCGTCCACAATGGTTGAAAATCACTGTTTCATACGCGAAGGCCCCAAAGCCCGTGATCTGCTGTGTTGATTGATTTCCTGAATCCATAGCTACGTGTGCAAACAACCTACTTACTTTGACGCATTACTGGAATATCATCTCGATTAATTCAGCGACAACCATGCTCCAAGCTTAGTAGTCTCTCACCCTCAGATGGTGTAGGATCTTTACCGCTCTCTCTTCATATGTTTAAGGTAAGTCCTCATTCCCTCACCCGTTTACTTCATCTAAACGAACGCGGTTTCCGGAAAATGCACACGCTGCGTTGGAACATTAACGAGTGTACGTATCACAAACAGATTAACTTCGCTCCAGATGGTTGGTGACCCCACGCCAAGCAGCATAATTCATCACTAATCACCCGCTAGTCCTACGAGTCACGACACTTCACAGGCACCTCTGCCCAGATTGGATTAGTTTCTGAATGCTCTTGTTGCGGTGTAGTTACGTCTATCTTATTCATAGAACAACATCATACTACCAACTTGATCGATGGGCAGCTCTTGGTATTCCTCAACTCAACTTTTCCACTGTGTACCCAATTGCCAGTCATTCATGCGGATGTCGTTAGGGTTGTTTTCACTACAATTCATATGGTGTGTTTGTTCACATTTGAGTCTTACGGTTTTTCACCTTTTTCCAGCGTCTTTTCGCATGGCTAACAACCATGGTATGATAACACAAATTCTGCTATCAAGTGGATGCTGCACCGTTTTCACCACCTGCTTTCGCTATATTTGTCTTGTTTCCCTTCGCAGAAAGCGTACTTCGATCTGTTGGATACACTTGTCACAACGTTGCGCTACGTACCCATGAAGGAGATCAGCAGCATTGTGGTGCTTTTGAAGACACTCGAGTAAGTTTCAGTTGCTTCCGTGTACTTTGCCGTTGTTAGGTCGCCATTATTTACAGAGTTAGTGACCTCGTTGGACCGGCCGGTGGCGCAGCGGTCTGCTCGTCTGGTTTGCAACCTTGTCACTGGTTCGAATCCGCGTAGAGGCAGGCGTCCTCGCGATATACTCAGCCCGCGCTCGACTGGTGATGGTCGCGCGGCAGCGAATCGCCGTTAGGGCGCACAGCTGACATATCGAAATGTTAGAAGCAACTTTGTACCTTGCAACTTTGTACTTTCTATTTCAGTCAAATGTCGGAACCTCCTTTGTGGAGTTTTATACTTCATCCTGCTTCCTTATTTTCTAAACCGTATAGATTTCACACCAAAATGATTAACTCCAACAATGATAAACACACAAAAGCGGTGTAACCTTAGCTTTTCTTCCATCCTTTTAACTTAGGCAGCGATAATGCGCGCATCGAAGTTTGATGCATCCATTTGGCATAAACTAGGTTGCAGTATGCATAATTGTAAGCGACGCATTCTCTTGGGGCTGTTGAGCAACGCGTAGAATTCCACAAACAGCGAAGCCGGTACTATTCAAATAACTATCGAAAAACAGCGTTAATAAACCTCAACAGTATCCGCTTGACACATACACAACCGAGTTTTCACAATTTGCGCAACAAGGGTGCAAATCACCGTTCTTGCCACAGAACACATTGGCTAATGTCAGTGCACGAGATCACACTGGTGTTTATGCATAACCATATAATTACATCCAGTGTTGTGTGCTTTGTATGTAGGGTCAGGGGAGGTGACGCACCTGAAAGATATGTGCTTGCTGGAGAAGCCGACAACACAAGCCGATTATAGCAGATGCCTTCTACTCATGTTCGCGATGAATTCACAGGGAGGTGACATCAGCGGGACGGATGGGGGCATTCAACAGGTTAAACAAGCAGAAGGCAAGTTGGGTCTAACTGGTGTGTTAGATGCAGGTGCGATGAATCTATAGGTGGGTAGGGAAGTTGGGTCCGCAAGTGTAATACTTGATGCTTCTTTTGACTCGGAGAACAATCCAATATCCGATCTTTGGCTTGTCTGATACTTTCAACTTTTACGCTAATAATACCAATACTGCTCATATCAGCATACAACGGTGAGGCATAGCCTTCGACGGTGGGCATAATGAAACGAACGAACTGATTTATAGAAGTTAAATTAAAATGTCTTGCCTCAGTGATGTTGGGACGAATAACGGACTTAAGCACTTTACTGACTTCGTAGCGTCTGTGTGTGTGATCGATTTTCACGTCTCTAAACGAGATCGGTCGATTACGCGATTGATTTTACGCGTCTGAGATCTACTGCGCTTTACTCGGTGACACGTTTCATGAGCTCCCAGAGCCAATCATATCCGTTAGATGGCAGATCCATCCAGCTTCTGCGTTGTCATCACAGATTTAATACTGACTCAGCAGACTACGGGTTATAAGCTCATAATTCGATTGGTGTGAAGCGTGAGTCCTACGCATTATCACTAATTTTGTGAGAGCACCACTAAGTGTGCTCATAGGTTTTGCTGCCACCCGCCTCAGGCCAGACAACTCCTGGTCTAATAGGTGTCAACTGTGACATGCATTTTACACTGGTCATCGTCAAAGAGCCAGTCTGTCAAGTCGACGCCTATATGTTGGACTGTTGGTTTTAAGGACAAGGCGTCTGTTTTGCAATCCGGACGTCACCGGTTCGATCCTACGTGGGGGATCAGGCGACACTTGCAGTATCCTTAGCCCACACGCGATTGGTGGTGGTTGCGTGGCAGCGAAACGTCGCTACGGTGGGCCAGCACACTGTCTTTCTTCTCGTTAGGCACCTTGAAAACAGATCCTTTATCCGAACGGACGGCCAGAGAGTTACTATCGGCCCACAAGTGCCTATCGTCTGTCTTTTTTTCTTTGATATCCCTTCCCTTTCGAGTCTCCATCTCATAGTAAGAATTAAAAACGGCCTCTGCTTTCGTCAGTCACTCTTACCAGACGTAAATTGTCGTCTTCCACATTGAGTCAACAAGCGACACCTACCATGAATTTTCGTTACCTCTCAACCACGCACAAAGGGCAGCAGTGTTCTAATACATCCGCGCTCATCAAACTTTGTTTCTCAAGCCTTGAGCCGCACCTTTTGCTGTTTCCATAACTACTAGTCGGTGAATATTGACTTTAACAGTATTACAGTCGCTTTCAGTAGACGTATGAAGGATGATTTTCTTGAAGGAATGACTCTGAACAGCCACGTTTTTTCTACATCTTTGGACACCATCCGAATTAGCATGGTCAAACTTTAACAGAATAAGGCCATTGACCAGTCCGCCAAATTCGAGCTCCAATCTACCCAATCAGTTATCGTTGACTTTTTTTAGAGTACCTGGAAGATACCGGAAATGTGTCTCACGATGCTGTGCACTGGTCCAGTCCACAATCTAAAACATCACAAGCCTGCCTTGTAACCTGAGGCGCGGATTTGAGACTGCATAGGGGACCGAGCGACACTCGCAGTATCCGTAGACTGTTGGTGGTTACGCGGCAGCGCATCGCCGGTGCTGAGTGCCGGCGTACTGCTGATACCTTCTTTACCTCACATATACGTAACTTACCGCTTCATTTGCAGCTCAATTACAAATACTCTATATACACCGGACGAGCAAAAGATAGCGGTTTTCTGATGCTATTCTACGCGCAGTTCCTCTATAGCTTTAGAAAATTGCTCTATTTCGCAGTCGCAACTTCCCAGTCGTAAACCCAACCTCCATGCACTCGGCAATTTTGATATGCGTATTGCACATCATCTGAGTTATCCAGATGCTGTTCCGCTTCTACACCAGGCACCTTATCCCTGATCCAGTTGAGGGCATACTGGTTACTCTGTCCCTCTCCTATTTCACGGTCTTCTGCGCTGAGCATGTAACCCATTCTCCGTGTTTATCACTTGAGTGACTACCAATGCACTTCTGTATCATCGTGCTTTCTTACCGGTCTCTTTTTTGACGTACCTTGCGTTAGCCTTGTTCCACGTATGTGCGCCCAATGCACCATGTTTACCCAACCCATCGATCGCAGTTCCGTCTGTTAAGAGCCCGTGTTACTTTCTTGCGAACGACCGTATCCTCGATTCCTGAAGTACACCTACAAACTGTCAGCAAAACTAGGGAAACTGTTGCAGCCATCTGTCCCTCAAGGATAAGGGATTTATTCCTCAAAAATAAGTAAGCGAAAATGCACTAGTGAGTATCATCCGCCTACATTTATAAGTACTTTTTTGGGCCAACAAGTTCTCCTCTTCGGCTCCGCCAAAGAGACGAAGCGAAACTCAATGCAACACAGCCAAACACCAACCAATCAGTGGATTTCGATTGCCGGACGACCATGTATGTGGCGTCCAATGACTGAATCTATTAGCTTCGTCTCCTACTGACTCACTGGTCCATTCCCTGGACTCGTATGTCCATTCTGACTGTATGATCTCATCACATGCTAATTACTGTGGCCCTCGAGCAATTCTCCAATTGTCCTGACAGGCGAACACCATATTACCTTTTCCGCCGTACTCTCTAAATCACTGCAAAATATCGGTTTTTCGATATTCCAATCCTCATACACACCGCCTTCCCATTGTCCACAGTTTCAGCTCATGTGCCGCTCTAACGCTGCATCACTTCATCCACTTGTTAAACGAGTATCGGGTATTCAGAGACGTGTACCACGACATCGGATTGTTAGAGTTGGCTGTGGACTTCTTGCAACGTTTTACAGACCTACTAGACCAATGGAAAACCTCCGGTACAGATGAACATGAGCCCGCTGTCACATCAGGTATGTTTTCCGCTTCAATCTTCCGCGCGCCATGAAATTTCCATACTCTTTCCTTCTCTTTGACGGAATTTACTTGATAACCTTGTGTTCACCGATTGCTCTGATATCATCACATGATTCGTCCCAATGTTTTCCTCATGTGGACAACAGACATCGCACTCCTTCGCTGCCGTTACAATCGGTGCCGCAGCATCAATTTTTGGGACGAACCAGATTGAAATAACTCTTTTGATTTGTTCGAGTTATTTCCTCATCTTTTTTTCGAACCCTTATAGACAAAGATATAGTCTGGTATCGGCAAGCAGTCATGAACCAAGCCGGGTGGAGTTCTTTCACCCTTTCAGATACGGGCCTCGTCCTTCTGCCTATGTACCCTGCTCCACAGGAGCAAGCGAACGATTAAATACACATTAATTTGGCGTGGATGGACCTCTTGTCTTTCCGTCTAGTTCTAACCATTGGGCTACCGGCAAACTGGATTTGCACATTAGCTGCTGGAAAAGTATATCTGAGTGCACGAGAAAGGCGATGAGTTATGATTTCAGCAGCGATTTCTCCCTTGTAAATGATGTGGCGTGGAGCGGCTACAAGGCTAATCCACATTCAGTGACGTGGAGAAACTTCCGGACCCACCGCAATCATTGTATCACACTAGTATTTGAGGACAAAGTAACTTAGCAACTGTCCCTTGTGGAAACGTTTTTGACAATTAGCAAACTACTGTGCATGTATCTCTAACATCCGCAAAGTAAAGCATGGCATCTCTCCATTTCTCATAATAGACGGTAGAGTACAAAGCGCCGACGAAGCAGCGAATACATTGCGGCTAAAATACACAGCCTGTCCCTGTCATAAACCCTCATCCACTTTACCAACTCCAAGCTATACATATATGATTTTCAACCCGGCACCTGTGCTAGTAACTTACTTTCATTGCGCGATCGTAGCTCTCTGGCAGCCGACTACATTCGCCTGAAGGCTATGAACGCTAAACTAGCCGAACCCTTGTCACAGTTCTTTCAAAGATGCTTCGATGAAAAACGAGTCCGCACTATGCAGAAGTATTGCATTATTACCCCAACTTTTAAAGGCCGTAACCGTTCAGACTCTGCAAACTATCGCTCTGCGACTCTTCTCCCTGTGCTCTCGAAGGTGATGGAAGCGGTCGTCGCAGAGGACTTAGTGCACTACTTGGAAAACTGCAACGTCTTGGCACCGTAGCAGCATGGCTTCCGTCAACACCAATCATGCATCACCAACCTGCTGATTGCGTGTGGTAGTTTGTACGGACGTGACCGATGATACGGTCCGCTTTGATGTTATCTATCTCGGATTTTTCAAAGCTTTCGACCATCTGAATCTCCGCATCCTAATTCATAGGCTAGGGAGCTATGTAATCCGAGAACCTGTTGGATTGGCAGCTATCTTCATTAACGGAGGCTTCAAGTGCGTATCGGGGACTCACTCTCTAAGGCGATTGAGGTGGAACGCGGTGTTCTACTGGGTTCGATGCTGGAACCGCGCTTATTCCTTAGTGTTTATTAAAGATCTGGCGTGCGTTATCTCCTCCCACTTCTTGCTTTTCGCCGACGACGTCAAGATATAGCCAGTAATTAATAGCATAGAAGGTCCCGATTTTCTCCAACCTGAACTGGATTGCGTTCATGAATGGCTGATAAGTAACCTATACCAGTTTGAATTGCTCGAGTTATTTCCTCATCTTTTTTTTCGAACGCTTATAGACAAAGGTATAGTCTGGTATCCCGTCTCTATGTTCTTGAACTGATTCAGTTTTTTACTGGCATCAACCGCAGTTTGCAGCTTTTTTGTCAATTTTTGTATGAGCCCAGCGACCACTCGCTATACGCCTAAACTAACCCCCCCTCCATACTTCGAACTTGCGACCTCATCTAAACCGAATTTCTCACTGGCAAATGGACAACGACTGCTCCCCTCCTTTCAGTTCTTTGCTTTGTTTGATCTCCACCGTCCCATGGTTTCACACCGCCTCAATCCTACTATCTTCGCTTCGTACTGGATGCTTACCTTCTCCTGACAAAGGGTTTTCCAACGAACACCTATTTAACTTAGATCGCCAACTCAATTTGGCTAAGCCCATCTTATTACTTGCGCTCTCGTCGTTTTTAAACTAGTGTTCACTTTCTCTGCGTAAGCTGAATCCAGTCTAGATTCAAGAGGGGACATTCCAAGGCATCTTCCCTATCGTACTGTTCATCAGAATGAGATCCGACAGTTCACTGTAACCTTCATAATGCGGACCACCTAATGTGCTCCCTTCGGCACTGCCCTTTGTCTTGAGTGATGCACTATCGTCTACTTCGGCGAGTTTAGTAACCTTTACTAAGTCATCCATCAAAATACATGTGCTACGTTGAGACGAGGCCCTTTGTTGTCTCCCTGGGTCTCACGTAATCGCCAACCGCTCGTTTTAATCCCTACGCATCATATGCTCCTTAATCCAGGCGTTTCTCATGCTACCATTTTTGGGCCATCTTTTTTACAAAATTGGTCACCTAACATTCACTGTCGGCGGAAAACACCTTTTTGCGCAGCTCACTTCGTGTTATATGCCTCCCGTGAACTCTGCATCATTCCACTGATGCCCCAACAAGTCGGTACACATGCCCATTTTTTCTGCGTTCCTCGACACATGGCAAACTCTTCGTTCGACGCATTCGCGATTCCCCTGAGCAGGGGCATATTTGATGCCTGGCGTCACTGTTGCTAGTGTGCTTGGATTTTGTGCTTCAAGCTGTCTCTCATCCGTTTCCAGTATCTCGCTACTTTGGATCCCTCTATCCATTTCCTTGACATCCTCACATTCATTCTGTTCTATGGTGTTTTAGTGACCTGTTTGATGCTAGTACCGATACAGTTACTGTCCTTCATGCCTATCCACCACTCTGTTAAAGTATGCGCATCCCTATGGAAAGGAAAATGGACTGGTTTTCGACAGGAGAGCAACGCCTTCGAGCAGCATCGCGTATACCTCAGACTGTCTCAGTCTCTGTGCTTCCGCTTCGTTTGCACTTTCGGCTGCGCCGATCGCTACGCGTTCTCTTCGATGCACCTGCTCAGAGAGGTGCTCCAACGAGATAAGTGAATGTCTTATCTGCTATCCTTACTGAAACTCACCTGATCACCTCAGGGACGAATTATCGAGTGTATTTCTGACAGTATGTGGCGTCATATTACACTCAATCAACTGATCATGTCCACCGTTACCACCCCGCCTCGGCCCCTCAATCTTGACCGCTCACTTGTAAGAGAAGAGGCACCGCTTTTTGGAATCCGCTCTCTCAACGAGTTCGGCGAGGATTGGAGTGTCTTCCAATAGCTTTCCGGGGCGTTTGATGGCTGTCTAACAGAGTGCCGTTGGGATGGGTCGTGTCTGCTCATCTTTGTTCAAACTCATCATGGACTCCCATGTCGAAGATTTCCTTTTGAAATCTCACAGTACGAAAATAAACGTGTTGCCTGGTAGAAAACTGATTGCGCTAAGCTCTTCGCGTGACAACGCTTTGCATTTCGTCCGACCGCCTGACTAAGCTTAAAGTAATTTTTCCTCTACTTGACATGTGGTTTGCACCCTCGATGTGCCTGCCATTACAAGCGCATCAACCAACAGTTCGCCATATGCTTTTAAAGACGGGAACTACATCTAGCAGCTCGAATAATCCATCTTGGAAACTGCGTAAGCAACCTTGACCACTTGGCTAAATCTGCCATCAAGATTTTGCGGTATCTATGACTCGTCTACACAGTAACTGATTCGCCCCCCCCCCATTGCAGTAGCATTTGGTTTTTTCTGTCTGGAGCTCCCAAGCACCTGCAGGCCATCGTTTCTTCAGTGGTGTTGATTACAAGAGCTGCACTACGTGCCAGGTTTGTTAAACTATCGAAACACCGTGCTGTTCAGGTTAATGTGTTAAACAAACCAATAAGACTGATTCGCCCTTGTTGTTTTGGACGTTTCATGCTTGTGTCGCACACTGGGAACTCAGGTGAGCTCGATTCGGTTTGTTTGATGATGACAAGCCTAAGTTTCTATGGGGCCGTCGTTGACCTAGCAACGGGAATTGATGTGTCCGGCCGCTAGACTGTCCCTTACTCCTTTCGAATAGGAGTTCACGCGGCCCACGCTATGCTTGCTTACTTGTCTACCAGACTGCCTGTCTGGACCTCGATTGTGTCCTTAACCTACCTCATCATCCATCTCCCCGCCCTGACCGAAGTTTGAGCGCACACTTCCGTGTAAGGAGCCAACCGCTGAAGGACGATGCCATTCACCTACGCTTACTGTTTCCCTGTCTCATGGAACTCTGCTCGACACGTCTGGCTTACTTAAATGCCATCCTGTGCCACTCTTTTCGCTCCCCACCGTCTCTCCTGGTAGGTTTCTACCAGCATCGGTTTTGATGACCGATGCATCATCCGGCCATCAGGATCGATCCCAGGATTAACCGTGGTTCTACTTTGACGTACGCCCGATTTCGTCTCGCCTATCCGCGGCGAAACCCTGCGTTGTTTGTCACTTTCTAGGAAGCTTCCCAATAGCCTCGTTCTCTCTCTTGAATACAATGGCATAATATCTGTTAACTGAGTACACTATATCTGTTCCATCATCATCTGTATGTCGTTTGGACTGTTTAGTCGTTTCCTTCTCCGCGGTTTACATTATCCCGGTTCTATTCCTCTGGGCTCACACACATATATGTGCTGTACAGTGTGCACCGCAGTGGCCTCCATGTCTGAGTTTGGTGTCTTTGCGTAATTGCTTCATTCGATTTCCAGTCTGGGTGTACTCTGGATGTTTCTGTGTCATACTGTCTTATGTTTGGATCTTTTCTATGTCTCGACACATCGGTGTACGCCTCACGTGAATGAATTTCATACTGATGCTTAAGTAATATATGAAACCATGTGCCTCTAGTTCTATTTTGTTTTGTTTTTTAGTCAGCATATTGGTTGAATAAACAGCCGGTCACCCTTTTCATGGGTTGCTTGGTTAGCCAACTGTTCGGTTGGTAAGTTGGTTAGCTGGTTTGTTGGCTGGTTGGTTATGTGGTTGTATGGTTAGTTGGTTGGCTTGCTGGTTGCTGCTTTGTTCGATTTACCGTCTTTGGACTAACAGAGTGAATTCAGGTATATGAGGATTTCACCAGACAAAGAAACTCTGCCACAGATGCAGTATACCAGAAGCTTCATCCATCGCAATGGAACTGGACCTTAGCGTGGTGCAATGGTTTGTGTGTCTCAGTGATCCATTGAGCTATGCTGCATGATGCTTTTGCACCTACAGAGCCACTCATACCAGATTGTTCAATGGTTAGAGACCAGACAAACTCAGTCTCCCGGCCCTCCAGGTTGGGGGTTGGAGTGAGGGTGGCTCCTTACTCCATAAAACGGACTCTTTGTAGCCCAGTGCCAAAACCCCGCTGCTTTGCGGTCAGGTTTTTGAACCAAAGGCTTTGATTGAGAACCCTCATCGTTCTGCTGTCTAGGGCTGGGCAACCTGACAATATCCTGCCCACACAACACACCATAACCATGCCTTCTAACCATCTCTTGATGCTCTGGCCGTCGCAGAGGATAATAAACGGCGCCATATCTGCTGCATCGAGCAGGGTGGATAAGGGGTGGGATGCTACTGATCAGGTCTTCCCGCCTTCTTATTCCCCCTCTTGTGCTCTTTCATCCTTAGCGTCTCGTTCCAACTTCCCTATTATCCACCCGCACTTTCAATCCCCAATTTTTGGCCCTCCCCCACCTTGCTTCAATACTCGCTTGTCTTCTGGTTTCAACTCACACACAACTGAAGGGCGATCCAATCCAGCCGAGAAGTCGATGTTCCACCAAGCGGACAACGTCAGTTCATCCATTTCCCTTTGGAGTCCTCGAGTCTCGGTTAGACTGACATGCCTCAACATGCGCACTTTGCTAGGAATTAGCCAACAGGCAGCACTCGCCCGAACACTCGACACCCTATCGTTCGATATTTGCTGTTTATCCGAAACCCGCCTGCAAGATTTGAGCTCCTTGCTTACCCTGCGATCCCCCGCATGCGACACTGGCGGCACATTCTCGTTGCGCCTGTCTGGCGATGCAGCTTCAAATGTCTGGTCAACCTAGCGTCGGCATTGTTTTGAGTCCCGGGGCTGAAATCCCCCTGCTCGACTGGATCCCAGTCAACAGTCGGCTGTACGTAGTTAGATTGGCTGGTTCGTTCCAAGCTTCAAAGTCGCGCGGGGACAAGGGGTGCCTGTTTGTCATTGCGGCTTACGCCCCCACATACTGTAGCACTGATTCGGTGAAGGACGATTTCTATCGCCAACCTTAAGTTGGTCGTCTTCTTCGTTATAGAAGAAGCATGGATACTGTGGTGTTGGTTAGCGATCTAAACGCTCAAGTCGGAAAGTTGTCTTCTGATGAGGTTCATCTGGGCGGCCAACATGGTATAGGCTCCAGTAATGATAACGGTGAGCGATTGCTACAGCTGTGTGAAGATGCTCGTCTTTGTCGCGAGCGAAGTTTCGACACAGCACCCAGAGAAGCATGACTTGGCGCCCACCAGCTTCGTATCAGACATGTACGCAAATCGATCATATTGCGATCAGTTACCGCCGTAGAGGCTGTGACCAAAACTGTCTTTCGATTTGGAGCACCAGCGTGAGCTCCAATCAGGTTCTCGCGTGTGCTGACCTGCGGGTGCGTTTCGGTGGACTTCCGCAGCGTCGCTCTGAGGGCATTGATACAAGCTAGCTGGCGAAGCCGGGTGTTCTGAATGCGTATCAAACTACCCTGGTATTTGGGCTGAGTAAGCGCCCACTGAACACCATCAGAGATCACTGGTCGCTTATTCGTCAAACGTTACTGTCAGCAGGCATATCTTCATGTGGCAAATAAAATTGTCAAACTGGACATTGGGTCTCTATACAGTCTCTGGAACTTCTGGATGCTCGCCGAGGTATTCCGGCTGGAAGGGAATAGGATGAGACTCGCAAAGCTCTCAGGACGATACTGCTTGCTAGCCTGAAGAAAGAGCGCGAAGCTTGGTGGTCTCATCGTGCCTCGGCGATGGAAACAACTGCTGTTGTTGGTAATCATTGTAAGTTATTCAGCCTGATACGGAAAACAGGCGGCAGGAGGACTGGTGTTAGCGAGACCATACGCGGCGAGAGTGGACAGCCGATCCATAGCCAGTCAAAACGATTGGGGCTTTGGGTCGAACACTTTACAAGACAATTTAACCAACCTAATTTATCGCTTTATTTTTCAGGTATTGAGCGTCTTTTTCGCTGGGCCGTCTCCTTGGGTCCGCCGTCACGCGCAGGCGAACGTGAGGTCAGACTGTTGAAATTGAATAAGGCCGCGTTTTGCGGAACACTTTGGAAAGCAGTTTTACCAATATGCCTTTTCGCTTTCATTTTCTTGCATTAAAGCCCTTCTCGATGGACCCTCTTCTTAGGTACGCCCTCGCGCGCAGATGTCGAACGTGAGATCAGGCTGTTGAAATTGAATAAGGCCGTAGTAGCAGATGAAATTCCCCCGTCCTGTTTTAGTACGTGGGACCTGTTCTTGTAAATGATTTATACGAGCCGTTAGTGAAACTTTGGCAGCAGGGAAGTGTCCCGACAGAGTGGAGCCGCTCCGTCATAGTCCCAATTTTCAAGGTAGGCTCCCGTTCGGAATATGGCAGTCATAGGGGGTCAGTCTGATCTCCATTGACTGGCTGGCACTCGTGATGACCACATCCACGAATAGTCAACCGGGTTTCGTCGATATCGGGGCTGCATCGACCACATCTTCAGATTAACTCAGCTGCTCGAGCACCGCCATGTTTATTGGTGACCCACCGTTGTCGTGTTTCTCGACATCAAGGTTCCTTCGATGTGGCACTGTCTACCCAGGAAATGTGTGTCCAACAAATACGTAGGTTACCAACCCTATAGCAAAAGCTCGAGGTGCTTTTACAAATGTCTGCCGCCTGTGGCGTACACGCGACATTACTCTCTCTCTCTTTCTCTGACGAGCGGAGTCTATAACGCAGCTGTCCTTTCAATCCTCTTATACGGTTGTGAAACCTGGCCCCTCATGTCGGCAGACCTAGATAGGTTAGTCACGTCCGATCAACGCTGCTTTCGCAGCTTAGCTCATGTCTGGTGAGAGCACCGCATGAGCATTGAGCGTGTTCAGCATCGCGTATTTGGTACAGGAAGAGCTAGTGAACCTTTCAGTACCATTATATCACTCACCAGGCCCCGATGTTTGGGCCACGTGTTGCGCATGCCAGCCCAGAGGCTCCCACGACATGCGTTTTTGGCGCGCCGTGGGTGCGGTTGGAAGAGAAGGAGGGGAGGCCAAGCGATGACTTGTTGTAGAGGAATGAAAACCCTCACTTCGTAACTGGCGTTGGTTGGTGCATCCCGACTGCCTGGTTGGGGTCCGAAAGACGATGAGCACGTTTGGTTGGACACACTTTCTAACATAGCTAGAAGCCCGGCCCCAATAGCGTTTGTGTTGTGAGTTTCTTTTTCCCTCCCCTCTTGCTTAGCCTCCCCCTCCAATCACGATCTCAACTATTTGGGCTAATATGACTACTTTGCGGCCCGATATCCGGCTATTAGCACTACGGATCGATGTCCATCCGTTACTGGGGACTCAGCCGGCTTGCCTGTTTCATTTCTTTCATTTTGTATTGCAGCACAATAGCTGAGGTGTTGTCCACCTGCAGATAACGTGTATGATGATGATGACAATGATAGTGATGATGAGGAGGTGGAGGAAGGGAGGATGGATGAGGAGGAGCAGGAGGATGGGAATGATGTAGTAGGATCCGTCATTTTTACTGGCACACCCATTTTGACCGCCTACTGCGTTCAAGACCAAGGAATTCGATACTGCACTAGCTTCAACTTCTCCGAACACATCCCACATCAACCTGCGAAAGCGAAGTAACTAACATGCTAAATCACTAAGTCATTTTCACCATCTCAAACACGGCTTGAGGCATCCAAACTTATAGTGCGACCCACACAAGTGGTACGCTATCTTATATGGCGAGCCACACAACAGATATAATTACTTTGGAAAACGTCCAGCGCTCATTTACTGAAGTGATCGACGCTTATTTACGAAGTATGGTGTTCTTAACTCCAGCTTGACGCAATTTGGCCTCGACGGCTCAACAGCAGTCTCACTGTTTTCTGCAGTATAGTATATTTGCAGGTGTTCTGTACGGCTGTCGCTTTACAAAATGGCTCAGCCTATCCCATTGGTAATGGGAAATGTCTACTGTTATCACAGAACATCAAGAAAATGTTCACTTAGATTTCTTTCTTCTGGCATACGCTCACGTGTGAAATAAGCTGCCGCTACAATTAGAATCCATCGTAACCTCGTGTACTTTCCTTTTCATACCAAATGTAATCAATGGTTATGGCCTTCAGTACCTTATGAGCACTTTCCTGAAATCCAACCCGAAATGCATGATACAATTAGCTTTCAAACAATCTGTCACGTCCTGCATATTCCACATACTCGCTATACAAATGATCGTTCAACAAATGGGAACGTATCCAGCCCGCCAGGAACTATGCGCATTTGTTTATTTCCTTGAACCGTCAGCTGGCTCTATACTTGCCCGTTTATCTGTTTGGTTATTTGTTTGACTAGTTGGATGGTTACTTAATTATTCGATTGAAAGTTGCTCAGTCAGTCCCATGGTTATTTGACTCATTCGTTCGTTTTACACCTTGGTCTAATATAATTGCACCTCAACCGGTATGCCACTTCTGGTGAATGAGTGTGTTAAGCAACTAATGCGACGGAGACCTTAGAGTTGGAAACTGCATTAGTGTTTCAGTGAACCGCTTGCGATCAGACAGGAGGCCATGAAGTCGACGGCAATTGGACAAGTCTTCTATCACGCATGCGCAATGTTGCATTGGACCCCGAGCTACGTCGCAGGCTACCTTTGACCATACGCTTCGTCTGGATACTGTCATTTGTCCGTCTCACGGCCAAACCGTCCACTTGCTTCCAGGTCTTAATCTGTCACACTTTACACAGTAAATGGGGTACGTGGGTGATGCGACGCGAGCAATCTGTGGTTCCTCTGTACATACAGACCTCTTGTGGCTGTTCTTAGTCATGGAAACATTCACTTCTGGAGACGGATACCACCCACCATTGATAAAATGAGAGATATGCACTTACCGTGTACTTTTTGCATCCGTGGTTCTTTCACATCATTACTGTCCGTGTGCAACAGTGCGATCCGCTCTTTCGTCCAAACCCCAATACTGTCGATAGATTTTTTTCCTTGGCACACGCACACCGGCGTTACTCATCACGCTTCGGATACTGGTGTGTGTGTGTGTGTGTGCGAGCAAAATTCGCTTCCTGTTTCCACCGTCTGCGAGATTGGTTCCACCTGTTTGACCTGGCCTGACTTTTCTTTCTCCGAGTCGGCTTGCCCAGACATTCGCCTGTAATTAATACGTCCTGACACATGGATTCCCTTAGGCTACACTCCAGACATTTGGCGTGCTTGGAGAAAATGTGTGTTGCGAGGTGCGTTTCCCTCACTTAAATACAAATCAAATCACTCGGCTTTACCTAATGACTTCTCTTCTTTCCCAATTTAATACATGAATGTGTGTTCTGACAGCTTACAAGACACGCCCCTCAAATCTGCGTACGTGTGCTGGGCAGTAGGCCTTAGTTTGCATTCGGAATGTTCTAGCTTGCCGTTTGGCAGTTGATCTGCTATACCTTTTCTCAGCCAATTGATTCCATAGCGCTTTCCAATTCCTCCTTAAGGAAATCATATTTCTCCATAGCGTTTTCAAGATGCTCCGTAACGCTTTCAATTTGAATCCAACGGGCGCAAACAGTCTTAAAAATTAATTGCTATTCTTTGAGTGACCAAGCTCAAATAAGCGATAATGTAACAGATGAGCACACGGAGTGGGATGATATTGTCCGATTTAAATTTGTTCACTTAATGGATCTTAGCATTTACGAACTTTCATGCCCGCTGGGTTCAATTTGAAAGCGTTATTGATCATCTTGGAAGACCTATATTAGGAACATGATTTCTTTAAGGAGGAATTTGCTAACGCTATATATTCAATCGACTGAGAAAACGTATGGGCTGTTGGTGTGTTATTTGTGCGACAGTCGTGATTTTGTTACTGTATCTACATGATGTTTCCTTGCCTCCCTCAGCAGACATTGGAACGATTTTTAAGGTACCGCTTGTTTTCTTGTTACCTGAGAAGCCGACCGACCAGCTAAGTAGCTGTTACTGGGGTTCGTTTTGAAGGAGACCAAATTGAGCCCCACTCAATGTAATGCCTATCGCGTTGTGTGTGTGGCAACATTTGCCCTTCTATCGGCCGGCCTGCGCCTGCTTATTGATTGTATGTCAAACAAGACTTCCTTTGGTCCCGGTTAGTCAATACTCGTGCTTTTTCCTCGTTTAATAATCGACGCTCAAGATTGCCGACCCGGTAAACTTTGATTCCAGCTCTGGCGATTGCTGTCTCACACCATCTTATGACTGAGTAGTTTGTCGTCAGAGTTAGCGTCGACACCGTGGCGCCAATCGCTTGCTCCACATTTCGTCCGATTGTTGGAAGCCACTTTGATTTGTCCTGAATCGGACCTTCTTCGTTCGTGAATCTACTAAAGGTCTAACTAAAGTTGTGGTTCAGTATCTCGAAATAGGCTTGGAATTGACTGAGAATTCCTAAATTTGAAGATTTTGTTTACGAATAGGTTTCGTATGTGTTTATATTTCCCCAATTTCTCACAATGCGGTTATTAAGACCCAAGCCCGGAGCCACACTTGCTAGCTGGGGGTTGATTGATCATCCAAGACTCAGGCCCTGTGTCAACAGACTTTAGGTTGACCACTCGTGTTATGATGAGGTAATTTTTGCTACCAACAACTGAGTACTGAGCTGACGTTAGTTTGGAAATTATTGTGAATACCTGTAGCTCGGGGTGTGGATGAGACGATTGTTCTGTTCTCCGAGCCGAGCATTTCCGCACTGAAGATGTTGCCTAGTTTGGTAACGAAACATCTGCCACGGAAATGCTCGTCTCGGAGAACAGAACAATCGTCTCATGACCTTCGTTTGTCTGAACTTTACGATCAGATAAAATGGAAAGTTCCATTCATCAAGTTATGCGGCTGTTGTTGATCCGTTTGCTATGTTAATAATGGATTCGTGTCAAGCAATGATTCGGTGTTTTCTACTCCAAACCCTGTTCTCTGCACGCTCCATGTATACACAGTCGAACTAGGACACGATTTTTAAATGTGGAGTTTGCTTGCGGTCGAATTGATACCCCACGCCACTGGGCTCCGCAGGTCATACTTGTCACAATGCTTACGGATTCATTGTTTGTTTTAGGCACTTCTTGTGTACGATTGGATTGAGGAACGCAGCCCCAATGTATCCGCGATTCACTTTGAAGTGAACCTCTTCCAGTTCTATCACTGGGACCGCCATACCTGAGTCACATAATTGTTAAGCGTTTCAGTATATGGAACATTCTCAGTGATTCATCAAGAACACCAGTCTGAGGCAAACAATTGTTCTCAGTGGTTTATCTACGCGCCGGTACAAATCATATGAGGTTATACTGCAAAGAAGTGGATAGCGGTTGGTTCACATGTTTGTTCCGAAATAAGCAGGTCACTGGTTGGACAGCAAATAGTTTGCCGCTGTCTCATTCGTACAGATCGAGTGAGGATAACGTAATCACAACATGTCTGTTAGGCGTTTCTCGATCTCATTGCTGTGCTCCATCATCGCTCCAAATATCCGTATCTGCATCAGTGTGCGAACTGGCCGACGTTCGCTTCAAACTAGCCAGTTGTCCAAGTTGTGATAATTTTTTGCCATCCATTCACACAACAGGTACATCGAAAAACACTAGTTGATTGATGTTGCTGTTCGAGGATCCCATTGGTGCAGGTTTTCAATAGTTGTATGTGAATTTCTGTCCGTGTGTGGGTCACGGGGACTTCGTATGATACTGTCGTCCATAGCGGAAACCTACATCAGCTGTGATGGTCTGGTCTGCTCAACACTAGATTTCATCACCTTCACCTGGGAGTTCTTTGGAATATCCTATAAAAACTGGTCTACTTATGGTAGCTACTGGTATCACGAAATGACGAGCGACCAGGCAAGGAGATATCGTAACGGGCACGAAAGATTTACCCCCTGCTGGTTTCTGGTTAGTGAATGTCACGACGTCGCGTCCCACTCATCATGTCCGATATCTTTCGAACGTGGGATGCCGATTTACATACATTGTCAACCCGAAATATTGCGCATTTCTGGCGTACGTTGAAACTGTGCTACTACGACGACTACTACTGCCAATACTACTACTACTACTACTACCGACGACGACGATTACTACTACCACTACCACTGCTCCTACTACGACGACGACTATTACTCATACTAATACTACCACTACTACAATACTACTACTATTACGACTACTACTACGCTTTGGTTGTTTTTCCGTCTGCTCTTGTTTCATGGACATTTTCAGTCAACTTTATCACTCCTCTGGGGTCGTACACAGCTACCGTTCGATCACTACCGGGTAGGATGGCCCAGTTTGGCATGTATTTTGCACTCTCAATCCGAAACGTCCTGTTGCAATGCCAGAGCGATGTACCACCGGATTTTATAATGGTGTAACAGCCACTCGAATCAGTTGCTCGCTTAGGTCCTTGACACGTTTCTTGATCCCCGTATGAGTGTGCTCTTGAAAACAGACAGATATCGGTTTGTTGTTAAAACTGGGGTTGGCTTACGCTGCTCCACAGCATAACCAATCCAACGCCACAGATAACTCAGCAGCTGACACAACTCAAACATCTATACCATTTTCCATTGAAGTTGGACATTCGGGCAAAACATTTACGCCTGGGGGGTCAACGGGGTTGCTCCTCCCGGGCAATCAAGTTGAGTCTTCGCTATGCGGAATAGAACCACTCACTGGCATGGTAGGGGCTGTTTCATTGGCCAAGCGCCTTCAGCAAATACGACCTCAGGCGCTTGGCCAATGAAACAGCCCCTACCATGCCAGTGAGTGGTTCTATTCCGCATAGCGAAGACTCAACTTGATTGCCCGGGAGGAGCAACCCCGTTGACCCCCCAGGCGTAAATGTTTTGCCCGAATGTCCAACTTCAATGGAAAATGGTATAGTTCCACTAGGAGACGACAACAAACGCGCCCCTCGTCTCGCCTGTGAGTTATGTTCTATGGAGTCTCGAACCATAACATTCCAACCTGGAACGCGAAACGGACCAACAGCACGCTGTTTAATTGTCTTATTTATTTCCCCCCCCCCCGCCGAGTCAACGGTTGTTCCACCCGAACCTTGCCCAGCTAAACCGAAGTCCTTCTACTTGTGATCTGGTATACTGAATGCCTGCACATCCAGCTCGACTTACTAAATGGTGTCCGTTACATTGAGAAGTTAAGCTGATTAAGACCGTGTAAGCACTTCAGTACTACTCCTCAGGTAACGATGGTCAGGGACTTGGATCGAGGCCCCATTTTCGTAGAACGGCCCTCGCCGTGACCACACAACTTTTCACACAGATAGAAATCCCCTTTTAGCTTGTGGATGCCACAGGTTCGAAAATGAAGTACTGGCTTTCGCAATACGTGAAATTGCCTCAACGTTCGTTTGCCTATCACATTCAATGCAAGTTTCATCAAGTATCTGGTGGTGCTTCAATAGCACCTCACGCAATGAAGGCGCGGAGCGTTTACCCAAGATTAGTACCACTCCACAGAGTATTTCCAAGTTTGGCTTAGTCGCCTTACGATTATCATACACTAAGTCTGTATCGTTCATCTATTCCAAATCAACTAGCTTTTCACTAGGCAGCGCCTCGACGCCTATGTGCTGAAACTCCGCAAGTGTACTCTTCATGATGAGGTCCGCGATAAGTCTTACAGAACTGGCGAACGCCTCTTGTTTTCTCAAAGGTATCCGACAGTTCGCTTAGTCCCATTCTGGACCTGTAGTGTTTGCGTGTATGGCGCACGAAATGATCCCATGTTTGTTGGGAACACCCTTCTGCTCAAATATGTCGAAAAGGACATTTCGGTGCATGATATTCTGCTAGAAAGCTGACGAGGATATGTTAGTAGTCCGATTTTGTAGAAACTAATGCCACCGCAACTCCAACCCCTAGTCTGTAGGACCAGGAGATTGTGTTTTGCTAGTCTCTAACCATTGGCCAAAATGGTAAGAGTCGCTATTAATGAACCCCGAAGTAGGTTCGTTATAGATCACTAGTTCCGGAAATTACACAAACCTTCGCACCACGGTAATTTCCTGTCTTCCATCGTGACGAGACTGGACCTTAATATGGTGCGATGGTTTGTGTACCTCCGTGTCCAACTGAGCTACGCTAGGTGACACTTAGAAAGTGCCTTCAGAACCACTCATATTAGAAAGGTCAATGGTTAGGGGTCAGATTAATTCATCCTCACAATCCTCGTTGGCTACGTAGAAGTCGATGGTCATCATCCCATAAAATCTAGCCATGAGGGACAACGGGTGTATGCGTTATAAGCTCACAGCTCGATTGGCGTAAAGAACAAGCGCTACGAATTGTCCTTGAGGTTTGGGGGACACCTTCTGGTGCTCAGTGGTTTGCTATCGTTCACCTCAAGCCACGCAGCCCCTGGTCACATTGGTGCAAATCCATCAACTCCTACCTGTGACTGGCCGTGCTCGCAGGTTCGTAACACGTGCATTAGTCTACATCTTCAAAGGCTTGTGACAAACCTCAAGCAAATCCCAATGGGTGTTTACAATCATACTCCTGAGCTGCACTTGACCTTCACTGCCTTGTGGGTCAGACTCTTGAGTCAAAAGCTAGAGTAGGGCACCTCGAACAAAACCTCTCTATCGGAAAGGACAGCCGAGCAATATCATCTGCCTTCTCAAACCCGTCTACAATACTCCCTCTTATTCGGGTGCTCCAAAAAAACCCGAAAATCTTCTTCTAACCGCTGTGTCAAACACTGCTTGCGGAGCTCAATGGCCTAGTGATCATGGCGATAGCCGCCAAGCACTGTGCCCCGAGTTCCACTCCTAGCTCAGCTATCTCTACCTGATGACTCTAAACAAAGACGAAACCGTCGGTCGTGGAGTGCAGGGGTGGGAGAGAGCCAAACCGAAACCCTCCCTCTTATTCTTCTTTTTGCTTCTATCTTTACTCTGTTCTCTCCGTCTATCTAGTACGAGACTGCCACTGATTTCGAAGCTGCTACTACCAATTTATGTAGCTCGTTCATGGAATCTGTGGTCTCATTTCCTATTGATTCTTTAAACCTCCGCACTCCCGGTCAGGTCGGCCAACGGACGACATTAACACCCAGTCTTCATTGTTTTGATATTGATGTGTGCTGTGTCTCCAGAGCACACCTTCAAAACAATAGCATTACAATAAATCTTCGACCCCCTGGTTTCGAAACCGCGGACGAAAACTACACGGGTTGCATCTCTGGCGGTACGGAGTCAATGACTCAATGTATTTACCATGTCGATATCGCCCTCAACAAACGCGCTAAAGGTAACCAACTTGAGTGGATACCAGTGAACAGCCGCATGTGTGCGGTTAGAATTGAAACCTCTGTTGGGGTTCATAAGTACCGTATGAAGACAACGTACATTTTCATCGTCTCCGTTTATGCCCCTACTGACTGCATTTTAAAGCGTACCAAAGGCGACTTCCATCACCATCTTGCATCTTTTCTCCTCATGGTGAGAAATCTTGACATCGTGGTTGTTGCTGATGATCTGAATGCCCAGGTGGATGGTCTTTCGGTTTCTGAACAACATCTGGGAAGGCGCTTCGATGTCGATGCATGCCGAACAGACAATGGTGATCGATTCCTACGACTATACACTGACCACAATCTTTACCTTTGCAGTACTGTGTGGTACATTATTTTTGCTGTTGTTGTGCGTTGTGAAAACTTTATTCACCACACTTCGGTGCTCGGATAACAGTTGTTCAACGGAACCGAACCGAACGTCATGATCACAATGGTTCAGTTGATCCTGAAACGCGTTTTGCTTACCAATCGCATTCTGTCAAATGCTTCAATATAAATTAGTAAACAACTTCATTGCTGTTCTGATATTCCCCGACGGTGGACATCTAACCATTGAACATGTCTCCCTATAGCTTGACGACTACGTTTCTTTTTACACAGTATTTTCAACTATGTTGAGCAGAGTATCACTTCAACGATACCATTTGGGCATTGATGTGCATTGTAAACGCTCCGATTCCCTTCAAAATTACCTGTACTTGAAAAGGTTACTGATAATTTGTGAAATGCCGATTATCTAAACACCTTTAGTGTTGAGCATTTTAATTCAATCTGTGGCTCCGTCCTAAATGTTTGCTTTTTGAAACCTTTTGTCATTTTTACTCCATCACCGATAACCGCTCATGGTTAATCTGTTTAGGAGGATCTCCTTGTTGGTCCTTTGGTGTGTACCTCGACGAACTGTCCACTGAGGTTCGTGTTTCTTCTCAGCTTAGTTGTACCTGAGCGAAGTGTGTTCCTCCAGTGTTTCATCTTTTCTCCGACAAATTGGACTACATGAGACATAGCTATCGTTTGCTTTCTCGATAATTCGAGTTGCAGAACGATTGACAATTTTTTTACATTTTACTACACTGCCATATTGTTAAAAAGATCTACAACTAGGCAATCGTCTAATACAGCAATAAATCGGAATATATGAGCCAAACGGGAATAAAATTGTCTTCAAGGCTAAAAGAACACAAACGAGCCTGTCGAAACCATTACCCATCATCTTTGATCTCGACACACGTTGATGCAGAAGGACACATCTTTGCTTCGGAGAAAACGGAGCTACTAGCGCAAGGAGAGACCAAAAAAGGGAGAGAATTCCCCGAAGCCTGGTTTTCTACATGCAGTTCAATAAACCAACGCATCGAGTTAGATCCGATATACGAGCAGCTGCGAAAAAAAGAGTTTACGTGGATCATTTGGCACATGAGTCGAAAAGTGGCGGCGCTGGAACTCCGAACTAGCAATGGTCACGGGGCTTGAATCGAAGTGAGCAAGTTCAAATGTCACTCGATCGTCGGTAAGAATCGACAAAACAACTCAGTTTGCTTATTACGCACTGAAGAAGTCACCGCGATTGGCGAGGAAACGTTTGCAACGGAGCTGTTCAGCTCGGTGAACAGAGCAAAATCTGAATCGTTTAAAACAGTTTGCATGCGGTGTTGCGGAGGTGCATACCTCAATTTATCAAACATGAACGCTACATCAGTTGTTGTGGAGTTCTCCGAGCTGGGCAACTTGACTGCAAACGTTTCGCCACCATTCGAGGTGGCATCTTCAATGCGGGATTGATTGCAGTTAAGCAGCAGTAGCTGGTGGAAAACAAACCCAACAATGGATCCGTCCATTATTGGGTTTGCTTTCTACCAGCTACTACTGTTTAACTGTTATCGATCCCGCACTGAAGATGCCACCTCGATTGGTGGCGAAACGTTTGCGGTCAAGTTGCCCAGCTCGGAGAACTCCACAACAACTGAGCAAGCCTCCCGAGCTACCAATATTCCAAATCATTTCATATTTGGTCATTGCCTAACATCGATTCGCCCAAGTCATTCTTGCGTTCGACGATAGTCACGCTGCTCTCTCTGTTTGGCTCACGACTGATAGTACGCGTACAAGTCCCAATTTACTGCCTGATAAGTGTGTGTATTCCCTCTCCACGACTATTCGGACCCGAATACAGGCCCTTTGTGACCACCTAACATAAAGGTTTATATCGTTTGGTTGGTTTTTTTTCATTATTCCGTCTTTTTGTTTCTCCTTTTCACACCATTTGTGTCCCGTATGCTGATTGTCAACGTGTCCTGCGCTTTTCATTGCTTATACACTCACGTCTCTACTTCCTACCCCCCGCTGTCTGCTGAAGCTTTCGAAGTCGGTCTTCTCCTCATGGATTTGATCCGGCAATGTGTCACATCCAGTGGGCCCAACACCGACATGTGCCTGCGCCTCAATCTGGCCGACTGTTTGGTGAATCGTTTGCTCCCAATCAACATGACGACGAATGCGATAGGCAAGTGTCGCCGTCAAGCATTGAATATTATGGAGGAACTGATGTTGACCAACGGGGGCGATGAGCTGATGCCGCTACTCCTCACTCAAATGCACGTGGCTGTTGTGGAACTGAAAATTGAGGCGAGTTTTCTGAAACACTTTCTCTTCCATCCGTTCTGTTGTAATACTGACTTCCGTTATCACGATGATGGATCATTTCATTTCTCACTGATCCCTTTTTTCTGACCCGAAATGGCTATTCATTGTTCTTTGCTGAGGTATTCTCATTTCGGCTGAGTACTACTCATTTTTAACGAATCCAACCCACACAACCTTAGGATTCTTCCTGATTCCATATAACTGCTTTGCCTCCCGATTCCACGGCAAACCCTGCATGATTCACCGCATAAATCAGTGTCTATGTCACATGATTCGTCAAATGATCGCTCCTACTTATGGGGCCGTGTACCGTCCGTCGGTCAATATACAAATTTATTTATTTATAATTTAAACTGGCCACACAATTTAGCTAAGTACAGTAGGATCATACGTAGCTCTGCAAGTACCGGGGTACAATGCACCAACTCTTGTCGCTATACAGGTTTAATTAGACATATTTAAAGAGGAAAATGTCAGAGAAACGATAACATATAGGTATGTGCGAGAGAAATGATCAGCCGGGCTATATCATAGTCAACTGTCAATCATTCAGATCCGCGGCTGTCATCCATGGCGAAGTGGCACTAGCTGCTGGCATCCTAAAGTCATGGGGGCGGAACCCGGCGCGGGTCCGCTGGTAGGCGCACCACTGACGAGACCCAGAAGGTCGAAACGCCGGCTTCTGGTGCTTTTCCAGACTAGCCTAAGCCTGCTGATTGGGAGTGACGGTGATGAATTAGCTGAAGAAAAGATTTCACCTAGCTGAAGACGAGAAATGGGGTGCTGGAATACCACGAAAGGATTGCGTACTGGCGTTGTACTTCTGAGGTGGCCGGTTCGAATCCGCGTCGGTGCGGGCGACCTTACGGGATACCTAGCCCACGTGCGACCCGTGGCGGTCACATTGCAGTGAGACGTCGGTACGGTGAGTCGGCTTACTGTTGGTGCCTTACATAGTGTTGGTTCTTCAATCCAAGAATGCTAAGTACTGAAATTGGAGACCTGGAATATATATCGCTTCATCAGGCACACGGAATAACGTCATTTATTATCGTGCAGTATCAGCTGGATACGGCTGCGCGACGAAACCCTAATAAGGTGCGATGCGCTCCGTAAATCTATGATCCGAAAAGTGGGTATCTAGAAATTACTTGAATTCTGACACAGCTTTTTCCTCGGCTGTTGTCTCAGACAAACTGTATCAATATTTCACCGCTCGAAGCAAAGAGGGTGAGCTATTCGCTTTAGGTCGAATACCACAACCTTATCGGGAATATTTATTTACTTATTGGCAAGGTTGCGCCGGTGTTCGCGAGTGTTGCTTGTTGCGCGCAATTGACGCAGCGAACTCAACTTGGGGAAGTGACCCTGATGCAATGTCCGGTGCCTGATTGTGGTCCATACTAAACCAGCGATACTACAGGGTGTACAACCATCGTTTCCTGGATCTGTTTTCCTACGACATACCACGTAAACTGGGGATGAGCCTGGTAGCCACATGCTACACACGTTCCAGTTCACGCATCTCGCCACAGTTTATACGTTAAGTCACACGATTCTTGTTTCATCGGCCTAGATTTGACCGTTTTCTTACTCTGCTTTCGTGGACCGAAACCCGCACGCTGGAGACGAGCACCGACCACACGACGCACCTAAACCAACCTGGCCTTCAAGAGGGGTACTTTTATAACTCGCCCAAAGCCAGTGACAACGTTGTTTTATTTCGGTCACATACTAAGGCTGGCACATACAATAAAACCTCGGAGTTTAACCACCTTTTATAGTTGACCTTTTTATTTTTCATTGCTTAAATGTTCACCGTGTAAATCTTATGGGCCCACGCCTCTGTATGTTGATTCCTCTCTAGATTGACCGCTTTGGTCCAGTCCCTTTAGTAAGCAACTTAGGATGGTTTCACTCTATGTGTTTTACCTAGAACGATGTACGCTGTTTTATGCGTATGTCTTCGAAACATAGGAGTTCCCTCGACTGTGTGCTCCAGTTAGACACGAAGAATGTTGGGGCAAAGCTTGTGTGGATTTGGTATGCTCGATCTTGTGGAAGTTCACGTTCCCGCAGATCAATTATAGAGTCTCATGGCATCCTCTCCCCAACGTGTGGCCTAACCCATTTGGCTGTATTCTCAGTTGAGCTTGCGAAAGACTGAATGTGTCCAATATGAATCGTGCAGTCGCGTCATACATTTCGCTTAACTACCGGCAGGAATGTTGTCAGACATTTCCTCACGGCCTTGGTGATCCCAACAGCAGCTCATCTACGCGACCTCATGATGAAAACGGTCGCATTTTCATATCTTTAATATGTAGTGACTACACCTTACCTATGAGGGTCGCCGTACTTTTATATTTTTCAGTCTGCCTTCGACTTCTCGTGGGCAATTGAAAAGGTTGCTGACATTCACAAACTGCAAATGTCTGCCTGCCATGATTTCCGGTGTCGTCCTTAGCGAACCACAGTTAATCTGCATTGTGGTGTACAGCGTTCTTAATTCAACTTCAACCAAGTCACAAGACATTTACAGTGTCCTGATTCATGCTGAATTGTTTCTATCTTTTGGCCGTGGGACTGAATGGAAAGTGCGTTTGTGCTTGTGAAGTCTGTCCGTACGTATTCGCACCTGTCTGCGTGTTCGTATACGTTACGCCGTGGGCATAATGCCCCCTTTGTAATTGTTGGTACAATAGGTTTGGAGACCGATGGTAAAGATGTAGTTCAACCTTCCTCCTCACCATCCGGTTTGATGTGGCGAAGATTCCACGCCTCGTGGTAAGGAATTCACCCTTCTCAGCTTACGTGTCTCTCGCTCCGCCGACCACTTTTTACGACCTGACGTTCCTACTGCAATCCCGAATTCCTCACTCGCGACCTATGTGTTCTCACAGATGCATAGGTTAGCCTACTCGAATGAATGAATGCAAGGTTGTCGTTCGATTGCGTTTTGAGCCAGGAGCACCGTGTACTGTCACGGAATCACCACATTCAGTAAAGCGGGTTGGTTCTCGGAGATCGTCCTCATCCAATGTGTTTTGCATTTCTCCTCTATCTTGCTTTTTTTGCTCTCCATCATTTGTGATATCCTATCAGTGCTAAGTTTAGCAACTCATCGCACTGTTTTGAATTGAACCGAGTCGAGTATTAAAACAGAAGTTGGCTGCTTAGTTTCGTACTCGTAGACAGCTCATCCGTAGTTACGTTGCACGTTGACCCGTACACGTAAGGAAACATTCTTCAGCGTAGTTGTATCAACCACATGTTGACTCTTCGCCAAGTTTTAGAGAAGCGACACGAATACAGAGGACCGATTATGGTGGTTTTCCGTGACTTGAAAGCTGCCTTCAATTCTGTTGACCGCGCCAGCCTGTGGTACTGACTATCTATGGAGGGGGAGCCGGCTAAAGTCCTTTCCATTCTGAAGTCTCTCTACCGTGATTCCCGAGGCCGTGTAAGTGTCTTCAGCAAACTGTCTCCGGAGTTCCCCACAACAAGTGGGGTTCGCCAGGGTTGTCCAATATCTCCTTTTCTCTTTAACTCTCTAATCGAAATGATCATGAATGACTCGTTTCTTTCAGACTCCACCGGATTAAAAGTTTTGCCAGGTGACCGACTGACAAGCGTTGACTATGCAGACTACATATTACTTCTCGGATCTGACGCAGGGGCTATGCTAACACTACTGGACTGATACGTGGCGCTGCACGCTTCGGCATGTGCTTTGCAGCTTCAAACGATAAGGTACTGCTGCAGGGCTGGACCGACACACCGGTTTTAGCTATCATCTAACAGTCACTTGCCTTGGTAGCTGTTTGATCTCTGGTGGTCAAGGAGCTGAGGAGGTTACCTCGCGTACCAGTATGGCCAGCATGGCTTTCCAGTGGCTCAACCGACTATACAGACGGCGGAATATCAGCCTGTCAATGAAGGGTAATGTGTGTAACGCTGTGGCAAGGCCAGTGTTACCGTATGAATCAGAGACCTGGCCGATTCATAGTGAAGACATTAGACGCTTGGCAGTGTTTGACCACTGGTTCTTGTGGAGGGTTCCTCACGTCTAGTGGGAACACTGGGTGGGCAATGCTGAGGTACACAAGTTGGTTTTAGGCAAGACGCCTTCTGGTACCGCGCCGACGTTTTTGCGAAACTCGAATCGTCTACCTTGGTCTTAACATGCTTTATGTGCGCGTGTACATTATACGCCATCGCTGCACCAAGTTGGATGAAACCGCGTGGTGTTGAGCCAATGACATGACATAGGGACATAGCGAAATTGATTGCGAGACTTGGTCAGGTTGGTGCATGACTTCTTCGTGGATAGGTGCCCCGGGTGGTCCATAGCAGTGTTTTGAGACTGTCAGACATGGCGCATTCGCGCAGTCAGTGACTTTCCTGTATTCGGTTTCTTGCATGTAGCCGTTAATTTTCTATCCAGATTAGTTTTGCGCACTTTTTCTTGATCTCAGTTTATTCTGTTTGCGTTCAGCCTCATTTTCTTACTTTTGTTATTTTGGGGACGTTAGTCTTGGTAACTAGATCCACCTCACTTCGTTGTTCGTATCATGGTTGTTCAACGAAACTGAACTGTGCTCGTATGGAATAGTGGCCAGGTGTGATCAGTTCCGCGTTTCTTGTAGTCCATCGCATCCACCGCATCTCTCGGTCTAAAGCGGAACCCACTGGTAGCCGGATTCATCAGTCCCCACACACACACTTGCCCGCTACCCTCCTCAGTCAGTATTGTTGAGTGCGGACACCGAAGTGTTCCCTCCGCAACACTGTGACAACACCGATACACACATTGGTTCATGCTGAACTTAACGAGTACTAAGATAACTTATGTTTTTCCATGTGCCTCTAGTTTCACTAGTAAATGATATATACGTGGCGATGCTTGTCTTTATGGGTTACTCCTGATAAATATATCTTCTATTCTCCATTATCTGTTCCTCTACTCCCGAAGTAGTGTGTGTGGGCCTACAAAGAGCCGTCTCTTGATTTTAGCGCGTCAGTCGAGATTCATCTGGTCTGTCAGCCCGGCATTTCCCTTCGGTCTTGCAGTTAGATACATTCGAAGCACTCTCAGTTGTCTGTTTATTCCAGGATACAGATATAGCCACTTGTCCAGCTGCTATACAAGAAAGTACGAAGCGCTGTTGCAAGACGGGGTCGGAATACCACCGCTTTTCGACATCCTGGAACCACTGTTCAACTTGATCCACACTTCACCTAAGTTGTGTTGCTGTATATCACATGTGGCGCGCTTACATTTCCGAGGGGACTGCGGCTTACTCGTTGTGTGTGTGTGTGTGTGTGTGTGTGTGTGTGATCTATTGACGATTCAGTCACTGGTCGGGGTGGCCGAATGTAAGCCTGTTGGCTTGGGAAAATCTGTACACTACTTCAGTGCGACAACTGTTGAGCTGCAAGACAGAAATATAGCTAATGTACACTGAGCGCCATGAGAGATTGATTGTGTTTGACAAGTAATCTCTTCGAGCTGGCGCTTGTATATGGAAGGAGCACTGAATGTCTAAACGAGATCACCCCAATCGGAGTTAGTCACTGGGCCATCGTGCACTGCAACGGGATGTCTGTTGAAATCGAATCGTTTATGCTGTCTACGTCATATCCTCACAAATCTGCCAACCGGGTGCCTCGGCGTGTATCGTTTGCCAGCGCTGTTTCGAGCTGACCAGTCGACATAATACCAAGAGAGCATGAAGAACATCGGAAGACCGATCTAGGTTGCTGTCTATCTCCTATCTGGATGGGGCTCTAAGGACTGTCTAATCCATTGGTTTGAGTTGCCATGGGAAATGGTGAGTTCAGCACTGCTCCCACATCTGCCCACTTGGAGGTACCAATTACTTTTGTTTAGTCTTCTTCAGTTGTCTCTTTCTTCTCTGGATCTTGTCCTTAGCTTCTTGTCGAAACCTGAATGCTCCGCATTTCGTGCTGTGCATCACATTCATACAAATGTCTTGAAATCAAAAGATTGTTTGTCCACACATTTGCTCTTCTCCGGTGTGAGGTACAAACGCAATGCTACGGAACATGTCCCGATAAACGCGAATTCAAATTAGTCTGACCTCAGCATTGCGAATGAAAGTGTCCCGATTTCTCAGTTGCACAACAGTAGTAACGGGCTTCTCAGCCAGTGTCTTACTCCGCATATATAAATATGCCATACCATTTTCACTTTAAACCTGGCGCTTTTGAAATCAGACTGAGCACATTTGATTTTTTCCCTGTAGCATCCCTACTTTATCAACAATCAAGCAGATAACCATGTTGAAGACGGCCCGTTTGAGAAAGGTTGCTGCTTTTGTCAAGTTCCTCATCATAGCGAAGACGAAATTTATGCAATGCTGCCTCGTTACTATCCCCACCTGCAGTGGTACTAAGTTCTGAATGTTTGTCGAAGTTGTCGACGCGCATATGTTGCCGAGTGGCAATACACGATGCATGGCTGATCTTGGAACGCGCTGGAATCCGTATGCCAGACGATTTAATGCGGATAAGCTTATCTGCTAAATTTCGTCACCTTACTCCCATGTGCTAAGCTGCAGAAGTCGCGTTTTCGTTGGTGATGATGATGAACTTGGCGCAAGTGTAGCTGTGCGATCATTTAAGAGAGCGTCGGAATGGCAAAACTTCAGAACTGCAAGAATTTCCTCCTCAATACTGAATACTGGGAATAATAGAGAGCGAGAAGATAAAAGTCTTTGTTGCTCCATCGTAGGTGGATCAGCGACATGCGCGGAATCAGGTTGCTTATTCCTGCGCGGTGGCAGTATGTTGCAGCTGCACTGCATCTTATCCGGGTGCGATACCCTCCCTACACCTGTATTCCGCGAAGTGGACGTCAAGGAATCTCTTTAATTCCGACACCGATTTCGCCTCGACTAGTGTCTCCGGCAATTTGTTCCAATATTTCGACACTCGAATCATAGACGGTTAGCGATGTGCTTTAAATCCGGTACCACTAGTTTGTACCGGTGCCCGCGTGTACTGTTTGGTGTGCGAACGTGCAGCAGCGGCTTCAGCATAGGGAAGTGGCCCAGTTACAGTATCCGGTGCATCATAGTGAGATCAACTTGAACCCGTAATGACAGGGTAAAAAGCCCTATTCTCCTATATCGGTCCTGGTACGACATGCTCCGTAAACTGGGCATGAGCCGGGTATCTACATGCTGGACCCGTTCCAGTCACTGCACCTCATCTGTTGTGATCGGGCAATAGGCGGGTGAGCCGTACTCAAGCACCTGGAAGAGAACAGACAGGTGGCAATTTATTCAGACTAAGTGCAGAAGCTGCGTCTAAATGCCCAAAGCTGGCGTAGTCCGTTTGCGTACAGTCTGTTCGTGTTGTCGACAAACTTCAGATCACAGCGTGAGAGTATGCCTAGATCCTTTACGGAACTGGTGGGATGCAGCGGGTGGCCGGCCAGAGTGCACGCACGCCCATTACTACTCCTCCCCAGGCTCATAAACTAGGACTTAGCCGGGTTGACCGGTAGGTCACCTTCTGCAGACCACGGGGATAGACGGTTGAGGTCCTGCTAAAGGACGTCACAGTCACCGGGAGTATTAATAATCCTCCAAATCTTCAGGTCATCTGCGAATAATGCGCACGGCGACCGAAGAAGCTGAGATGCTTAGTTGATGTGGATCAGAAGCAAATGGGCCTCAGTACTGTGCCTTGGAGTACACAGCTAGTGGAGGAGTACCAGTCCGTTAAGTGGTTATCCACCTGAACCCGCCATCTTCTCCCAATGTGGAAGTCACTGATCCACTGGTGCAGTGCACCACCAACACCACACATCCTCAGCTTGTGAAGCAGGACCTCATGGTTCACTTTATCGAAAGGTTTACTAAAATCAATAGAGCTAACATCCACTGACTTCCCCCGATTCAACGCTTGCAACCATTCCTACCGCGTCAACAGCAGGTTGATGATACACGAGCGACCCTTCATGACGCCGTGCTGTGCCGGCGTTAAGAGATCTTTCGATCCCAGCAGATACTTTTTCACAATCTTCGCCAAAACAGAGGTGAGACAAATCGGCCGGTAATTGTCCACATATCGTGGGTCACCACCATTTGCAATTGGCTTCACTACCGAGCATTTCCAGTCGCTCGGCAATGCACCCTCGAACAGCGATCTGTTGCACAGATCTGTCACGGCAGGCCGATAATGGCTTCAAAATTAGCGATTGAAGTCCTTCGGGTCCGGCAGGTTTTGTGCCATCAAGGCTAGCGATTAGACTGCAGACATCTACACCGCAATCCAGGCCCACGAGTTCAGTAGGGACTGCACACCTTGAGCTCGGCATAGCCACATACCCACTTATTTATACGTAAGCGAAATGCTCCGCCAATGCGGACGCACGTTCAGTACTAGAGCTCAGAAGCTGTCCGTCAATGTCTTCTAACACAGCTCCGTCACTTGCGGGCGTCAGGCGCCGCTTCATGTAGGCAAAAATCTTCTTGGGCCCGTCTTCGCTGAGGTTACAAGGTTCTCTTCGAACTGCCGACGCTTTTTCACTGTTGCATAGATTCCGCTGCCTTTTGTACGCCTCAAACTCGTCGGTAGAGCCAGAGACGAGGAATTTATTCCACAAATCGCGTCGCCGTTGAGTCAATTGACTACACTTTTTGTCGAACTAATGTGGCTTCGTTGGTCCAGCTTTCCGATACTTGAAAGCTACGAAACGAGTGCACAACGATTGCACACCTTGTATAACAGAACAACAGGCTTCAGCAGATGAATCATGCGGCAGCGACCAGTCTACTCCACTGGTGGCCTGATTTAGACCATTAAAGTCGGTCTTCCAATAATTGTAGGACGGCTCCGGCAGACACGAGTAGGGCAGCGGCAGCTCTAGTCTGGCTAACACCATCGAGTGGTCACTAGCTGCCAGAGGCTCCAGGACCTGAATTTCATGTACACGTTACTCGCAACTCGTTAGTAGTAGGTCCAGGCATGTTGGAGCGGAATGCGGTGTAACGCGCCTCAGTTGGCGGACATGTTATGCTGCCCCAGTTTCAAATACCATCTCCGCAAACTGCGCCTCAACTTCACAGTGCCCGGGGCGAAGTTTAATCTCAGGCCACCGTATTCGATAGAATTTACAGTCAACCATAACAGGAAGCGGGGCCGACTCATGTAGTTTATGGCATGCGGCAATCAATCCAAGCATCGACTTCGTGGGCAGCGATAAGCAGCACCCACAAACAGTTCACCCTGTCTCAGGCGGATCGAGCACCATAACTGTCCGCACAAGCCATCTTCGCTACCGTAGATGTGTACCAGTCTCTCGCACAGCAGGGACTGAATGTATAACAGCACACCGCCTCGATCCTTTGATAGTCTGTCGCACCGGAAGCACAAGTAGACATTCATCTGTACTTCCTGGGTAGTGACCTCAGGATTTAACCAGGTTTCGACCAGTCCTCGTACGGCTAGATGACGTGAGGCAACGAAATGAAATACATCGTCACGTTTGTTCATTAAACTACAAACATTTGTGAAGGCTATGCGTAGGCCGCAGTAGGAACCGGCAGACGCGCATGAAGCGTCATCGATCCGGGTTTGGCGGACCCGGGGAACTACCCGAAAATTTACGGTGGAGATTGGTTTATCCACTATCAGTCCACTGCTTCAACCCCACGATAGCGGACTTCAGTTTCTCTCTGTCCGACGGATCTGAATCGGGACGAATATGGATGGACATCTTAACCTACCGAGGCGGGAGTGTATCAGCATCGGACTTGTTGCATCAACAAAGGTGACTCGCAGAGGCCGGGATTCCCCTTGTTCTCTCTTTTCAAGACGGGTGATTTGCTTCACCTGCAACCCCTGGTCATTCACTTCGAGAGGCCTATTAATCATGATCTGCAGAACATCCACGTCGTGGTCATAACGAAACTAAGGACTAGCATCTGTCGACTCAAGCACGTCAAATATCAAAAGGTTACAACCCCACTGGTTGCTGGCAGTTGTCTTCTTTTTGCATCGTTGCATTCTCCATTGGCCTTCAATGCCTGCGCTATCGCACACCGGTATGTTAGTGTCCGTTGCATGCAACACAGGCACGCCGGCTGAGTCTCCAGCAACGGGTGGACATCGCGCTGGAGAGCCTGCAGCAGGTAGGTTCGTTCGAACATAGAGGTGGCTGGGTTTTCGCTTGCTTGTATGAACCGACGGAGCTCCTCCCTATGGAACATTTTGCCCGTCTTGTAGGCTCGCACGGCTTCTCGGCTGTTTGTGACTGCACAGTGGCTTGGCATTTCTTGCACAATATTTGAACGAAGTCATGCTGGATTTCACGCAGTAATTTACAATGATCTAAAGACCAACCAATTCCCGAAATGTGGGAATCCATACCACACATGAGGCATGAGGCTCCATACCTAACCATCTAGCAACCAGTGTCACAGAAAGTCAGCTTTGTCCTTACTGATAGCCTCTCAGATGCGGCAGTAAAGATGATAAAGTGAACAATAAGTACACGATGAAAGTACCAGAGTAAAACGTATGAATACCAAACTAATACACAATGACCAAATTCAGAATCACAAAAGAAACTGAGTTTGACAAGGATGAACACGAAAAATCTGTTCTGCACAAAATAATGAACGATGCAAACTGGTCGGTCAAATAGAGCGAGAAAAGCCGTCTTGCGGGCGCTATTCGCAGTCGGAGATGATGAACGTAACTGAAGCATCAGCGGAACAATCCTTCACTAACCAACAGTCTTTGGCGTGATGTTCTATGCAGTTTAAGATGTAACTACTGTATTTATTCATACCCACATTTTTCTGCTAATAGAACTGAAGATCCAATCGGTCATTGCCGTTTGTACCCTTCCTGGCTTCTTAAGAATCCTGGTAGGTGGTCGCTGAACATGTGCATATGCATGACAGTTCCCCGAGTGAAGAGAACTTCCCGAGACTGGATCCTGCCTATATCGAGAGTAGTCTTGCAACCGACGGAGAACATTTGGGATGTCAGTCGAAAGCTCTAATCCTAAGTTACAGTTACGTTTGGCCACGCTTGTCACAACGGTAGCCGATTGATTAGATGAGTGATTTTGAGACACTTTTCTAGCCAGTGGATTGCGACGCGCAATCTCGGGACTTGTAAATGACCATACAATCGGAAATTTCGTCAACGCTTTCGCAAAACCCAACTTCTTGTGTGATACTCATTCACACTATTATTGGGGTAATTACGTGAGCGACGTTTGAGAGACACGGACATGCGATTGCGTTCACTCAAGACTAACCCACATACTCACACAGAGCAGCAAGGGGAGTTACAGAACTTGGTTTCCTCTTTATATGTACTCAACCAGTACGATCAATGGTTTCGCGCGCCCGCTTCTGCTGATATGGAGTCCTGTATCTTTCTTAACTAAGCTCAATGCTTTTTCCATTATATACTTCGACCGCCATCCTATGCACATCACACCAGGGTGGATCACACAGGTTAGGCGTTAACGCCGTCTGCACGTGACTCCCCCAGTATCCGGGTTTTGTCATCATTCTATTGACATTCCCGCCACCTCTTTCATTCATGGGTGATGCAGCAGTGTGTGTGTATGTGATAGTCGTTCGTCCGCTACTTAGTTTGTAACCTTTTTTGTGTATTTTATACTGTACCTGCTGGAGAGTTTTATAGCTGTTGACAACCAGGTTGGTCTCTGTCACTGAATGCAGGTACTGTGGGTTATGGCGTTTACTATGTGACTGGATGCACACCATGTTGTGGGATAGTAAGACGTTGGTGCAGCGGATATTATGAGCCTACTGTACTTCGAATACTTTGGGTTGCAGTGCGGGTTCAACTTACATGCCCCCGTTCCTTTGTGCTCTCTGAAGCTCATCTGGACGCCTGGCGCACTATATTACCTTTCTGGCCGCTCATAGGTGGACGATTAAAGTCATACTCGTGATGCCCAACTTATTTCATGCCTACCTCCTTGTGCATTATTCTGCTTTTGCGCTTCGGCTACGGGATTCGCTCACTCGATCTCGTGTTGAAGCTACCCACACTGTGTTCAAGAATGTGGTCACTGAGCTTGTACCCGATCCATCTTGTTCCAGAAAATGCAATGGGATCACCCTCTTTTACCCGGACTATCACTGACTTTCTACGACACCGACTTAATATACTGCGGGTAGCTTGCAGACGTGGCAGCTTTTATCCAAGGTTGGGCACATCCCGCTGCCGTGAGTGACGCCGTGATCCCCAGAGATTATTCGAGCTGCACGCCAAATATTCTGGTCTCTAGCCCTGTATCAATTTATTCAGTCCCCAGTGCACTCTTGTATGCTTCACTGGGCTTAGTAGCCATTTCTTCATTACTGAGCATTTCATCTTCCTGTCCTCATCTACAGACGTAATCGACCCTGACTCCCCTACCTCTGACGAGTGTCATTCTGCGATGACTCACTGACACTCTTGAGAGCCTAATCATTGAACATCAAACTGGTTTCTGTGGCATCGACCACCTACCCACTCTTCGTCAACTGTTAGAGCAGAAACACACTTGAGACGACTGTCTGTGTTGTCTTTCCTTGACCTGAAATCCGCCTTCGACTCTGTTGATTGTGTTCGCTTGTCGCACTGTCTGTCCGTGAAAAGTGTTTGCAATACTCCCAAGTCCTAGTAAAGGTCTAAAGAAAGCTATCTCTTGAGCGTTTCACAACGAATGGGGTTCTCCTTTCCTCTTCCATTTCGTGATTGAAATGATAATGGGAGGCTGTTCTCCTAACAACTTCAGAGTGAGTGTTTTACTAGGTGACGGATCGATAAACCCTGAGGATGCGGACGATATAGCCCTCTTTGTATTTGGCGCAGTGACTTGACACAGTTTGATGAGTAGGCTGACGCGTAGGATCACACACTTTGGGATGTGCTGTGCACCTTCAAATTGCATTGTACTATTACAGGATTGGACCGATACGTCAGTGGTTTTAGGTATCTCCGAACAGTCATTGAAATTGGTCCATCTGCTCACTTACCCTGGTGGTTGTCACGAATCATCTCGTCGCTTAGATGGTTACCACGTTAAATGGTATGCTCTTCGTAACTTTCCAAATTTGCGTTCACCTGTGAGGGCAGCTGCCACTTATCCTCTTAGTCATATGTTGGGTGTATAACGCTGCGATAAGCTCGGTGTTCCCATGAGTCAGAGACGTGATCACTTCACAGTGAAGCTATGAAAAGATTGACTTTTTGAAGCCTCCGGTGCTTATGGAGTATTGATCCCACCTGATGGAAACACCGATTTCGCAATGCCGAGATTTACCGGCTGGTATTTGAAGAGACTGTCTGTTGCCTGCGTTGGCTACGTCGTGTTTCCCTTATTCCCCTTGACGTACATTATACGCCATGGAGCTAAGTTGCAAGGCGGCCATTCGATATTGTGGCGTGAAGGAATGAAGTTGACCTAGACGCTTGACTGGTGTGGTATGTGCCATGTTCATGAATGAGTCTCGGTATGGGCCACATCACTGGTTGGAGACCCTACTGAACTTTGCGCATTTGCGTAATCAGTGGATCTCTTACCTACGGTTTCGTGTGCCTGGCTATCAAGATTCTAGCTGGACTAATTATCAGCGCCCTTGGGATCGAAGACGAGATCACGAACCGTACATCAAAAGCTCGGGGCGCTTTTGCTAACCTTCGCCACTTATGGCGCCGGCGCGACATCCCGCTTGCCCTGAAGGATAGAGTGTACAATGCAGCTGTACGTTCGACCCTACTGTACGGTTGTGAAACCTGGCCCCTTAAAGCAGCGGACATAAAGAGGCTAGTTACGTTCGACCATCTGTGCCTTCGCAGTTTGGCTCACATCTGATGGGAACACCGCGTGAGTAACGAGCGTATTCGACGCCTTGTTTACGGCACAAAAGAAGGAACTGAACCGCTCAGCACCGTCATTTCACGCACCAGGCTCCGATGGCTGGGCCACGTGTTACGCGTGCCAGCCCACTGACTCTCGCGACGTGCGTTGTTTGCGCGTCGGGGGTGTGGATGGAAGAAGAGGAGTGGTGGCCAAGCGATGACTTGGTCGAGAGGAATGAAGGTCCTCACTTCTGAGCTGGCCTCGGTTGGAGTGTCTCGGCTCCCTGGTTGGGGTCCGGAAGACGATGAACACGTTTGGTTGGACACACTTGCTGATATGGCTAGGAGCCGACCTCAGTGGTGTTCGTGCTGTGAGTTTTTTTGTTCCACCCCATCCCTCTTAGCCTCCCCCTCCAACCACGATCTCATTATTTAGCCCTATATAATTTTTGCATAGTAATTTTTTTGGGTGCACAGTATCCGGCTGGTAGCTTACCGGAACGATGCCCATCCCTTACCAGTAGCTCAACCGGCTTGCACCAGTTGCATTTTTTTTTCTCCTATGTATTGCGGCACAGTAGCTGAGGTGTTCCCCACCTCTAGCTAACGTGTATGGTGATGAGCTGGACTAATTCCGCTCTCTTACTTCTCAACCCCCTTCTTTCTTTCATCTTTTCTTCGCCACCGCCAAAGGTCGTCATCTTGGGGACATAACTCTTGGCAGCCGGATTTATCTGACTGCGTTGTCCGTGTCGCGATCGTGCAGCTGAACTATACTAAGCTCTCCGCCATATGACTTTCACCTCAGCTGCTATAGGGTACTCCAATCGCGGTGTCACCAGTTCCGTTCATCCTTCGCCCCATGTTCCCTGCACATCACTACTTCATGGAGATGCGACTGTTTGTAAGCCCTTCATCTGCGTAGTCTCCTCTCCCTTTTGCACGATACTTCGATGACGTCGCATCTCCATTTTCACAAAAATTGATTGACTCGGATGTATGTATTTGCCTAGATCTTATGCTTCGTCGCATTCATTTTCTAATTTATTGGTTACATGAATATCACTCATACACCTTGGCTTCTGGTGGGATCGGTCATCACACACATCGTTTGGTTTTGCAAAGCTTCCAAATTTTTGTTCCAGTTGTCTGGTCATTTCAATTTTTACGTAAAACACTCGCGCAACTTTGTGCACTTCCTTTCTCTCCAAAAGAGTCGTCCCACTACATAACCGGTGGGTCACGTTCCAGCTCCTGAGGCGTTACGACGGTCCTGGGGTACTCTCATTTTCGATTGTACAACCACTTGGATCCAATCTTCACTCCGAGCAACGTGGCTTCAGGTATTTTTTCATTCGGTGCTGTGCGCTGCGCTGTCTTGCTCACTCAGTTGTTTTGGCCACCGTCCGCGGTCATAGCAGTCGACAGATTCACTGTGACCTTCACTTAGCGAATACTTGTGAAGCCGGTGACAAATAGATGATGAATCCTGACCACTTCTGCAATCGCGCGTTCCTTCGGGACTGTGTTGGATAACAGCACAGTGCAGATTGCTTTCGCTCGCTAGGCGGCTTGCACGCGATACGTCCCAATCGCAGTAGAATCAAGGGAGGGTGTCAGTCGAATGTGCTCTCGAGCGTTTTGGCTCATACTCTCTTCTACATGTGATGGTCCGTCAGATGACGCTAATGCTTCGGTCATGCAATCTCAGTTTCACCTTGATTCCGCTCTCTTTTGACGCCACCGTATTGATCTACCATCTACCTTTTCTAGGTTGCTGATCACTCTCATTGAGACCCTAGTGAATACATTCAGGGATACGGGGTTTTGCAACCTTTTTTCATACCTACAGAAGGTTTCTAATCTCTTCCCGATCCTTGTTCCCCCATTGGTGTGTTATCCCACAGATTCTTCGTTCATTTTGTCGTGTTCTTCGCGAGTCCCATCGATGTCGTGTGGTATTCCGCAAAGTGAACGGTTTCGTTTATGTGATGCAAGAAATGGTTTACCTGGAGGATTGCCTGACTTTTGCTCCGGCTGGGACAAAGGGCGGCCAATTTGAATCCGGAACCGCCTCGGTCACTTCATTCGATCATTCGGCGCCTGATCAACACAACGGCCAGCAGTTCACCACCAGGAGTCAGTTTCTCGCCAGTTTGACATATGAACAAATTTTTAGCCTAGTGCGAATCATATTCTCGACTCTTGGCATCGCCATGAAGTTTGAACCTGCGAGCGCACATTACTTTGCAACAGAGGTATGTTTTGTCGACTTCGTTGTGCTACGGGTTTCCCTCTAATCTCCCAGCTCTATCGTTTGTACGCACTGAATTGTACATGACTTTACTCGGGTTTTAACACATTTGGCATGCTCAGCTTTCTTTGGTGTCCAGTTGGTATTTCTGTCACCAGCTGTCAACTCTCTTACGCAAGTCCGGCCTATTCCGAGCGAACGCTATCATTCGCTAATCATTTTCTCAAACTTCATTGGTAGTGCTAATTACCAATCACAACAGCACTTTGTATGTTTGTTTTCTGGTTCGTTACGCATTGGCTAATTGAGATGGCGAATTACATTATTTGTGATCCGACTCAGTATTGGCCTATTACCTCGAGTTCATATACAGCTGTTCTCTTCGTGTTAACAAATCTTTCAACGGACTGAATTATCGTTGACTTCTCTGTTGTTCTCTTGAAGGGTACATCATTTTCCTGATAACATCTAACTCATGTCCCACTTTGTGAGAAGCGTGACAGGTCTGTCAGTTGATCCGGATTCTTTACTCAAGTAGTGTTACTTATCCTGTCTCAGTCGCTTCCGATAATCCCGACCGCATACATCTACCTGCCAACAAGACGAACCAATTTTTTGCTTATCTTGCTGCCAGAAATATCTTTCCACCAGTCAGTTTCACTTTGATATATCACCTGATGTTTCACGAATATCATCAAGTATCGTCTTCATTCTTTGTTGCTACCTAACCTCGGAGTACCCAACCGTTTCTCCTCAGTCATTTACGGAGACGGCAGTATACTAGCCCTAAACGAGTCTTTTACTGTCGTTTGATTGGAAGCGATGGTCACACAACGATGGGGGTGTTACGAGACTGGTTGTCTGTGGCCAACACTACTTCTATGACCTGATACGCGCTTGTGGGGGGCGGGGGGGGGGGGAACCGTCCGCTATTGCACCACTGAACCACCTTCTCCATTCGTACCGTCAACTTCCGTTTGGTCATCGTTGTACCCTTGTTATCGGCCTACTATTTTGGTGCATGCAGTTTTCCCACACCGGAGAATGCACAGTCCTTTTGGATGACGGGTTCTGCAGTGAACGTACGCAGAACCGGCGCAGCGTTTGTAGGTACGCTGCATTCGATTTACTAACCGCGTGCTTGCACGCTAAGTCTATTTATTTCAGGTGGTGGGTTTTCAAGTTTGCCCTAATGCTTTTCTTTCCCATATAAATGTCTACCTGTACTCTATTCCATTAACTTGCACACCTCGCTTAAGCCAATTGTATTCGATTTCCATAACATTTTTGTGCTCGTGGCATTCCGTCAGTATACTCTCTGACCTCATGAACTTATATAGGATTCGTTTGTAAACAACTTATTTCATATGCTCATTAACTTAAGGTTTAGCTCATCGTTTCTTTATGCATTAATCGAGTTATTTTCCTTATTATCTTTCAAGTGATTGGCTGTTGCTTGATATCCCCGGTGTGGCTGTGCTTGATGTGCATGTTGACAAGGTGCCTACCTGTCTATTACCTACTATCTCGTCCATACTGGCTCCAGGAGACAGTTGGTCATTGCTGGAGGGGATGGGCTGCACGGTCCTTGTGACCGTGTTAGGCTCGAAGAGTGGTTCCATACCCTCAGTGTGGAGCGGACTACTGTCCAGCCACCGCCTTGCGTGCGGTTGATTCCCCAAATACAGCGTGCTTGTGTTTGCCTGTGAAGGAGGGTGGGCCGGCTCCGTTGATGAAACGTGGCTCCCATCCACATGCGTCCCGGTCTTATTCCTTCGGGTTTACACTGGATATGGAGTGTGTGGATGGAGCTGTGGGTGGTGCAGCGCAAGCCACCCATGGTCCCTCTGTAGGCGCAGGCGTCCTGTGGCTGGCCACAGTGACAGGCAAATCCGAAACCGGATGCCGCCAACTATGTTATGGGAGATCGGGCCAGCGGGATTAAAGTGGAACCGGTGGGCCATCAAGCGCAGCCCAGCGAACTGGACATAATTGTATGGTTTTAAAAAATCCCATAGTATGAGCAGAAGTCAGGGTAAGCGATAATTCATCTTCAGGCTTATACAACTATATGCAAATCAAAATGTGCAGCAGACATTACAAGTCGTGACTACTGGGGCGAGTTAATTGGATGCTGACAGCGCTGTCTGTTAAGCCACGACAATCGACCGCGTGTGACCTCGTGGGTCAGCGGTCACCGGCCGTTTGAGCCAAGGCAGTCCCAAGCCTTTAGTTAGCTTCTTCTGAACACAGCTCCGGTTCATACAGCCGGATCGCAATTGCTTCAGCGGCTTCTAGTAGTCGCTTGCGGACGTAGTTCGAGCGGTTCTTTGGGGCCTGATAGATAATTTTGAACGAATCAGTGAACTTTGTGGCGTGCCCTGTATCGGCTAGGTGCGCGGCTATTGAAGAGTTCGCTGTATTTCCACTTCCAGTTCTAAGCGCGACCGGGTGGCGTTCTTTCATTCTCTCAGATAGACGCCGTGTCGCACGACCAAGGTATTCCGCTCCACAGGAGCATGAAAACGAGTAGATACACATTGAGTTGGTGTGGACAGGCCTCTTATCCCTTGAGTTTAGTCTCACCATCAGTATGCTAGTGAACTGGATTTGCATCTGTGCTGCTAGCTAGGTGCGTCTGAGTGCAAACGAAAGATAGCTGCCCTTGTATGGCAGCTGTAGGAAGATTGCATGAGCCGGAGGGAACGAACCGTAGTGTGCTTCTATCCAGAGGAGCAGCGGATTGGTCCAGACAACCGTGACCGAACTGCGCGCGTCCGTCAACGGGCCAGAGCCAACGGCACGGGGTGCGAGAACTGCTAGTCAGCTCGGGAATAGAACAGACACATGGGTGGTGTCGGAAAAGTCTATCAGGTCCCTCCCTGCTCATCACAATTCCACGAACCGAACGTACAACGCACGACTGATGTGGCCTAAAATGAATAACGCTCAACACATCGTCTGTTGCGGTGGGTGTGGATTGGCCGGGACAGCGGCGAGTACATACCAATGAGATCAAGCTTATGGCATAGAACGGTCAGCAAGGACTACCCAGTGCAGTGAACTACAATGGGATGGCGATTCGACTGCATTCACTGTGCTGTTTCAGCCGCTACTGTATCTGCACCAAATTGTCCTCCGGTTGTCATTCAACGGTCTCGTCAATGCACTGTGGGACATTTGGAATCAGCCTCACCCTATTACTCCATACGCAGTTACGCACATGCCATAGTTAGACGCTTTAACCTCCAGATGGTTTAACCTAACTATGTCTTTTATTCTCCACAATGCGAGACACGCCTACAAAGGCATGATAATGATGATACAAACACCAAATACTCATCATCATCATCATCATACACATTAGCTAGAGGTGGGGAACAACTTCGGTTCTTTTGCGGCATTACACGGAAAAAAGGAAAAAAAGAAAACCACTTGTGGAAACTTGGTTGGGTTACCGGTACCGGTTGGGCTTGGTTCCGTAAGCTTACCGGCCGGTTGTTTTGCACCCAAAAAAATTTTTTTTGCAAATTTTTTTAAGGTTAGTTAATGAGGTCGTGGTTGGGAGGGGAGGCTAAGAGGAATGGGGTGGGACAAAGAAACTCACAGCACGAACGCCACTGAGGTCGGCTCCTAGCCGTATCAGCAAGTGTGTCCAACCAAACGTGTTCATCGTCCTTTCGGACCCCAACCAGGGGGCGGAGCGGTTCCAACGGAGGCAGCTTCGGAGTTAAGGTTTTTCATTCTTTTGGCCCAGTCCTTGGCTTGTTACTCCTTCTTCTTTTTCCTTCCCAACCCCGGCGGGGCAACCACACCCGTTGGCGGAATTCGTTGGGCTGGCTTGCTTACCAATTGGCGGGGCCTTCGGGGCTTGTTCCGTGAAATACCGGTGTTGAGCGTTTCATTTCCTTTTCTTTTGCCTTAAACAAGGGTTGGACCAGCTTCGTTGTTACGCCGTTGTTCCCACCGGTTTTGAGTTAATTTCGGCAGGCACCGTTGTTGGACGTTAATTAGCTTTTTCAGGTCCGCTGCTTTAAGGGGCCGGGTTTCACAACGTTCCGTTAGGTTCGACGGTACGGTGGCATTTTCCATTTTTTCTTTCAGGGAAGGGTTGTTGTGGCGCCGGGGCCTTAGTTGGCGAAGTTTAGCAAAGGGGCCCGGACTTTTGCTTTTCCGTTTGTTGATTTCTTTTTCATTCCCACGGGCGTTGTTCAACTTTCCCAGTAGGTTGAATTTTTGAACGACTTTTGGCAGTTCCCCACCAAGGTTCAGCGTAGGAGGCGTTCCAACTTATTTTTGGGGAACACCTTTGCATTTGGAGGTTGGGAACCAAGGCCCGAATTGACGGCCGCTTATGGTTAACTTTTCCGTGGCGGTTTGGACGGTTTTTGGCTTTTCACGGTGGAGGGCATATTCTTCGGCTTCTTTTGATTCAAGAATTGGTTTTCTTGGGGTTGGTTCCCCACCATTTAGTTGTTTTCCTTTAAAGGGGATTTCCTTACTTTGTTAAAAAGCGAGTTTGAGGAGGAAAGGTGCCAGCGGGCATCCTTTTTTAACGCGGCTGTTGTTTTTAAAAGGGGTTGCCACTTTGCCGTAAACCTTCCTTTTGCCGAGCTTCCGGGCTTTTATTGTTCGGTTATTTTTCCATTATTTGTTAGTTAACCCTTTCTTGGTTAACCGTTCCCAAATTGCTTTTTATTCCACGATTTGGATTGCACCTTTTTTTTTTGGAGGACCACGCCACCGTTGGGCGGCCATTTTTTTTACCGTTGTTCCACCAATTGCGGCAAGTTGAAATTTTGTTCATTCAAGTTAGGACTTCGCGGAAATCCGGCTTGTTTTTACCGTTAAATTTAAATAAAGGTTCCAAGTTTTTCGGTAGAGCTACCGGTCCCGTTTATTAGTTTTTTTTGATGGATTGTTGTTAGGATTTGTTTTGGTTTTGTTGGGCCCCTTGTTAAGCTTGTTGTTACATTGTTGTTTTTTCACCGCAGTTGGGTTAAACCAATTTCCATTTAACTTAGTTCCTTTTAGGTTGGTTAAATTCAATTCCCCTTTATTTGGTTTTTTTTGCTTAGCTGATTATTGTTTTATTACTTGACCCGGTTGCTTAGGTTATTTGGCTTTTTTTTCGTTAATTTTGTTGGGTTTGCGGCATTTTTAATTACTTTTTGACATTTCCTTCTTTTTGGCGGTTTGGTTGTTAACCAACTTCTTTCTTTTGTTAATTTAGGGAAAAGTTTTGCCACGTTTTTTGATTGATTTTTTGGATTTTTTTTATTTCGGCTTTTGGTTTAAATTGAATGGCAGTTCTTTGTTTTCCCCGTTGTGGTTCCGTTTGTTTTGCTTTTTACCAAGGTGCTTACCTTTTTATTACCCCTTACTTGTTCCATCTTGGTTCCAGGGGACAGTTGTTGTTGGCTGGAGGGGACGGGGTGCACAGTCCTCGTGGCTGTGCTAGGCTCAAAGAGCGGTTCAATGCACACAGTGTGGAGCGGACTACTGTCCAGCCACCGCCTTGCGTGCGGTTGATTCCCCAAATACAGCGTGCTTGTGTTTGCCTGTGAAGGAGTGTGGGCCGGCTCCGTTGATGAAACGTGGCTCCCATCCACATGCGTCCCGGTCTTATTCCTTCGGGTTTACACTGGATATGGAGTGTGTGGATGAAGCTGTGGGTGGTGCGGCGCAAGCCACCCATGGTCCCTCTGTAGGCGCAGGCGTCCTGTGGCTGGCCACAGTGACAAGCAAATTCGAAACCAGATGCCGCCAACCGTGTGTGGCTGTGTTGCTTTAATTCGTAAATGCGTCGACGTATTTGTGATTGATTTCGGTCAAACCGTCAGCGTCTGCATCAAAGCCGGGGCCGCACTCCTGAATTACTTTCCGATTAACAGCCGACATTGTGCAGTTCGGCTTCTAGGTTCATTCAGCTTAACAGACATCGCACTAAAAGGCAAAACGTGTTTGTGATTTCCACTTCTGCGCCAATTGGTTGCAGCTGTGAATCAATCAAGCAATTTTTCTATCATTAACTCTATCAGTTGTTACATAAAGCCTTCAAATCGAACTTTATCGTCCTTGCAGGCAATTTCAGCACGACAGATGGTTACCTGTTACCAAGTGTAATTCATTTGGGTGGTCATCACGCATCGAATGAAAATCACTCGTAGGATGGAACCAGGCTTCTCACTTTGTGTGAAGACATCGGTCTATTTCCCGCAAACACAAACTTGAGGCCCTCCAGGAGACGTTCTGGCGTCTGGCGTCCTCCACCAACGCAGCCTTGTTCTATACTAGACCACACGACAATCAATTTCAAATTGCATGGTTGACTATATTGGACTATTTGATTCAAATCGTAGGTGTCATCTTCGCCTTTCAAAGCATCGTATGGATGCCGTTTTGTAACCACCAATACTTAGAGTTGGGATTTGTGTGGGTTTTTGGACGCACCTTTTTCATTAGTTGCTGGAAATCCCCTAGCGAACGGCTGTTTAGAGGGGCAGGCTTAGTCGACCGAATTCCGAAGCAGCTTGGATTCTTCTTTCGGTGTCACGTATGTCGCGTTCACTTACGAGGTTCTGACAGTTCAGCAGTCACGCGCCGTATTCTCCCAATGCAGATATTGAAATCCTTAGACTTTATCAACTATCTCTAGTTCATCGTCGTCAAAAGTCAACTTTTCTTCGGGTGACTGTTAGTCCTGCAACAATTCTGCTTTTTCAAGTTTCGAATCGGATACCAAATGGTGGAACCACTTAAGCGAGGTTATCCGCAGTGGACTGGGCCGCGAACTTGAGCTAACTTGAGCAAAAATAGTGTTCATCCTGGCGATCGACACATGGTCATGATCAAAAGTTGTCGGTCAAAGCATTCTTGTGACTTCTCTATTTCGCTTCCTAATCAGCGATATTCCGTACACCCAAGCACCGCGTTCAAACCGAGCGTAAAGTCCAGCTTGAAGAGCTCGTCGGGCAGCGTCGTGTTGCAATGACTCGAAACAAGCGAATGCTGCAGGTTCGTGAGCGCCGCTAACACACCCGGTCTAAAGAGAGCATTAACATGCCAACAAAGTGCTCTGTTATCATTATTTATCCATCCGCACATCTGTCATCGTCTCACCTCTCAACCGATTGACGGATTCCTCACAAATTTCCCACCTTATTAAGCATCAGACAAGAAATTCGACCACCACCTACCGCCTTTTTGGCTTGTTTCCATTTTTATTCTATTGATTTTCTTGTTATCCTTTGCTTGCCTTTTTGTGTGTTAGCCTGTGTCCACATCGTCATCTGTCTCGTACTCTCCAGGCATACACCCATTTTGTTGCTCACTGGGCCTGAGGCACCTCATCAATCGACCGAAGGTGTCTTGCTCTTTAGCGCTGTCTCTTTCTGTCAACTTGATGACCTAGATCACTGCTTTGCTGCCACATACACTCCAAAGGCCAGTCGTCAACTTTCCTCAGCTCATTGCACATTAACCGATTTTCTATGACAACGATGGGGGGGGGCGGAACTTGTTTGACTGCTTCGCATGGCCACACAACATTTGCTGTTTGGGTTATTTTTCTTTTGAGGACACCTGCAGTCACCCTGTACATGTGCTGAGACATCGCGTTAGACGCGCTTCTACGCCTCATCACCTCGTCCAGTCGACGGTATAATGAGAGCTACTCCAAAACAACCAGGCAACTGTATTTTTTCACCCTAAATGGTTGCTATCTGGCATCTCATTGAGTGCGCAATCGTTTTGGCATTTGTTTTTCTCGCACAATTCTTATGGGAATCCCTGTCGTCTCTGATCTGAATGATCTCCTACTAAGCTGTCAGCTACATTGCTGACCTTCGTCACCTACACTCATGCTTTGCGCGGTAGCTACTGTCCACTTGACAGATGCTCTCGATAGCGTGGCTTCGAGTAACTCAATGTACGTTTCCTTTTGCCTTTTCATATCCGATGTCTATGATCCTTGGCATAAATCGCATCAAGCAGTCATTGCTTTCGATACCCTGTTTACACTAATACTGCTTTTGCTGTGACAGCTTCTGAATTCTGAGTACCCTTAGCAATTTGCCTGTATTCGTCCTGTTCGTTCCGTGGTTCCCTAAGTGAAGTTGCAAATTTTTTACTTACTCGGTGCGCCCAACTCCTGTTGTTATATTTTACCTCACGTGAGTACGTGCATCGGTATGAAGACATCGTTTACCACACTTTATTGCCACCGCCGTCAAGCTGACCCTCCTGTGGTTTAGCGCAGACATTTCTTCTCGTATACCGCCACTGTGATCGTTTTGCGGGATCTAGCTTGGTCGGTTTCTTCTTCTTTTGACACCTGTTTGATTGTGTAGATTTATTTAATTGATCACAATGCCACTTGGAAAGTAGATGAGAGTATCTACTTTCTACAAAAAAATTGCATACTCACAAAACCACCAATACACTAAATTTACCATCGCCCTTTGAACACCTGAAGAACAGATACGTCGGTTCATTGGGAAGTGACGAGTGAGTGAGCCAATCTGCAACACCAAGACAGATACTGTGAGCTTATTGGCAATAGGTCTCGAACCAAGCAGAAGCACAAGAAGTGCACCTGATCGTCAGTCCTCTGTAGCTCAGTTGTAGAACAGCGGACCGGTAATCCGTATGTCCGGGGTTCGATTCCCCGTCAAGGCGGATTATTGTGCAAAGTTTAATCGTGGCTTCTACTTTCTATAAAAATTACATACTCACAAAACCACCAATACTAAAGTATCCAGCTCGTTGTCGAGATAAGAGTTGAGGGTTGTGATAACGTTTCTACCCTCGGCTCCAGAAGAGGACCCTAAATAAACGGATGTGGTTCGGCCTGCAACACATGAACGTGAAACTTCTCAAGGGCAGAATGACAACAAAGGTAGTAGAGAGGATATTTCGCGACACACGTTTGAATGAATTGCTGCACGCAATTTCAATCAGGACCACGACTCCTTTCAATGCGCACCTCAATCGATTCAGTCACTGGGACCGTATCTTAGGTAGATGAAGCATATTGAATGTTGCCAACTCGCAGCGCGCTGCACTTTGCGGCTTGATGACCTGCTGCCAGAGGATTGTTGCAGAACTCAGTCCTTCAGGAGCAAACGTTTCTTCAGCAAAGTCAACTCGGCGAAAATGACAGCATGTTTTGTAACTAAACTCCTCGATATAAGTTGCACGTTCACGTCCATAACTAGCGATCCTGCTGACTCGATGAGGTTCCTTCTTTGACGCAGTTAAACAAACGGTGAGTAGCTCACATGTGTGTCTGCCAATCTGAGTCCACTAATCGAATCCGTAAGGCCAGTCTCCCATTGGTTTTATGACTCACTCATTTGGTCCATTCATTCACTCGGATCTGACACTCCCATCCCAACCTGATATCACAAAGGTCCCGGGTTCGAGTCACACTGCAGCTATTGTCAACTAGCCCTCCATGAGTTACAACAAAGTCTAGGGAACGATCGAAATCTATCTTTTTGTAAAACAAAGCATCTTTTATACGATGCATAAGTGAGAGGCGCCATTCCGTCTTGACCTCTTCACGTCGATTATTTTCCATTTTTTTGCATCTTACGCAGTACGTCTATGTTCATGTGTCCGTACCTTCAATCGACTTCTGCTCCGTCTGAGTTGTCCGCATCGAGTCATACTTGAACTCGTCAAGTATTCTTTTCTGACCAGTGCCCATGCTTTGTCCGCTCCCATCTCTTCCATCGAATCCGCTTCGCCGTTCTTCGGGACAAAGCTGTACTCTCTTTAGGTTAAGCCAATTCTGATTTCTCTCTGGCTCGTCTATCCAAAATCAGTTTGCGTTGGCAGCGGCTTATTTGCACCCGGCTTGTTTCCGAGCCAGTAGTCAGCTTCACTCAAACACAGCTGAGTGTAATGGAGTACGAAAGCGGTCGTGGGCTACTTTGTTGCTAGCACGTAACATCTAATATTCGTTGGCAACTGACGTACTTTCAGGTACCCACCTTGTTGCGTATTAGATCATCTGCACGGTAACATCCTGGGACCAGTAAGGCTGACCGACCGGACTACTTTGTGCAGGTCACTCGCTGTTCTTTTTACCCCGTTTCCTGAACCCGGCCAGACATCTTGCTTTTCAGGTTCAGATGTAGCTTATCCTTGATTACCCATCTGGTCGCACATTGTTCTGTGCCATGAGGGATTCTCATGCATTCTGGCAGGCTCTCCGCTATATCTGATAGCTGGTGTTCCTTGTGATGCCGACTAATTGTCTCAACGAACCGAAGCTCTCGCATCATATGTGACTGCAGACCTCCTATTCTACCATGGTTCCATGTCCTCAAAGTGATTAAATGAAATATATCACACAAGACATTCTGGTTGACTTGTCTAACCCCGAACTTGGGCAACGTTTCGGTCACCATTCGAAGAAATCGTCTTCTGTACTTTTAGCTTTACTACATGTAAAATCAATGGAACGTCATTGCTTTTTTAGAATCGACGCATGTGTTAAATAACGGATGTCATTCAAGGATACGACAAAGCAACCCGAAGCCTATGGCGAAATGGGTCTATCGATAGCCAGTTGATGTGACCGTATTTTAGACCTTCGGGGCGTTCAGGCATTTTGTGGCCGTGTGCTGCTCTTTGAATCGTTATCTCTCTCATTCAAACTTCTGGGAAGCGTACATACCGGACACACGAGATGCCGACTCGGTCAGACTTTGTCGCATGAGAGACCACTATTGGAGCTCTATGATATCAAAAGGTCCATCCGACGTGGCATGCAATTACCACAACACTGCAATTGTTACTCTGCATGGTGACAATCACCTTTTAATCGCTTGATCTAGACTCATCATACGGATGTCGTGCACACTGCAGGCAACGTGCTGAGCGGTATTCATTTCTTTGTTTTATTCTGCAGAGTTACTAATCTACCACCAATGCACGGCAACCCCATCGGTCCTAAGTCTGTTTTGTTGGAACTCTCTATCTCGACATGGCACCACCCTGTTTCGATCAAACCCTGAATATCACGCTTATCTGTATCATTTTATGTGGTGGACTACGTGATTAGTCCAACTAGCATGCCTAATTATTAAATTAATTAAAAATTATTATTAAACCACTAGGATATAGCAACACTTAGACTTATGGATGAGGTTACTCGGAATAAAGCAATTTGGATGTCGCGTCTACGCTAGACGCCGTAACTGTGCTCCCTACATCTCCTCTGCGATGCATTTGATCACCTTGACGTCGGTGAAGTTCACTTTAAGATTGCAAGTCATAACCCTAGCATCTGTGTTAGTGCCCTGCCTTTAAGACTTGCGTTTAACCGGGAACCAAGCCATCTATCCAGGCAAACACTTTACCGTGACAACTTGTTGTCTCGGTGGCCTCACACACACCACTCTCGTTTTGGGTCACGCACTCTCCTCAGCTGCTGAATTCACTCCTCTCATCTCAGGGCGTAATGTCTATATCTGCGCTTCATGAATACTATAACTGCATAACACACAACATTGCCTTCTCAGACACACACACTATACATGTTATCTAGAGGTGGGAAACACCTCAGCTACTTTGCCTCAATACCTAAAAGAAAAAAAGAATAAAATGCAACAGGCGCAACCCAGCTAAGCAACCGGTAACGGATAGGTATCATTCTCGTAAGCTACCTGCTGGCTACTATGCAGCAGAAATAAAATAATAATTTACCATACAAAATAATGAGATCGTGGTTGGAGTGGGAGGCTAAGAGGGATGGGGTGGGCAAAGTAACTCACAGCACGAACGCCACTGAGGTTGGCTCCTAGCCACGTCAGCAAGTGTATCCAGCCAAACATGTTCATCGTCTTTCGGACCCCAACCAGATGCCAAGAACCTCTAACCAAGGCCAGCTCAGAAGTGAGGGTCTTCATTCCTCTGGACCAAGTCATCGATTGGCCACCCCTCCTCTTCTTCCATCCACACCCCCGGCGCGCAAACAACACACGTCGCGGAAGTCGGTGGGCTGGCATGCGTAGCACGTGGCCGGGCCATCGGAGCCTGGTACGTGAAATAACAGTGTTGAGCGGTTCATTTCCTTTTCCTGTGTCGCAAACAAGGCGTCGAACACGCTCGCTGCTCACGCGGTGATCCCACCAGATGTGAGCTAAATTGCGAAGGCACCGATGATCGAACGTAACTAATCTCTTTATGTCCGCTGATCTAAGGGGCCAGGTTTCATAACCGGAAATGGTCGAACGTGCCGCTGCATTGTACACTCTACCCTTCAGGGCGAGAGTGATGTCGCGCCGGCGCCATAAGTGGCGAAGGTTAGCAAAAGCGCTTCGAGCTTTGGCTATGCGGTTCGTTATCTCATCCTCAATCCCACGGGCGCTGATACAACTTCCCAGGTAGTTGAATTTTTGAACGACTTCTAGCTGATCGTCACCAAGCGTCAGAGAAGGAGGCGGTCCAGGCCAAGCTTGGAGAAACGCGTTTCACTTCGATGGTGCGAAGCAAAGCCCGAAGTGGCTGACAGCCAGTGCTAATCTGTCCAGTGCCGCTTGGCACGTCTGGGAGCTTTCACAGATTAGGGCAATATCGGCAGCATACTTGAAGTCAAGAACTCGTTCTCCTCTGAGCAGATCCACAGCTACTAAGTCGTGTCCTGTGCACGCGACTTACATGACTTCGTCAATAGCGAAGTTGAAGATGAAAGGTGACAGCGGGCATCCATGTTTCACACCGCTGGAGATATTAAAGGGCGACGACAGCTTGCCGTAAGCCCCCTACTCTGCCTGAGCTACGCGCGTATAATGATCGGATAATATTTACATATTTCTCAGTTACACCTTTCCTGAGTAGACAGTCCCAAAGTGCACGTCAATCCAACGTATCCAATACACCTTTGATATTTAGGAACACGACAACGGTGGTCCGCCAATATATGTGACGGTGCTCCAACAACTGACGCAAGGTGAAGATGTGGTCAATGCAGCCACGACCTGGACGAAATCCGGCTTGCTCTTCACGAATCTGGCTTTCTCGAGTGCCAATCAGTCTGTGAAGGATGACAGAGGCAAGCAATTTGGAGGCGATGGAGATCAGACTGATTCCTCTATGGCTGCCGCATTCCGATCGTGATCCTCGCTTGAAAATTAGGATTATGACAGAGTGGCTCCAGTCAGTTGGGACAGCTTCCTGCACTCACAGATTCACTACTAACTCGTATAAATCATCCACCAGAGCAGGTCCCGCGAATTTGAAGGGGGTTGGAGGTAGATCATCTGCTCCCGCGGCTTTACTTAACTTCAACAGTTCGATCTCACGTTCGACTTCTGAGCGAGAGGGTGGATCCAAAGGGACAGCCCAGGGAGCGGGGTGATCAGTCGCCGGCGAGAAACCTAACAATTCGGACCCATTACATTGCCTTTCATAGTGCTCAGCCCAACGCTCTAAGCGCTTTGACAATTGTGGATAGGCTGTCCACTCTCGTCACGTGTAGTTTCACTAAAACCAGGTCTTCTGCTGCCCGTTTCGCGTATCAACCGGAATATGTTACGATGGTTCCCGAGAGCAGCGGCCATTTCCATCTCTGATGCACGATGAGATCACGAGGATTCGCTGTCTCTCTTCAGGCTAGCACGGAATTTTGCCCGGAGCTCCTTGCGAGTTTCATTTTGTTCGCTTCCATCCGGAATGTGCCGTCGAGCATCGATAAGTTCCAGAGACTGCGAAGAGACCGAATGTCCATATTGGCGGTTAGACTTACCACATGAGGATTTGCCTGCTGCTACTATGGACTGGTGAATATGAGACCAGTGAGCTTCAACTACATCCAGTGAGCGCTTACTCAACTCGCATATCAGCGTTCTTTGATAAGCATTCAGAGCAGCTGGTTTCGCCAGTTTGCCGGTGTCAATGCGCTCACAACGTCGTCGTGGGCGTCCGCCAAAACGCATCCGCAGGTCAGCACGTACAAGTGCATGATCGGTATTTACACCTGTGCTCCAAATCGAGCGACAGTTCTGGATGCAGCCTCTCCATCGGTAACTTATCGCAATGTGATCGATTTGCGTCCAAGTCTGGTTCGAGGCTGGTGGGCGCCAAGTCACCCTCCGGCGGGTGCTGTGTCGGAAGTTTGTGCTCGCAAGAAATAAGCGAGCATCTTCACACAAATGAAGTAACCGCTCACCGTTATCATTACGGGAGCCTGCACCATGTTGGCCGCCCAGATGCAGTTCACCAGTCGATAATTTTCCAACTTGAGCGTTCAGATCCCCAGCCAGCACAACAGTGTCTGAGCTTCTTTTGTGGCGAAGGAGCTCGTTCAATTGGCGATAGAAGTCGTCTTTTAGCGAGTCATTGCTAGAGTTTGTGGGTTCATAGGCAGCGATGACGAATAGGCACCTGTTTGTCCCGCGCGACTTCGAAACTTTCAACGAATTAGCCAATCGGACCGCACACATCCGGCTGCTGATTGGAATCCAGTCAACCAGAGCAGCTTCAACCCGGGGAGTCAGGGCAATACCAACACCGGCTTGACCGGTGCTCGAAGCTGCATTGTCAATGGATTGGCGCAATGAGAAAGTGCTGCTGGTGTCACCTGAAGGGGATCGCAAAGTGGGCATACAGCTCGAGTCTTGCAGGCGGATCTCCGATAAGCGGCAGATATCGATCGAGACGGTCTCTAATATTTGGTGCTGCCTGTTGACCGATTTGTATCAATGTGCGTACATTGAGTTATGCCAATCTAAAGGATGATTGTGGGCTCCAACTGGAAGTCGATGAACTGGGCTTGGCCGTTTGGTGGAACATGGGCTTGTCGCCAGGACAGAAATGACGCTGCGCGTTCACATGTGATTTGAAACTAGAAGATAAATGTCTAGCGAAGGAAGGTGGGGGAGGGCCAAGAATTGGGAGGTTGAAAACAGGGGGGATAAAAGTCAATCTGGAACGGAACGGTAAGAGAAAAAGCGTAAGAGAGGAAGTAAGAAGATGGTTAGGCTTGAGCATTAGCATCCAAACACCTATCCACCTTGCTCGATGCAGCAGATTGGGCACCGTTGATTATCCTCTGCGACGGCCAGAGCATCAAGTAACTGTTTGAAGAGAGATTCCTTGTATTGCGTAAGCAGGATACTGTCAGATTGCCCAAGTCTGGACAGGAGAACGATTATTGTTCCCAAACAAAGCCTTTGGCTCAAGAACCTGAACGCAGTGCAGAGTGTTTGGCGTTGGGCTACAAGGAGTCCCTTTTAAGGAATAAGGAGCCACCTTATTCCAGCCTTCAGGACCAGGGGGGCTGAGTTTATCTTTCCTCTTACCATTGACCAATCTGGTATGAGTGGCTCTGTAGGTGGAAAAATAGCACCACCTAGCATAACTCAAATTATCGCTGAGGCGCACAAACAGCCGCACCACGGTAAGTTCCAGCGTCATTGCGTCATTGCCTTATCAGAACTAATACGAAAATCTTCACTTCTTCGGTATAACCCACTAGCACTGGATGTTAAGGCCGCGTGAATCACAATTACCGTATAAAAAGTGTGAGCACTCTAAAGCTTGACGGGTGTTCTTCTACATTGTTTGAATACTGGCCTTCATACACTGCATCTGAGAAACTTTAACGAGGTGCACCTCTCGTCTCTCCTCCCTTTCTTTCTGCGCATCTTTTCGGTACACTTTCATGGTTTCTGTATCTAAGTATCTATCTGCTCTGCACTCAGCCTCATTCTTCTAGAGATCTCACCGTTTACGTAACTGTTGGTACGAACTGGGTTGGCATTTCATTCACTGTGCAGTCAACACTGATCTCCTACACTTGTTCCGTTTTCTTCTTGCCCTGTTGATGTGTCGTTTTCATGAAACTTTTTTCACGCTTTGTTCTCATGACTCATTTTACTTTGCCTCAGATACAATACTCCAACCTGACACACACTGTCATCGCGTTGGGTTCGTTTACTCCGCGATGCACGACGCAGTCTACGAGTATTGAGGAGCACAACGCTTCAATGGAGACAGCTTCTGTCGTCCACAACGGCGTCGATACGGATACACCCGATCTCGTTGGTTCCGACGTGTTCCAATTCTTGTTCCGAAGTGTCAAAAAGGCAGAAGCCGCATTGTTTGGCTGTGTCTCCACAACCGGTAAAGCCGCGTCCTCCGAAGTGACTGTTCAACCGCCTGCGTCTCCCAGTCAGCCAGTTGGAGTACCCAGACATTTGATCGAATGTTGTGTGCTCGCTCGATACGTGTACAACTTGGCTATTGATGCTTACGACCGGTGGGTTCTCCATTTTTCCTCTCTCAAGTGTCCTTTACACTCACCACCAATAGATCTGAGCGCTTATATCTGATCCAATGGTTTTCGCTCCTCGCACTAAAAGCACTAATAAGTTGGTCATCTTTGGCCAGGGGTGCTCGCTGAGCGTTGTTCATATCTGTTCATAGCACTGGATATGCAGTACCAGGACCCGCTGGTGTTTCACTAGAGCAGTGGTTCTCAACTTTTTGAGGTATATTTGGTGGTTAGATATTTGTTGTGGTTACGTCAACTGCGCATCTTAAGTCGTGCTCCAGGTTACTTCAGTCGCTTGCTTTTATTTTCTTTGTTACCATTGTCAATGATCCACCTTCACACCCGTAAGTTGTGACTTTTTCCCATAACAATAACTACTCGCCACCAATCTTTGCCCAAAATGTTTGTGTTTTGGAAATCACTTTTCAGTTTTATAGTGTTGCTCATCCCAACACGGGCACCCCAAGACCGCGGTTTCGTCCTGGTTAGGACTCATCAGTTGGAGAAAGCCTGAGTTGGGCTGGAACTCAGAGCCTAGTGGCTCATGGTTGACACCATGAGCACTATGCCACTAAGATCCGCGAGCAACGCTTGATACAGCGGAAACGAATTCAAAGGTGGACTTGGAGAATACGCTGGTGCTTGAGTTGCTACAAGCAACCTCTGAGGCTTCGGTTCACTTGAGGTGGACCTCGGCCATTCCGATCTTAAAGACCGTAAGTAAAAAGAAATCTTTTATAGTGTTACTCATCCCAACACGGGCACTTTTCAGTTTGTTGTCTTCGCGAAGTCCAAGGAATTGTGCCTTCATCCATTGAAAGGGGTCTTGGAACCCAAACAATTGCTGATTTTCCGAATCAGGAAAACATTTGTTGTTAGAATGTACCACTGCTTATATATATATATATATATATATATATATATATATATATATACTGCACTTTACCAATTACAATACATTTGGCTGAGTGCCACAACACATAAGAGGAAAAAAGGTAGATTGAAATGAAAGACAACTGTTAGGGTAGAAGAGTCTCACAGCAAATGCGCCATTGTTTACGGCCCTCGGCCATATCCTCTAACGTTTGCAACCAGATGTGCTCGGGGTCCTTTGGTTCCCAATCCGGGAGACGGGAACGTCCGACAACAGTCAGCTTCCACGTTTTTGCCTTAACGCATTGGATCCTAGTCCTACATTACCCTCCTTTTCGTCACTTCCACTCCACACCTGTGCTCGCAAATAGCGCTCGTCGTGGTAACCGCTGTGTAGGCATGCGGAGCACATGCCCATGCCAGCGAAGCCTCCGCAGTAAAATGATGCGGTCGAATTACGTGACAAGCTCGTAACTTTTAGGCTACAGATCTGCCTGTCAAGAATAATCGCCCTTGGATTACAAAGCAGGCTATGAGCCGGCACCAATCTGTATCGATACGTCCTGTAAACTACTCGTCTGTTTTGCTTCTTCTACCGTGTTGACATTCGTTCCCTTATCTGGTCGACTGACCTATGCTCCCACAGTGTTTACTTAACTCTGTAGTTCGACCCGGCGAATGACTGCCTGACTCAAAAGAACTACGATCGACGAGTGATCCAATAGAATCGCCATGTAGCTGCGCTGCTTTGCAGGCTTGTAGGCTCGTAATGGAATTTATTACCGAAGTTGTCTAATTCACTAACCACTCCCTAATGATTAGCCACTGATGGATGATAATCAATAGGGGCTAGGTGGTTAGTTACATGTTTTGATACAAATATTCTTGTTATTAGTTTCCTTAGACGACCGATTGTTGATCCAGTCTTTCTACCCATATTTACTCCCCGTGAGAGCACATTTTACTCCCTTGGGGATAATTCTTCCAGGTCGAGATCCACTGCACTAGAGTATCTATTGCATCTGAGCCGCTTAATTTGTCTAAGTCAGATCCTACACGTATATCTGTTAGTCACATCCTCACTAATGCACCGCTTACATAGTGGAATCTCTGGGTGACAACCTGAGGCTAGCAGTTGTTCACTACTAGACGAACTCCTGGTGGATCCGTTTGCTTGTTTACTGTATGCGGTTTTCACTCAGCTGCAAGATTTATTTGTGGCAGTGTCGTCACCAGTCGTGGTGGCATCATCAGATCGTAGATCCATCCTTGTTTCTACTAGGAAACCGTCAACCTTTCCATGCGTCTGATGTCACCTCGGCTTGTGACGAAACGTTTGCCATCAATTTGCTCAGCTAGGTCTGCAGTTGGGTATTAAGAAGAATTCATTGCAGAACATGGTCAGGCTGGTAGATGTCGTCTTCTTCGGTCCTGATTTTGACATCGGCCACTTCATTGGTTAGAGACCCCTAACCCAATATTTCGCAGTCGATATTGCCGTCGCATCTGATCTCTTCAATCTAGTAGTTACGACTGCGACACGATTAGTTTTGTCCTCTTTTCTGCTTCCACCTATGCGAACCCTTTTCTTGCTTCTGGTTTCGGTGTGCTACTATGTCCAAGGAGGACAGCCACCAAACAGGTTAGGGCAAATGTCTTCGTCTGCCACTCGGTTGAGTGCTGTTTGTTCCTTCAATTTTTCTTCTACGTGTTCATGCGGCATGTCGTCGTGATATCGCAGATCACAGCACTCAACTGACACATGTCATGTGTTTGTTGTCGTTTCTCAGCAAAATATATATAACTGTCTATTCCCCTTGCATTGGGGTTGTTCGAAGTAGAGTTGCTTAAAGTCTCAGGAAAGCTGTGCTGTTGATGAAACATCATGTTTACCTGCTAGGCAGCAGAAATAGAGAACAAGCGTTTATCCGACAGTCTACCCAGAGAAAATTTTAACCCATTTAATACGCAGTATTCCTCAACATATAGTATCCATTCGCTTCCATAGACAACGGCTCTTATGGGGGTGTTAAGGTTCCTCTTTTAGCTCATGGTGGCGCACACGGACATCGGGCAATCAGCGTCCAATGATCGGAAACATCATGTTCGTCTCCCATTGGATGTCTGGTCCCTCCTTTTATCTGTTTCTATACTCTGATAGCACTCTCCTATCACAGATACTACATCATCCTGACACGATAGGCAGCTGTTTGTGATCGTGTATCATTCGCATTGTGTACGCGCCTTGACTCAGAACGTTTGTTCAATGTGCTTTAATCTTGTGGAGGTTTTCATGTGACTCTTTTCCATCCATGCATTCCACGACCGACGATTTCGTCCTGATTTCGACACATCAGCGAGCTGAGCTGGGGGTGGAACTCGTCGCATAGTGCTTGCCAGTTATCGCCATGAGCACTAGGCCATTGAGCTCCGCAACCAGTGCTTGACACAGCGGTTAGGAAGTTACTTTTTGGGCTTTGGAGCTCCCGCCGTGTGTCTTGAATATCGACACGCAATCTCACTTGTGGCCTCGGTTGACTTTGAAGTTAACCTCTGCCAATACGATCACTGGGACCGTCACCAAAGTGGATGGGTTCGGTGTGGCTCTCTCCCATACCTGCATCCCACGACCGACGGTTTCGTCTTGGTTTGGACTCATCAGGTAGTGATAACCGAGCTGGGAGTGGAACACGTCTCATATGCTTGACGGCTATCACCATGATCACTAGGCCGTTGAGCTCCGTGAGTAGTGATTGACACAGCGGTTAGAAGTCTTGTATTGTGTCATTAAGCCCCTTATCACCGAGGTCCTATGTAGCAGCTTATGACTGTATGACAACTAAGCATCATTGACGAACGAGAATGTGCTTGGAGAGATCATTTTGATGCCCTCGTTGGATGTTTAGATTGCGACGCGCCATCTCAATGTGGACCGCGACTCGCATTGAAGTGATTCTTGGTGGAACTTCGTTCCACGTGTCCCCATCGATCTCCGCTAAGTTTAGCACCGGCGCCGGCGCCTGACCTATGAACCTGCGCAAACTGCGTATCAGACCACACCTTGGTTCATACGGCTTCTTTACGCGTATCGGCTACACCGCACGGCTGTCTTAGTTCGACCACCATCCCATAGGTCATGTGTACACTGCTAGGTGTGGTTTCTCGCACACCTTGAGACGCTCTGTCGTGAAGCACTGTTATATGGTAGCCAAACACTTGTTCAAATTCTTGATGTTACTCATTACTGATTTGATTACTGTACAGTCCACCCAGCCCAGTCGTGGGCCTTAAATGCTATGGCAAGCGCGTTGCCCATTTAGCTCAGTAGTGTGTTCGAAAAAGCATCAGTCGCTCCCGATTCCTCATTCCGACTACCTTTACCTGGAGTGTGCAGCCAAACACAAAACCAGCGCTGGAGTGCACTCTGTACTGCACCATAATCTTCGTGGATGTGTACTTGCGATGTTCTCCTCAATACGGCCTGCGGGTGTAAACTACTTATCTTTAAAAGCACGGCATTTTCAATGTCTGGACTCTCACGATCAACTTCATTGTGTAACGGCCTAAACCCTGTCCGTAGCCTCGTTTCCTCCATGACGAATATTTCACCACCCCATAGTGATATGTGTACGCGAATCGGGGTCACTTGGCGCTCATGGGACTGAAGTCGGTAAACTGTGCGTGTGCCAACGGGGAGGACGTTGTGTACACAATCTCTCCGAGCAATGCTGTGACTCTATGTGCCCTGCCAACTGTGGGTTAGCGCAGAATCAATGGTCGCACTGATCACCATACTTCAAATTCTTATTCCCTTTCGCTTTACTATGAGTATGAGGATGGGGGCGGTATGCCTGTTAGTCCGGAGTTGTTCTTGAAGCAGCACAACCCGAATAAGGTCCTTCTGTCCGATCCCAAGTCCCTGTCTCCACTGTGTCAAGATGAAAGGCTGTTCTAACAACGATTGCCATCGACCATACTCGTTCACCATCGTCATTAACCATTATAGCACATCAACCATATGAATTGATACTTCCCTGCCGTACAACCTCATTCATCTAGGAAGGAAGAATAATAAGTTAGACATAAGGCGGACTTAGCATGAAACCCATGTGCCCTAAGCAGACATCCGTGGTCAAGGCACCCACACCCACCCTGTCCACAACTAGCTTTCGTGCAAAGATAAGGCGGTATCAGCGAGACAACTTCCTGGTAGCTTTCACTGGCCTGCGTCATAATCAGCCATTACCACTCAGATAACTCAGCACCAAACACACTTTAAACAGGCAGTCCAACTGCAATACGACAGCAGACGCGCTAATGGTGCCGACTGCGTAGCATGTTCTGTAACGTCTCGAGCCAAACACAAGGTCAGTCACGTGCGTTCCGGCCTGAAAGGCGAGACGGACCGACGGCACCGAGTTTGGTCGTCAGTGACTTCATTTCCCGCTGTCAAGTTAATTTTTGCCCACCTCGGGCCTTGCGCCAACCAACATCTGTCAAACAAAACAAGGCCCTCCTCGGTAAGCAGTGACCGGGCAAACGTAGTACGTGCCCAAACCAACGTAACTTGTTCTAAGCAGGTAGCTTGGTTATCACTGCCTAGTACTCGCTTACGCATATCAGCGCTTTGGACACGCTGGTGCGATCCGACACCAGTAGTGCTTCACATGCGGCGACGATCATCAGACCAAAAGGGACCAAGTATCACTACCAAAAATTTCGACGGTCCTCACTGTAGCGTTGTACATACGGTCTTTCAGAGGGAGGGAAACAGCCTTCGGACGCCACATATGTCGCCGATTAAAGAAGGCAGTTTTACCTTTTGCAATATGTAAACTGACTTCAGTTGTTATGCGCCCATCGTTGCTGATACAGTTACCAATGTAAGTGAATTGAGCAACTACCTCGAGTTTCTCGCCATCAAGGGTCAAGGGGTCATCGAATGGCTGGTGGTCCTGCATCAACACTGCACTGTGAAGGCGCGGAACGCATGCCGAATAATTGGATCACTCTAGTGAAGTTATACAGTGTTGATTGCGCCACCCCAACCTCCTTAAGCAGCTAGAAAATATCGTCAGCAGAATCACGAAGTAGCTTTTCACCCGGCACCATCTCAACGGGTGCGTCCTGAGGCTCCGCGAGGGAACACTCCATGGTGCAGTCCACGAAGAAATTGAACAAAAACGAGGAAATTGGACAACCCTGAGAAACGTCACTTGTTGTCAGGAAGGTATCCGACAAATTACTGTAGAGCTTGACACAGCCTATAGCGTTCAAGTATGATGCACGTACAATGTTCACCTATTTCACGGGAACACCTTGCTGTGCGAGCATTTCGAACAGAGTGCATCGGTCGACTGAGTCGAACGCACTCTTGAAGTCGAGGAACACAGCGCTACGGTTCATGTGGCACTGCTCTACCACTTGCCTAAGTGTGAATATATGGTCTATACAGTCCCGTCCTAGGCGTAAAACTGCTCGGTCTTGGATCCTGACCAACTCCTAGCACAGCCGAGTCAATCCACAGGTCAAAGCCGGAAGAGCTAAGGTACTATTTAACGTACTATTTAACAATTTAATAACAAACCCCAAACAACTTTCAGACCAAATGTGTACAATATTTCGGCTCTCAAATACAACGTGCCGTTAACAGCAATGGTCAGCAGATAAGCACAATGAAGCGAAGCGGTTCTAATGTCAGCTTGGTTTAAAGCGAAGTGATCAATCGTCAATCGATCAGCCAATGAGCAGTGCACATGGAACACGGGCGTGGTGAGCGAATCTACGCTACTCGCTCAGACAATGGCATGTGTCCTGGACGAGAGTAAGTGTAAATGTCTGGATGAGAGTTCGGTCAGGCAAACAAAGGAAGTAGGACGGGACCAGTACAGACTAATGAAGCTGAGTGTGTAACTGGGCCGTATAACACGCACAAGTGGTAAGACAGAAAGCGGGAGTAACAAGCTTAACCATTGAGCGATGCAAAACGGGTAAACTCTTGTGGTTAATCTAGTTCCAGATGTGAACGAGAAACAAAGTGACTGAGGTTTTATTATGCAAAGTCCAATAAGCAATCAAGGGGTAGTGATTGGTCCTTTTGGAGTCGATCAACAGGGGAAATCTCCAGCTAGGTTGAACAAGTTAATTTGTCCGTTATAGCTCGCTATTCCGTGCTCCGGGATTCCTGTTTCGCTATGAGTCGACGAGCGAGAATTGAGGCTAGTAATTTTGTCAACAATGGAGTTAGGCTAAGGTCTATGGAGATAGCACAATTGTGGTGTCTGCACTTCTCATATCTCGCTTGTATGATTTATCCCACTTAGCTAGGATGGTCTCTAGCTCCCAGGTCTGTTCGAAAAGGAAGGTCAGTTCCTTGCAGAGGACCCTACAACTACCGGTAAGTTGTGTGCATGTAAAGAAATCCGCGTCCGCATCTCGAAAACGATTGTGAAATGTGATTACTTTTCGGACCTCGGATCATCCAAACATACCCCTTATGGCTCGACCTGCACTATCTGCACAGGAAGAGGTGCATACGCAGGGGGCAACTGAACGGATATCGAAAGTGCTCTACCAAAGTAGCGAGACGTTGTTCGTGTTGTCTCTGATTGTCCACCTAACGCTTGCTCTCCTTGGACCAGCTGTTCGGATCAGTAGAAAAAGTGTTTGATAGTTCGCCAGCGTCCTCCATTTCTTACATCCAACTTGTCCACTAGGCTTCCCAGTTGGCACACAGGCTCCGTTTTCTTTCGCGCCCCTCTTCCTCCGTCTGTTTCCATTGTGTTCAGAAGCAGCCGGATGTTTCCTTCAGTATTCTTACGTTTCGGATGTCTAGTGACAAGTGCCATGATCCCTGATAGTACCGCAAACAGATATCCTAACTTCGTGTGTGACGGCTGAGATCCTACTTCATTATAGTCCAATGTCATTAAGACGAGAGAACCAAAGTTCGGTACGCAGGGCATCTTCGTAGAATTGCCCGACCGGAGATTAAGATAACCTCTTTGTTGCCATTCCAGGGTTGGCGCTTGGTACACCTCGCGGTAAAGTCCATGGAAAAGCGCCAGTGGACCAAGGCACGACCAAAGGCGAAGCAAGTATTACAGAACGGTATAAGTAGAAAGTCGTCACATCTAGACTCACTCAGACAGCCGCCACGCCCGGAAAAGCACTGTACGCGCGTTTCATCCTTTCGGGAATCATCAGCAGTGCGCATTCCATCGGACCCTTGGTAGGGCTCGAACCCGCAACTCGAATGTTGCCAGTCCGTGGTTGAGACTACTGAGCTACGGGGGACGGCAACGACCATCGTGAATAAGTTACTAGATGTGATATAGCGGCGCTCACTATCCACTGACTTACACGTCACTGCTGTGATGAGGACAGGGTAGCCCCCTCACCAAGCGACGAGCTTACCAAACTTAAGCCGCCAATTAACTTATGGCATTATAGGCAGTTTGGTCTGGGTACTGATTACAGAGGAGTAGTAGGGGGAGTTGAATAGTATAGATAGAAGTTCGTCACATCTAGACTCACTCAGACAGCCGCCACACGCCCGGAAAAGCACTGTACGCACGTTTCATCCTTTCGGGAATCATCAGCAGTGCGCATTCTATCCACATACACATTATGGTACCATTATGGTACCATGCCACTTTTCACCTATAGCAACGTGATCTATCTGGGTCCATCGCTGGCCAGCTCTAGGGGAACGTCAAGTGGGATTTCGGTGCCCACTGTCTAAAGCGGTGCTACTAAGAAGTAGCCGGTGCTCCGCGCAGTTGCAGCAACCGCTGCCTGTTGTCAGTCCGTTCGGAGTTAAGTTTACACCTACGGCCTATCTGATCTTCTGAGGAGTCCAGACGACCTACTTGTGCATTCATCTCTCCCGCAGGAATAACTGTATCTGAACTGGTAACGCTTCCCCACCGCTTGTTCAGTTCGTTATAAAAGATGTCCTTGGCCGCACCAGAACTACAGTCGGTGGGGGCCTAATCTGAACCCACAAAAACTGCGCCTAGTGTTGATTGCCGGTCGTGACCCGGTAGCCAAAGCGTAGAGCTGCGAGGCCTGCTATCTCAACCTGATGGGATCTATTGTGGTCGGAAGGCGTCGTGATGTGCATCGTTTTTGGGCAGGAAACACTCAATTTCCATTTACAGCGTCTAGTACCACTTCGCGAATGAAATTTAGTTTTGTTATCAAACGGCTGCTCACTGGAATCCAGCCAGCGTTGACTCAGCCTTGTAGCTCAGAGCAATGCCGACCCTAGCTTTACCAGTTGTTGCCGCGTTCGCGTCTCCAGATGTGTACAACAACTACTTATAGCATAAGCCAGTGTAATTATTTCAAGGACCGCCTGAGGTATATTGATCATAGTCCCGGACACGCAACGCACGTCAATGCCCATTGTGTTCAACGTGCGTGCGAGTGCAATCTGTTGAGCTATTTGTTTCAGAGTGCGAACGTTGATGCCGCCAGGGAAACGGGACAACATTGCCTTATAAGAGTCCGTTGCCAATAGGAATCTAGTGGGTGGTGCAGGAAAATAACTGCAGCTGGCAGCTGCTGGGAATTTTAGGGTGAGGAGTAGTATAGGGGTCGGGCGGAATATAAGAGGAGCAGAAACGGACGTCATCCCATTTCCAGTTCCTAAACTGGAGTACCATTATACTTGGTTTTTCTGAACTCTAGCCACGGACCCACCTTGTAGCAGTGGTTCCCATTGGGCACTAGGACGCAGTGGGTCCGTCACATCACCTTAGGATGCAGTCCCGTTGCGATTGCGCGATTTCTCGTAGAAAGTCTTAGTGCATTGTGGACATGGGATAGAACCATAAGGATTCGCTCCTGGTGCTTGTCATCTGCATCTGTCGTGTGTATCAGTTCATGTCGTGCATGTTGTCTGTGTTGTTGTCGTACTAGGTGTACCTTGGAAACTACCTTCTGTAGATGTGTTCGCGTGATTCTGAGTACTTGTGGGTTGGTACTTTGGAGCTAGTATAGCACTACTTTTTGACACTTTTATCACAGTCTGTTGTGTTGTTCTCTGCACTGTTGGCTCCATCACACTGAGCGTCTCTTGCTCAGTTCTTTCTCTGTGTTTCACTTTGTGTTCTCGACCGTTTTGACATTTTGATGACCATAAGTTATTGGACTTTGCTTTACTCAATTGGTATATATTTCTATCGGACCACATAGTGGCCGATCATTTTTGACACAAACAGATTAGACATGATGTCTGCTTCCATTCACCCACGCGCTCACCTATACTTAGAGATTTGAAGCCTGTCGACTATAGCAAGTCATGTAGATAGGGGGATTTACGCCCTAACTTATTTGGGGATCTTCGCAGCTGCGGCGGTTCAGACATCTTTCCACGTATGCGGAAAGACATTGTGCTGCCGCTTCTTTCTATTTGGACCCTTCATTATTGCGCATCTCCGGGCTCCATAGAAAGTCCAACCCACGGCACCAGCGGCTTGTGCCACTATAGTCAGCGGCAAATACCACCAGGCCACTGGTGAGGACGGCAGATCCCCCATGGCTTATAAACAATGAGCTTACTCACCAATTCGATTTGCACTGCTCCAGCTATAATTTGCGGCAAACCTCATGCTGTTCGTCCTTTGCTGCACTCTAGTGCGTCTCTTGTCCCTCTGATCGTGAGGGGGATTCCAGGGACGGTCAGTTGGATACCAGCGCTCAGCCCCCAGCAACAAGTGTGTGTGTATCTGACCTTTCTGATATTCTTGGCCTTGAATGTATTGGTCAAAAATTCCCCCCGCTAATCGTCGGATACGATTGGGATACAAGTGATCCATTGTGTTTACCCAGAAACTCGCTAGGCTTCTCTATTAACATTGTATCCCATATGTTCGGTTGATGCAACTGGATGTGCAGTTTCTATGGCACCGTCCCACCTTTTGTTCCACTAGGTTTCAAGTAACCTGTATAATGCACACAGTGAAAACAGTGGTAACATTTCCATACTGTCCTTGAGCAGCATATACTGACGGGCATCTGACTATCCACCTCATTTTTCATCAATTTCCGCACTTTGATCCTCCTAGGCGTCCATCGCGTCTCACAGCTACTGTACCGGACAAGCGACCCGAAGACGATACTCTGTCTGTGGGTGCCGAATCCTCACAATCAGCACTTCTCAAGCAAACTAACGCTGACGGTTCTGCACCGTGTCCACCTCGAATCGTCCACTCTGGTGCGGTCATTTCTCTGCTGCACTTAACTGCGGCTGTGAACCGAGACTCGACTCGGACGATCCACCAATGTGCTGGGAATGAGCGATTTGATTGGACAGTATCACTTCAGGTATCCTTGATTCCCATTGGTTGAACCCGTAACCTACGAGTTTTACTCACTTGACTTTGATTGGTTCGTGCGGCCTATCATTTACCTACAAAACACGTGCTCTTTCATTAATTAGTAACGTTCATTTCTCTCATTTGTCCAGGGAAAGCATTCTCATTGCCTGTTTTGAGATTTTTTGTTACTCTTTTCAATGCCCAGGTGTAGTCAATCAGGCAGTAACCCCAAGGATGTGCCCCCTGTGTTTCGACTCATTTCTATCTCATTTGCGGTGTGGTCACTGGCTATGCAATCCGGTTTTGCTCCTCGATTGAGCGCGGAAATTTTTTTTCTCCAGTTCACTGCGATGACATCCGTTAAAAAACGGACGCAGTGAATCGGCCTTATTGCGAAGCAAAGCTACTAAAACTGTCGTGGGAATTCTGAGTGTAGTTCTATAGCGCTCTAAAGGTATTTCTACGTTTGCCAGAAGCAAGGGCTTTGAATGGTAACAAACGAGGGCAATATCGCCACAAACCTAGCATATAACCTTTTTCACGTGTTTGATAACTCTGTGCCTTTACCCGTGTTGTTTTCCGTTGAACCGCCTTGTCAGATGCATACGTACCATTTTCATCCTCCTTCGCGATGGCTCGACGTTAAGTTTAGAATCCCGATGCAGGCTGTAGGGATGTTTGCCTCCTGTACCTTGTCAATTCACGCATATCCTTCCGCCTTTCCCATTCATTTTTGTCCATTTGTTTATTCCTCTCTCTCTCTCTCTCTCTTGTTTTCATTACCCTTTTTAATCCACACTAGTAGTGACCTGGGAACTGGAAACTACTTCTGCCACACTGTGGGGCTCGGGCGCAGGGCGCTAAACTTTACTAGGTATAGATGATCGAGTAGGCCGCTCTCTGCTCCCGTCCCAGGTTGTAGTGAACATCCTCCTGTCAGCATCTGTTATAACACGTCCTGATTATTTCTCACTCCCCTATTCGGAACGGAGGAAACGCTCTACACCAGTGGCAGCCCACGCGCAGAGTAGCGCATCGAATTCGGTTCTGTACGACCGGACGTGATACACGCGAGCTGAGATGCGTAACCTTGCATGGCTGCACCGAGATCCAGACAAGAAAGACTACCTGACTACCGGAGTTTTTTCACTGACTCAGCAAAATGCAAAACAGTCCTTTTACACCGTCGTATTGACAGCTAACTTGTGTGACAGCGTAATGTTGGCAAGTCACGTGGATTGCCACGTAGTGGCATTGTCCTGAAGCAAGTTCCTTATATTCGCTGCGGCCTATGATGGCAGACGATACAGCAGCGTCTCTGGGATGAGGTGGAGCTGTAAAAAGTCGGTCCTTCAGGGACAAAACGTATATTCTGCAAACAAAGGGACCAGGCGAAAACACAGGCATCGGGCGAGTGAAACATATCGGTATATACAGCTAGTTGGATCCATACTTAACGACCTTTGTGAATGCATGACATTTTTTCTTTGATTCAGTCAAACAAACTCCAGCTGTTGGCCAATCAGCGTGCATGCGAGAAACGTGTGAACGTCCAATCAGCTGCCGCCTTTCCTTGCGGCAGCCTAACGGCTTCCTTGCTAGGCTGACACCGCACGTTCGTTCGAGTGTATACTCCCATCACATCCTCCCATTTTTCATGTTCTTGCTGCTGTACTTTGCTAAATATTCCATACACTTTACCACTCCGCGTCCTCTTTGTTGGATCTGCCGATGTCGCCTCATTGCCGCACGCAGTATAACGCTCTCTCCGTGATTCATGCTGTTGCCTCGGACATCTCCTCAGCTGTACTCGGTTTCTTCTCAGCTTCTTACCTCCAACATTTACTTCGTATGACCTTTCACCGACTTTCTCAGCCACGACTCCTTTTCTCCACCGCTCCTGTCCATCGGGAATTGGTTCAACCCATACTTCTTCCCCCACTGTCAGCTCAGGTAATTCCCGTGCGCCGTTGTCGTAGTACCGTTTCTCAGTAGCCATTCGCCTTTTCAAACTGTTCTGTACTTTCTCAAGTTGTGGCGTGACAGGGCGCAGAAGTGTTGCGGATGCAGGCATCACAGTTCTGGTCCTTCGACTGTATAGGCGCTGCACTGGGCTCAGGCCGATATCCGTTGAAGGAGTGTTGCGACTCTCCAGTAGCATGATGTATGGGTCCTCCCGAGTATCTCTAGCCTTCGCTAATAGTCGCTTGGCTTGCTTCACTGCCGACTCTGCCTTCCCATTTGATTGACTGTGATAGGGACTGGTTTGCCGGTGTGCGAATTCTCATTTGGTTGCGAAAGCCTGGAATGCCCTGCTGCTGAACTGGGGACCGTTGTCTGAGACTAGCTCCTCCGGTATCCCGTGCCGTGCGAATTGACATCTGAGTTTGTTGATTACTGCCTCCGTGGTAGTGGTGGTGAGTAAATCGATTTCAAAGTAATCACTATAGTAGTCCACCGTGAGTAAGTAATCCTTTCCGTTGTCCCAGAATAGATCCACTGCTACCTTTTGCCACGGTCGGTCCGGAACATCATGCAGCATCATCGGTTCCTTCGTTTGCCGAATGTCGTGTGAACGGCACGCCTCACAGTTGGACACATAATCCTTGATCTGACCTGTCATTCCTGGCCAGAACATCAGTTCTCTTGCTCGATTTATGGTGTAATTTGCACCCAGGTGAGCGCGATGGACATGCTCCAGCATCTCCTTTCGGAGAGAAGAAGGGATTAGGATTCGACTTCCCTTGAACAACAGACCGTCACAGACAGTGAGTTCGTCCCGAAAATTGAAGTAGGGTGTTAATTCCTTCGGGAGCTGCTTCTTTGTTTCTGGCCACCCATTGAGGATAACGTCTCGCAAAGCTGCAAAAGTTTGGTCTTCCTCCGTGAATCGCCTTATGTCTTTCAAACGGTTTTCTGTCACTGCCAGATGCTGCATCATGCTAACTGTCTCGATCTCTTCTATATGATGTTCGGCCACTGGCGGATGTGCTCTCGACAGGGTGTCCGCGATGAACATCTGTGTGTCAGGTGTGTACACAATGTCAATGTCATACTTTTGGAGCCGGATAAGCATACGCTGCAGACGGCGAGGAACGTTATTCAGTGGTTTAGTGGCTATCGACACCAGCGGCTTATGATCGGTGTACACGGTTGTCTTTCTTCCAAAAGTATAATCATTGAAAGCCTCCATGGCATAGACCACTGCCAGCATCTCTTTCTCGATCTGTGCGTACCGCTTCTCGGCCTCTGTGAGTGCTCGACTGCGGAAATCCAAAGGTCTTCCGTTCTGCAACAGAACAGCACCCATTCCACTCTGTACCTCCAATGGTTGTGCTGGATCGTAATATCCGAGTACGGGCGCATTACTGATAAGGTTCTTAATGGTTGCGAAAGCCAAATCCTGTTGCGGGTCCGTCAAAAATCCCCGCAAAAACGAGCCAGTAACTCCGGCATAATGGCTGTGGGAAGCGGAGTCCAATTTCTCCCCACAACGCAGCAGTGTTCAGTCACTCCGAGACGCGCCCCAACTGCACACCTTTTGACAATGCTCATTTGCAAACTATCACCTCTGCGTGGTGACTGTTTTCCCTAACTTAATAACCCATAGCACTATCTGTGATTGCCCTTTGTTGGTCGTAAAAGAGCCTACAGAGGACCACTTGTCTTTTCTTTCTCTTCGCCTCAGTTGGGAGTCGGTCGGATCGCGTGATTGCGTGTGCATCGTTAGCTGGCCAGCCTTCGCGTCTAAGTCATTAGCGCGCGTCTATCGTACCCCCCTCTCGTGTGCGCCCGTTCCGAGGGGTCAGCGTCTATCCGAACACTTGCGGCTAAGATCGGTCACACGCTCGCTCAATTTTCCGTCTCACCCGGCTAAGCTAGCGTCATCAGGTCAGCGCAACTCCGTACGATTGGCCAGCGACAATCTTATCAGGTGTTACGCAATCCATATCGAGAGGCGGCGTTCCCTCAATTATAACAAATCCTGTTCCTTCCCCCAGCTCCAATTTACTCCTTTGTGAGTTAACTGCCTAATCGGAGTCATGACATCAGCGAGTCCTGGTAGGAACCGGCTTAAATAATTCACCATACCGTTTAGGTGATGGATTGCCTTCACATCGTTAGGGGACGGCGTCTCTTGTATCGCCTTAATCTTCCCTGGGTCAACCCTGATTCCGTCGGATGTTAACACATGCCCATGGAAAATCACCTCCTCTTTCCGCAGCTCTATTTTCTCGCGTTTTAGCTTGATGTTCTTTTGCACGCAACGCCTCAGGAACCGGTGTAGCTTAGTGTCATGCTCTTCATTGGTAGAACCGTAAATCAGAACGTCATCTGCCACACAGGTTACGCCATCTAAATCATCTATTGCTTGCACCAAACGCTTTTGGAAAATTTCGCTAGACACCTTCAGGCCAAACGGTAATCGCAGCCAACGATAACGTCCGAACGGTGTAGCAAATGTGGTGAGGAAACTGGATTCATCGTCTAGAACAACGTGCCAGAATGCGGAAGAAAGGTCTACTTTCGTGCAAAACTTAGCTTTTGTCAAACGTGGTAAAACATCTTCTAACGTCGGTAGCGCATAATGTTCTCTACGCAGGGCCTCATTCAGTGGCTTCGGGTCTATACATACGCGTAGTTCGCCATTTTTCTTCGTAATGATTGCGACCTGGCTAACCCAGTCTGTTGGCTCATCAACCTTTGCAATCACCCCCTGCATAACCAGCTTGTTCAATTCCGCGGAAAATCGGTCACGTAGCGCAAATGGGACTCTCCTAGGAGGTAACGCAGTTGGGCGTACCAAAGGATCTAACGACAGGTGAGCGGTACCCTCATATTCCCCTAAACCCGGGCTAAACACAGACGGATACAGGTCACTAACATCGGCTTCACTCTGACAAGCGTACACAAAACGATCATGGTTAAAAATGACAAAGCCAAGAGATAAAATCGAATCAATGCCGAGAATCGGCGTGAGATCCTCATCCACGATCACGAACTGCAGACGATGCGAAACACCGTCTCTCGGGTTGACCACTTCAATTGTCGCTGAGCCCTTTGGCTTGAGTCTGGAACCATTCCACATGCGCAAATAATCTTGATCCGATTGAATTTGCACGCCGCGGCAGTGCTTTCTGGGCAAAATATTGATCGTCGCGCCTGTGTCTAACTGGAATCGCACAGACAGTCCCTCCATCAGAAGACTTGCGTAGACACACTTCTGCGACGCTTTCCGAGACACGTTACCAATCGATTGTTCGGTGTCTTCTGTTGATTTGTCTGGAACGAGTGCACTGACATCTGTCGACTGACAGCAGCGGGCGAAGTGATTGCGCTTCCCACATTTGACACAAATGCTGCCCCACGCCGGACATTGTTCGCGGTTCCTCGGATGTCGTGTTGCACAGAAGTTGCAGGGCTCCTGTCGCGCGGTCGTGGCCCTCGTAGTTTTGCTCCTGGAAACGGCGCACAACTCTGAATCACCTGTGGTTGTCATCTGCTGAAACTGATACGCAGTAGAGTACTCACTTTTACAGATGTCGATACATTGCTGCAGAGATAGGTTGCGCTTTCGTAATAGTCGCTTCGTCAAACCTTCGTCATTGATCCCAAGAACAATGCGGTCCCGTATGAGACTGTCCGCCATGCATTTACAGAAACTGCAGGATCGGGCCAAAATCTTTAGCTCAGTGACGTACGTGTCAACGGATTCACCTGGCCGCCTGTTCCGCGAAAAGAAGAGGTAGCGTTGAAATTTCTCGTTTGTTTGGCCTTCGCAGTATTCACTGAACTTCTCAAGAACTGTCTCCAGATTGTTGGCATCTTCGGTCTTGTCGTAACACAATGTCTCTAGCACGTGACGCGCATCATCTCCTGCTGCGTGTCGAAACATGGCCAAGCGGTACGCCATCGGTTGTTTGTCCAGACGCGATAAAATGCAGAAATCAATCCATTTGCTCTTCCAAAAACGCCAGTTGCTTGCCAAACTGCGTTCATTCATGTTCAGCGGGGCAGGCATTTGAATAGCCGGTGCAGCTCCCATCATCGTCTGGGTGGTACTAATGTTCTTCTCCTTCTCTGACACCATGTAAAAAGTCGGTCCTTCAGGGACAAAACGTATATTCTGCAAACAAAGGGACCAGGCGAAAACACAGGCATCGGGCGAGTGAAACATATCGGTATATACAGCTAGTTGGATCCATACTTAACGACCTTTGTTGATGCATGACATTTTTCCTTTGATTCAGTCAAACAAACTCCAGCTGTTGGCCAATCAGCGTGCATGCGAGAAACGTGTGAACGTCCAATCAGCTGCCGCCTTTCCTTGCGGCAGCCTAACGGCTTCCTTGCTGGGCTGACACCGCAAGTTCGTTCGAGTGTATACTCCCATCACAGAGCTTAATTGTAGTTTGCGCAGTTAACGTACTTGAAAACCTCACTCTTGAGAACGGCTCGGTTATGATACATTGCGGCAACCTCTGCTCAAGTTTCGCGGGGCAATGCGAGTTCCTGTTCTTTGCCAAACCCCTGTAACTGTGGCTTTTCTACACGTAAGCGTAACTAATCGTAGTACAATTCGGTCCGTCCTATAGCTGCACGCATATCACTGTTTTGTGGATACTTGGCTAACTTAACACCACCAGGGGGTTTTCGGCGCCCTATATGGTAATCATCATCATCATCATCATCATTACACGTTAGCTGGAGGTGGAAAACACCTCAGCTATTGTGCCGCAATACAAAAGATAAGAAAAGGAAAACAAACAGTGGCACGCCGGCTGAGTTCCCAGTAACGGATGGACTTCATTCCGAAGAGCTAACAGCTGGCTGCCACAAAAGCGAGTCATTTTATACCTATCAGGTAAGATCATGATTGGACGGGGATGCTAAGCAGGAGGGGGATGGACAACGAAACTCACAATACCAACGCCATTGGGGTCGGCTCCAAGCCATATCAGCGAGTGTGTCCAACCAAACGTGTTCACCGTCCTTAGCAACCCAGCCAGGCAGTCGGGACTCACCAACAGACGCCAACTTCGAAGTGAGGGTTTTCATCTCTCTCGACCAAGTCATCAGTTGGCCTCCCCTCCTCCTATTCCAACCGTACCAACAACGCGCAAACAATGCACGTCGCGGGAGTCGGTGTGCTGGCATGCGCAACAAGTGGCCCAACCATCGGAGCTTGGTGCGTGATATAATGGTGCTGAGCGGTTCACTTGCTCTTCCTGCACCAAATATGTGACGTCGTACACGCTCATTGCTCACGCGGTGCTCCCACCAGACATGAGCTAAGCTGCGAAGGCAACGATGATCGAATATGACGAGCCTCTTTATGTCTGTGGACCTGATGGGCCAGGTTTCACAGCCATATAAGAGAGTTGAACGGACGGCTGCGTTGTGAACTCTGCCCTTCAGGGCGAGAGTAATGTCGCGTCTGCGCCACAGGTGGCGGAGATTGGCAAAAGCACTTCGAGCTTTTGCTATACGGTTCGTAACCTCATCTTCAATCCCACAGGTGCTAATATAGCTGCCCAGGTACTTGAATTCCTGAACTGAATGGAAATATAGGTGTTAGAGAAAGTTAGTACTATCAAGTAGAACTCATCGTTAACTGGCTAACTCAAGCACGCCCCTGACCGCGCGCGTGCACTTTGTTTAACACAGGCTTGTCAAACAATCGGCCCTTAATAAGCGCGTCTGTGGCCTGCACAATACTGTAATATATATATATATATATATATATATATATATATATATATATATATATATATTAAAACTTTATTGTCATGTGTGGCCCTCATGACGACAATTGTGACTCGTGAGGCCATTGAGGGGTCCTTTGTTTGATATGCTTAGTCTAACCAGCCACAGATCGGTCCCTAAACCTTCACTGATTTGTACGTTGCAGTGTTGACTTACTTGTTGAGTCAAACGTTAGGCTAGAATACTTTAGCCATAGAACGCTCTCTGAATGGATAACTGGAGAGTGTCATCCGCCCACAAGACACCATCTTTAACTCTCTTCCTGTTGTCTCGGGCACAATCGCCTGATGCGGACCTCGTCATCCTCTGGAATGCACTCATTCGTGGTCATCCACTCTGTTCTTGTTTTATGAACTGGTTTTGCTGTCGGTTTTCATTAACTTGTCTACTACCACAATTCCGCACCCCCCGCGATCTCTACCTTGCGGCTCAGTGATTGCGTTGTTCAAGCGCACTTGGTTTCCACAGCCACTATCGTTTCGACCGGAGCTGGTCCCATCGAAACTGAGCTCCTCATACTTCCCTTACACTGGGTTTTTATTCGTTCGCACACATATTACCCGTCTGTCTCAGAATAAACGCGCAACCACTACTGGTCATGAATTAATGCAACGCATCCGGACTTCGTTGCTTCAGCTCGGGTTGGTGTATCGGCCACGGATTTTACTGCTCATAATGGTAACTACCGACAGAAATTTTGATGCCTAGCCCCACTTCATTTTCAAGCTGTGTGGCTCTCCACTAATTTCACGCATTCTCTTCAATTGTAAACATATAACCAATATTAATGAAAAAAACCATGTTTGGTCTATTGGTGATCAGTCGATATGCATTTGATACGGCAAGTTCAACACCACCACCATATGCATCTGTACGCGGATCGCTAACCGCTGTCGATCAACAATTACTGTTTCAGGTGGTCTGCGATTGTGTGTGCCTTAGTGTTCGAACAAAGGTGTCTGGTTCCGAACTAGGGTTGATATGGCGACCAGTGTTCATTAAATGCCTCGTAACCGCTGCAACAGCCCTGCTTCCATATCCACTCAGTTTAATCAGCCAATTCGTATCGATGATATGTGCGCTACGACTGAAAATTCATCCTTCCCGTGTGCATGAACGCGCATCCTTTACTTGATTTGACGGTAGCTCCCGTTTTCGCCCAAACTAGCGCGCCAGTTCGGATGTATGAAATTCACTCAATGCGCCGAGTGAATTTGTATAAACACGTTGGGACATGCACTACTTCGTTCTATCGATGTCCTCATCGAGCGACGACCTCAACTACATGGACAACTCTACTCTACCGTAGCAGCGCGAAGCGCGCCACCGATCAATCACACGTGACCTTGTTTTCTGAAATACCATTGGTTACAATTCCTGTAATTGGGAAAACCATGATGCTTGTTGCATGGCAGTGGAGGATAAGACGCGCTATATCGCAGTTAGATTGTAAATCACGACGGTCCGAAGCTGTCTCCCGTGGCCCAGTGGCATAAGCTGCTGACTGGCGGTTCAATCCGCTGGTGGTCATGGGTTCGAATCCTGATGTATCCGATGGATGCGCACTACTGATGATGCCCAACAGGTTGGAACGTCTGTCTAGTGCTTTTCCGGGCATGTGGACGACTATGTGAGTTGGAAACTGACTGCGAAGAACCTCACTTAATTACATGATGCTTGTTGTTTGTTACGTGGAACTACATTACAGACTCAAACTAAATCAGGCGGCTAGCCACTGTCATCTGCTAAGGTAGTAACCTGCATGACAGTGGCAGATAGGTCGTGCTATATCCCAGTTAGCTTGCAAATTATGTATCCCGGCCGACGTTCCCCATGGCTCAGTGGTTTAAGCTGTTGACTAGTTGACATCTGCCTTTGGCGGTCATGGGTTCGGTCCCCAGTAGGGGACCGAGTGAATGCGCACCATTGAAGAGCCCTACTAGGGCGAAACGCGTCTGGTGCTTTTCCGGGCTAGGCCGTGCTATGTAGCTTGTGAGCCCCTGGGACGAAAACTTTAAAATTAAAATCCTCCTACTCATTAGTAAATCAGGAGGATTGAAACCAACGATGGATAGAAAAATAACTAACATCGATACGGTCACAAAATCATACAGAAAATATAGTGTACAATAACATTGTGACGAATTATCGTTACTGGGTTTGGTATTTTGCAGTCTCCCAAAGACAAGGTAGTGCTTATCAGCTGACGGGGGTCGTGGGGAATGTGAGAACGCGACAAAGTGTCAACTATCCACCATGCCTCTTCTTCTAGGTCTGCGCGGATTCACACCTGTCTGTGAAACCACAAGCCGCGATATGTCTTGTATACTGTGTTACTATTTATGTCCCCTTGATCGCCTTTACTGGGAGCCAACAAATCTCGAACAATTCCTCACTATCTCCAGATCGCTACCTGTATCCCTGCTATTCTTTTTGAGTATCACATGTCAATGATTGCAGAGGTCGTAGTGTTTCAGCCGTCGGTGAATCCAACTTGACGCCTTGTCTGGATCTCAGCGTGTGTGTGCGCGCGTAAAGGTCAGTGCAGTGCAGGGGGCGTAAGAAGACACTTGATTGGGTCAATTCGGGATCGATGTAAATCCATATGGATTACGCTGCCACTTGATGGGAATGAAATTCATTTGTTCTAATAACACGTGACCAAATGTGCCATATGTTATGGTTACCACTAAATTGTGGCGACCCCCAGATAGATAGACGTGTCACGCGTGTGAAGATGCGATTAGTCTAGGTGAAATTTGACCTCTACAAACTGATTGAACCATCTCACAACAGGTCCTCTTACTTGGGCTCAGGATGAGACCCTTTTATTTTATGGCTTGTCCACAACGGTCATGCTGTTTATATCTGATCCCAAGAAGCTATTTTTGTGGTGTTCCGCTTCATGCTTTGCTCCAACCATTGCTTCTCCATCGTCCATACCTCTTCACCGCTATGCAACCACGAGTTTTCCTTTAATCCATTTCTCCTTGTGACATTTATTAAAGTATCCCCACTCCTTTCACAGGATTGCCTATTGGATGTGATTGGTGAGCTGCTCCAGTCGGAACGTAATCAGCAAGTGATGTGCTCTGTGGCGATGCCCCGTGAGCTGCTCCATCTTTTCGAGGCGCAGCTGGCCTCCGACACTTCACCACTGCACAATCGAGTTCTGAGCCTTTTTGAATGTTTAGTGGCACAAGGTCTGAGTCCCAACGATTTGAGGTGAGTATTGCTCGTGTGTATTATATGTGCGTTGAATTCACGACGCGTGGTTTCGGGTTCTCCGCATTGGTTGTTTCTGTTAACCGCTCCGCTCCGAACACACTGGGTTGCGATGGGTTCAGTTGCTAGCGCAGTGATCGATGAATCAACCCTGACCAAGTCATATGCTCCCAAATGACACACGCCCTTTAAGTCAGTGATGAGTTCAGCGTTGCGATCCAACCTTTGTACCAACAGAGGCCGTGTGGCCTATCTATGGTCCCAAACATAGCTTTGCTCACTCTCGTACAGCGGACTGGGTTGGCTTCTGCGCCTTATTTTGAAGCTGCTGGTTGGTTCGTAGTGTTGTAAATATTTATTTGACGGATTCCTGTTTACTTCGGATCAGCAATTGGGTTTAACGGGATTACTCGCAACTGCAGGCACAACGAAACCAAACCGTCGCGCGGAGGGGTTGCGAAGCGCAACTGCAATTCGGACCGAGACTTACGTTAAAGTGAATCTCCAATAGTATTGTTTGGCCTCTACCCGTTATCACAAACGCCGCTATTAGTAGTGCAAGCCAAGACATTGTAACCGCCCGTGGAGAGTTGCCATGTATCTGTTCCAGCCCCCGCGTATCAGCGACCAAGTTGAACTGGAGAAGTTGCAATGGAAACATCTCACATGATACTAAACGGACACGACGATTGTGTCGTCAGATCCAACTTCGAACCACCGCTGTGTTCGACCCCGTATCAAAACCAATGCAGAATAATACGGCAAGCAGACTCGGCCCTTCGAACATGCTCCCTTCACCACTTTGTAAAGTTTCATTCTGACGAGCGCGGTTAGTAGTCGCATTGTAACTGCTGTTGTGCGAAAATATGGGTCACGTGGAAATCTCCGTCATTCCCTTGCTGAAATTTTATTAGTACTTGACAACAACAATGATCCCTTTACCCCTTGTTGACTGGCGCTTGTTCTCGAAGTGCCTTGCTTCACAGCTGTCCGGCCACTGGCTTTTTGTGTCAGTATGCCTTCTGCTCCATCATGTTTCCGTTGAGAGTATATGCTGTATGAAACGCGTCGCTTGAGCTTTATGGTCCAACTTTTCTGTATCTTGTACCTTATTGGCTCAGTTGTGCGATTATTGATTTAATTTTCTTTTCACGAATCTCAGCGTTATGCCACAGATTTGCATCTTCGTGGGTCTATTGTCGATGTTCCTCAGTGACACCCAAGCTCCCTCTTATCTAAAAGTAACCTTCCTGCAGGATTATCGTATCGTTATCTCAGCTGTTTTTGTTCAGTCACGCCTTCAGGGCCGTGATATGTGCGAGACCCACCCTGTGCGTACCTCGTGACCGACACCAGTGTCGAGTGTTGTGTCATTTCGGCCTCTGACTTCTTGTTTTAATCCTTTTCGCTGCTGGTTGTGTTGGTCAGAGCTGATTACCACATCAAGTGGTACATGTTGCAAGGAAGCCGCTCACCAACGTCGTCTCATCTATCCACACGAACCTGTTATTTGTTAACCTACATTATCTGCAAAGCTTCAGTGACTTTGTCTTGGCGTTTTTCACAGACCGTTCACAGGTCTTACATCAGGTATATCCTGTCCCTTCGTATTATTTTTCCTCATTCGTATGACAGCGAAGCATCAATGCGGCTTTCTTATTGCACTTATGAGCACGGATATTTTGATGTAATTAATTGTGAGTTGTTCGCAACAGCTACCGAATTAGCTATTCATCCGCATGCCCCGAAAAGCACTAGACTACCATTTCAACCTCTTAGGTATCATCAGTGGTGCGCATCAGTCGAGTCCTTCAGGATTCGAACCCTTGGCCACCAGTGGTTTGCACCGGTAGTCAGCAGCTTATGCCGTTGGGCCACGGCGCGCCAGCTTCGGCACGTCATGATGTACAGACCAACTGGGATATAGCGCGTCTTATCCTCCACTGACATGCATCTGTGAAAAGCATACAAAGGTCATTTACTAAACGTCTGCTAGGCAAAAAACATCCACTACAAACTATCGGGAGCGCTACCAACAATTCCAGCTTGACTACGAAGACGGAGACAGAACCTGATGCTTCTGTACAACATGATTCATCAAAATACACACTGCTATTTGCCCTCCCTAGAACTACAGCACAGTTCGACAAGAGAGCTACGCACTAAGTGTACCCAGGTGCAGAGTGAATCTGCTGTATAACGCTTTTCTTATAAGATATGCTGTACTGTGGAATACGCTCCCAATCACAATCAGATCATGTGAGAGCGCAACGGGCTTTCGCGTCAAGCTCACCAATGACCTAGATTGAAACACGATTATGATCTTGTTCTTTTGGGAGAGATCACTCGATAATTTGCAGCAAGAACAGCCAGACAGCATCTAATGAGTGAACCACAAATAATTTCATACTGTGTGACACACCCCTAGTGCTGTTACCATCAACTATTCCAAATAGTGCACATTGCATTCACACACCTGTGCGAAAATACATACCCTTGAAACTGCAACGACAATGAAAATCCCGCAACTGTTTACCATTCATGCATTAGCATGGCATATTCTGTAAAATATGATCTGTGCCAAATATGGGCACAGTTTCTCACTCGATGAGAAATATACCTATTATTATTATTATTATCATTATTATTATTATTAAATTACTAACGTTGCAGAGGACTGGGTTATCCCTGAAACACACGACGTCCACTGACGGTAGCTATGTACGATAACATCTAGAAACTGTTATGACGGATTCTTAATACACTGCTGATCGTGCAGTGGGCGACAAAAGCTTTCGTCCTTGTGCTGAGGCAGAATTGGAACTACCAACGTTTCTCTGACTTAGCGGAACTTGTACTCCGCATGCCGTTGTGCTCCTTGATGTTTACAGCAACAGGTTGTTTCTGGCTCTTGACAGGCGGTTTTCGCTTTTCTTTGCATAAACCTGTTCACAATTAAACTGCCGTTACCCTTCGTCAAATTCTACATCTGCGTAGTACGTAATCGTTTGTATACTTCTATGAACCAATGGGTAGCGTTCTTTCACGGTCTCCAAACCCATTATTTTTAATGTCAAGCAGACTCACTTTCACTGTGTTCTTTCCGTCGGCGGTTTGAAGAAGCACGTGGATGGTCTTCTCTCAAGACTCAGCCATTGGAGAATACCTTTGACAGTTGTCTGGTCTGGTCTATGCTATTGTATAGCATGAATGTCCTGGGGTTTGTTTCCACTACTTCGAGTTTGGAGTACCGTTAGTCGGTTCCCTGCCGTCTGGAACCCACTTCCACTCTGTGATCAATTCAAGAGGAGCCCAACCACTTCCACCTGATTGTAATCATACGGTGTCATCTGATACCCAATTGCTTCACCTGACCACGCTGATGTTCCTGTAGTCTGCCTGCGATTGGTCTTCAACAGATCCCCATAACACTGCAATGGTGCTCTTGAGCGGGAACTGCACCCCATTACCTGTTCAAACACAGCATTGGCTGACTCACCTTCGCAGTCAGTCTTTTGTACTCATTCCACTTCTACTGGCTTCTGTCTCTTCACTTTGGATGATTCTGACTTTTGTTTCTCTGGCTCCCTCGGTCTTCACCTTCCGCACATCTTTCAGCCCCCTGTTCTCACCACTTTCGACCACAACTATGGCTATGATGGCATGTCATAGCTACTATGCATATCGCACCTATATCAAAATCCCCCTACTCATGAGCACATCAAAATATATTGGCCTTAACAGTTTCTAAATGCTATATCGTACATAGCTACTATTAGTGGACCTCATGTCTTTCGGAGCCAACCCTGTCCTCTGCAATGTTTGTACCTTGCATGGCAGTGGAGGATAAGAAGCGCTATATCGCAGTTAGCTTATAAATCATGACAGTCCGAAGCTGTCCGCGGTGGCCCAGTGGCATCAGCTGCTGACTGGCAGTTCAAGCCGCTGGTGGTCATGGGTTCGAATCCTGATGGTTGCGTACTACTGATGATGCCTAACAAGGTGAAGCTGCAGTCTAGTGCTTTTCTGGGCATATGGACGGCTATCCGATTTGTAAACTGGCTGCGAAGTACCTCACTTAATTACATCAAAATCCCCTACTCATGAGTACATAAACGTATATACGCCCTGTCAGTTTCTAAATGCTATGTCGTACACAGCTACTGTTAGTGGACGTCGTGTCTTTCGGAGCCAACCCTGTCCTCTGCAATGTTCGTACCTTGCATGGCAGTGGAGGATAAGACGCGCTATATCGCAGTTAGCTTATAAATCATGACGGTCCGAAGCTGTCCGCGGTGGCCCAGTGGCATCAGCTGCTGACTGGCAGTTCAAGCCGCTGGTGGTCATGGGTTCGAATCCTGGTGGATTCGCACTACTGACGATGCCCAACAGGCTGAAACTGCAGTCTAGTGCTTTTCCGGGCATGTGGACGACTATCTGATTTGGAAACTGGATGCGATGGACCTCACATAATTACATCAAAATCCACCACTCATAAGTACATCAAATTATATCCGCCCTGACAGTTTCTAAATGCTATGTCGTACATATCTACTGTTAGTGGACGTCGTGTCTTTCGGGGCCAACCCTGTCCTCTGCAATGTTCGTACCTTGCATGATAGTGGAGGATAAGATGCGCTATATCGCAGTTAGCTTATAAATCATGACCGTCCAAAACTGTCCCCCGTGCCCCACTGGCATACGCTGCTGACTGGCGGTGCAAGCCGCTGGCACTCATGGGTTCGAATCCTGATGGTTGCGCACTACTGATGATGCCTAACAAGGTGAAGCTGCAGTCTAGTGCTTTTCCGGGCATATGGACGACTATCTGGTTTGGAAGCTGGCTGTGATGAACCTCAATTATTTGTATCAAACTCCCTCTACTCATGAGTACATCGATTTTCACTTTTGTTTGTCTGTCCCCTTCGGTCTTCACCTTCTGCACATCTTTCACCCCCCCCCTGTTTTCACCACTTTTGACCACTGTTATTGCTATAATGACATTACATAGCTACTATGCCTATCGCACCTTGACGCGCAGACCATTGTTCACTGATATAAACAACAACAACAACAACCGGCGACACCACCCACATCCATCTGTTCCGTGCATACTCAGCACACGGTCGCGTTCAATATGTGCGCCCATTTGTGACTTATTTTGCTCGTTTAGTCACGTGGCCGTGAAAATACTCATAATACCTATGAGGTGACTTGCGTGCACTGCAACCCCATCGCTTTCCCTTCCCCTGTCTGTTCGGTTGCGATTCCCCGCTATCGGACGGCTATCACATGTTCGTGTACGTTATTTTGTCTCGGCAATCGACCTTCTAACACACTTATATCATTGGTTCTGAACACTGACTTGCCTCACGTTCGTTTTCTATGCGGCTCTCGCACAATTTGACAATTGTGCAGTTTTCCCTAGCTTGTTCGAATTTTCTATTATGATCACTTTCTTTGACCTTTGATCACATGACTGTATACCATTTTTCTGCCGTCGTTGTCTCCTAGCCTGTGATATAGGGAAGGGATGTCCAAAGTCCGACCCGCGGGCCAATTGCGGCCCGCGTTAACATTTCAAATCGCTCGCCGCCTCATCACGAACTAATAAATTCAAGCTTGCATTTTTTCCGTGCAGACGACCTTATATATATTACAAAAAATCAAGAGTACAAGGTTCGATGACGTCAGATGCCGGCAAAAATCCATGAGGTAGTATTGTATATTTTAACCAACTAGGAAAAGTCAGTCCAGTACATTTACTAAAGGGGTCTTAACTAAATCAAAAAATTCAACATATCTCCACATCTCACTTTCATCATTCACATTAAATACTTTCAGTAAAAAATTATGTCATTTTTGGAAACATTATAGTGTTGCTCATCCCAACACTGGCACCCCAAGACCGCGGTTTCGTCCTGGTTGGGACTCATCAGTTGGAGATAGCCTGAGTTGGGCTGGAACTCAGAGATCGGAATGACCGAGGTCCACCTCAAGTGAACCGAGGTCTCAATAGAGGTTGCTTGTAGCAACCCAACCATCAGCGGATTCTCCAAGTCCACCTTCGTATGTCAATTTTGGTTATTATTTTCCTGTCAGACTGAATATGACCCAACATATTTTTGCCTCACAAAATGTGGCACTCCTTGCGAAAAGTTTTGACACACTTTATTCCTGCTCTAACCTTTGTTGGCACTGGATGCACTACATCCGTCACAGTGATCGAGATTACCTTATTGATTGGCGTGTTTTTCTATGCCAGTTACGAGCACTCACTAGATTGTGACGAAAGGAGTGCGCATGCAATCCACGTCACCGCGAATTTTCTTCCCTCTCGATGTCAAGATTTTGAAAGCACCAGTATTGCTGTGTTATTCCGTTTTATCCACTTGGTCTTTCTTATATATCGCTTTCTGATGGTGCGCAGTTTCATCAGCCCCGCTTTTCTCCACCATGGAATGCTAGTACCCTTGCAAAGCCTGGTTATTTTCCTTTTCTGCGCTTCTGGCTTCGCAACACCCTCCTTTCTAAGCGTTCGTGATGTGAACGTGAACATCCGCGACTCTTACGTGCTTCCTCTTGTACATTCGATCATTCGTCAACATTTCATCAAACGACCACACTTGACGATCGCATAGCCCCTCTTCTCCTCTCTCTCCCACTTCCGTTTCTTGCTAAAGACAGTACCTGCGCATCAACAATCCCCTGTGTTGTCCTGTGTCCGAGTTCACCCAGCCACCTGTGGACACCCACATGGATCCGCTGGATGAAATCAACTTGGCATGGACAAGAGCAAAACTTCGCTCCGGTGGACCGCTTCCTCTGAGTCAGGTAAAGTGTCTTATCGCGACAGCCACCCCGGTTTGCGCGGTAGTTGCCCGACCCACCGCCTCATCTGCCTCCAGTCTGTCCGGCACATCTGCTCATACCACCGAAACCAGCTTTTACGAGTCCACTCAGCAGACCCGCACGAATCCACCGCCTTTCGTCGAATTCGATATGGGACCGGAGGGCTTTGGTTGCCTGTTTTTGCCCTCAATCGCCCCTCAGGGACCCGCTTCGGTCGCCAACCTGTCTGGCGCCGCATCAATCCCGGAATCGGAGATCCTCACTGGCGGTGTGGGAACAGGTGACTCTGTCATATTCTGTACTCTGAAATCCGCCCCCGTTTCACTTACATCACTATTCTCACAAACAGCCTATCATGATGGTCTACTTTGGTTTGTAAAATGTCTTTCCTTCTGTTTGAAGCGATGTCTGTGTTTGGCGGATGCACCTCAGAACTTCATCTATACTTTAAAATCTCTATCACAACAGTTTCTTTAGTCTGCCGGAAACCTACTGTTGCGTTCACCACGACAAGTGGCATGCGTCAGAGTTTCCCCAATCTTCACTTCTTCCGGAGTAGAGGTATGGCGCGCTCACGGAGTCAGTAGCACTCTTTCGATCGTTCCCTCACCCCGGACCTTTGACTGTTCCATCTTCCGATTTAAGTTTATGCTCATTCCCATCAAATTCTTGTTACCAATATTATTATTATCAATATTGTTATTATGGTCATCTGTACCATAGTAACTGGATCCACCGCGCCTCGATACACGGATCAAAGTTGTTGGACTGAATGAATTGGACTGAGCGTTCGTTCCGTTAGCTTCCATCTATGCATGCGATAGATAAAACTCAAACTCACGCCCCTCCATTACTCAGTTTTTGCAACCTGGATATACACTGTTGCCCGCTTTCACTATCTATGTAGCCACATCCAGTTAGAGGTTTGGATCGCCTCCTCCTAGGCGCTGAATGTAGTGTGTGCTTGTTCTCTCGTCTTTTCTTTGTGTCGGGTAATCTTTGCCTAGCAGCTTATCTCATACGGGAGCATGTTTTTTATTCTCCCTGTTCGATCAGCTCCGACGCGAAACGGGACATCTGGGCTTATGTGTGTGCGTGTGTGTTTGTGTCTGTATGACTGCTCCATCTACCGCTTGGGACTGCGTTCGCTCGCCTAAACCGTAGTCCACATGTTACAAGCCAGTGCTCATTCTATTATGTCATACGCAGAGAAAGATAGCGGTTATGCATTCAGCTCAGATCATCGATTCGCGTGTCATTAAAAATAAATAGATAATTTTCTTCTCGAAACATTCGAGGCGCACTTTTCCAGGTTTGATCATAGCATTACAAGCGTTGATATAAATCATTATACACGTTAGCTGCAGGTGGAAAACACCTCAGCTATTGTGCCGCAATACAAAAGACAAGAAAAGGAAAACAAGCAGTGGCACGCCGGCTGAGTCCCCAATAACGGATGGGCATCGTTCCGGAGAGCTAACAGCTGGCTATCGTGCCGTAAAAAAGAGTCATATTATGCCTAACAAGTGAGATCGTGATTGGAAGGGGATGCTAAACAGGAGGGGGATGGACAAAGGAACTCAACACAAACGCCATTGGGGCCGGCTCCAAGACATATAAGCAAGTGTGTCCAAGCAAACGTGTTCAGCGTCCTTAGGACCCCAACCAGGCAGTCGGGACTCACCAACCGACGCCAACTTCGAAGTGAGGGTTTTCATCTCTCTCGACCAAGTCATCACTTGGCCTCCCCTCCTCCTATTCCAACCGTACCAACAACGCGCAAACAATGCACGTTGCGGAAGTCGGTGTGCTGGCATGCGCAACAAGTGGCCCAACCATCGGAGCTTGGTGCGTGATATAATGGTGCTGAGCGGTTCACTCGCTCTTCCTGCACCAAATACGCGACGTCGAACACGCACATTGCTCACGCGGTGCTGCCACTAGACCTTAGCTAAGCTGCGAAGGCAGCGATGATCGAATATGACAAGTCGCTTTATGTCTGTCGACCTGATGGGCCACGTTTCACAACCATATAGGAGAGTTGAACGGACGGCTGCGTTGTAAACTCTGCCCTTCAGGGCGAGAGTAATGTCGCGTCTGCGCCACAGGTGCGGAGATTGGCAGAAGCACCTCGAGCTTTTGCTATACGGTTCGTTGATATAAAAATAAATGTTGGTGGCTCAGGTTGTTCAGTTGGTTGTCGGAGTGTTCGTTGAGCTCGGCATTTATGTGTAGTCAGTAAGAAGTTTAAACATCTCGTGCAGTATCTATAGAAATGTGTTAAAATTCAAGTATTCCGCATGACCGCGATGCTAGGAAAGAACATATAGTTGGATGTATCAAACGGTTGAAATATGGGGTCCGCGTGAAAGCATACGGTGGCAGAGGAGACTAGACGATGTTCAGACTACATTGTAGTCAACCAGCCGGTGGCACTGCAAACTCTGCCCTTGATCGTGAACCTTCATTGCATTGATCAAAAGCAGTGACTGAGTACCTCCCTATCTCCCCATCTGTCTTCTCGTAGTCTATGTGCTTCTGATTTTACACCTGGATCTGTGTAGCTATATGACAATTGGAAAGTCAGACTACCCATTCGCGTAGTCTCTCATGACTTGAACAAATGTTACTTTGCATTGGAGGGTCGTTGTGGAGCACTCGTCTAGAGAATGGATCACGATGCGTCATCTCAATGTGGTCCGCGATCACTTGGACCGTAACTGATGAAGCACATGAGCGGCGAGCCTGTTGTCCCCTGTCACTCTATGGGCTTTCGCGTGTTTTATGTGGGATAAAAAATTCAGCTGCTCGATTATTGGATCAGTGCAGGCTATCATGACTCCACCAAGCGTAGCATAGGTTTATTGGCCTACTGCTGCAAGTCGTTATCAAAGAAAGGGGATTAAAACGACTGGACGATGTTCAGACCTCATTGTGCTCGCGCGAAGGCAACGAGAATGTGCAATCAGTGTGCAGTGGTGCAAACCCTCCTCTCGATTATTGACGCTGTTTACCCCGAGCAAAGCCGATGACCAATTTGCCCCTTGTCGCTCTAAGTGCTTTTGCCTATTTACTGTGGGTGTATGCGCGAAACTATGCAGTGCAAACACTGGAACACTGTTGGCTGTTATGAATCCACCGATACCAGTCGGACTTCATTGGTTTACAGATGTAGCTTGTTATCAAATTCAGTGGAGTAAGCGGACTGTACGATATTCCGGCTACATTACGCTTACAAGGGTGCAACCTAACTGCATCAGCAGTGGGCGATTGTGCAATCCCTCCTCTTTATCATGGGCGTCAATTGTTTCGATCAGGTTCGGTGACCCAGTTGTCCCCTATCGCTCTATGGGCCTTCACATATCTTATCTGGGTGTGTGGCTGCCTATTCAGCTGCTCGAATATTGGAACAGTGTAGGCAAATTATGCTGACCTCAATTTGCAGTTTGTTATCAAGACATAAGAATAAGGCGACTGGACGATGTTCCCGCCACATATTGATCATGCAAATGCAACGACAGTGGGCGATTGTGCCAGCCCTCTTCGTGATCACTGGCGTCGTTCACCTCGAGCAAAACTGGTGGCGCTGTGTTCCCCTGCCGCTCCGTGAGCATTCGTGTGGGGGTGAAACTATGCATCACAGTTATTGGAACAATACGAGCTATTATGAATCCACCAAACCCAATCTAGCTTTACTGGCCTACTATTGTAGCTAGTTATCAAGGGCAGGAGTGTAAGACGGCTGGCTGGAGGATGTTCCAGTCACATTTTGCTCATGCAAATACAACAGAATTGTGCAAGCAGTGGGCACTGGTGCAAGTCCATCTTTTTGATCATAGGCGTCGTTCACCTCCATCGAAGCAGGTGACACAGATGACCTTGCACTCTCTGGGCATCCGCGTATTTTATGTGGGTGTGTTATCCGACCTACTCAGCTACTAGATTATTGGATCAGTGGAGACTATCATGACTCCAACGAACCCAGCATCACTTTATTCGCCTTGTGCTGTAAGAAACGACAAAAATGAATGACGAACGACAATCGCCCGCTGGTTACGCAGTTCGGTTGCATTCGCATGAACAAAATGTGGCCTGCATATTGTCTAGTCCCGTTAGACACGCGGCAGTTGTTAATCATCCAACGGGACCTGTTACGTATTGCTTTTTTTACCCGTAATACACTATTGCTCCACTGTTCCTTGCTAAGAGACTGCAGCATTGAGCCAATAAAGCTAGACTAGATTTGGTGATCATGATAGCCTACATTGTTCAAATAGTCCTGTAGCTGAACAGGTTCACCCACACACCCACGGGAAATACTCGAGTGCCCATAGAGGGACAGGGGAATCCGAGTCACTGACGTTGATTGTCGTGAACAACACTAATAATCAACAAGGAGGCTTGCACCACTCCACACTGAATGCACATTCCCGTTGCCTTCACGCGAGCACAATGAAGTGTGAACATCGTCCAGTCTTGTTAAGCCCCTTTCTTTGATAACGACTTGCAACAGTAGGCCAATAAAACTATGCTACGCTTGGTGGAGTCATTATAGCCTGCACTGATCCAATAATCGAGCAGCTGAATTTGCTGGCTCACATAACACACGCGAAAGCCCATAGAGTGTGACAAGGGACAACAGGCTCGCCGCTCATGTGCTTCATCAGTTACGGTCCAAGTGATCGCGGACCACATTGAGATGGCGCATCGTGATCCATTCTCTAGACCAGTGCTCCACAACGACCCTCCAATGCAAAGTAACATTTGTTCAAGTCATGAGAGACTACGCGAATGGGTAGTCTGACTTTCCAATAGTCACATAGCTACACAGGTCCACATGTAAAATCAGGAATACATAGACTACGAGGAGACAGATGGATATCCAGTCACCGTTTTTGATCGAGACAATGGAGGTTCACGATCAAGGGCAGAGTTTGCAGTGCCACCGGCTGGTTACACAATTCGGTTGTATTAGCATGACTACAATGTAGTCTGGACATCACCTAGTCGCCTTACTCCTCATTTGTTGAATGTGAATTGCTTCTTTCTGCTTAAAATCCCATATGTCCAAAGTGGTTTGCAAAAAGTCCAGAGTGTTTCGCAAAACATCCAGTGCATTTTGTAAAACGTTTAATTTGAAGTGGAAATGGTATAAACTGTGTCGGCGACCTACTACCTTGACTGACCGGAATTACCGCGCTCTATGCTCTCTTCTCAACATGGCATGCGCATAGATGGGATCCGACGCTGTTAGTCTGCTAACCGCTTGATCGAAGTAAGCATTCTCTTCGCCTTACGGAAGCATTCGGCAACCGAGTCATCAGTGATGATTTTGATTGCACATTGACTTGAAACGTATAAATGGTCACTAATGATTAATTTTTTTATACCCACAATCTGTCTCGTGTCCCTCTGTTTGACCCTTTTAGTCGATTGATGTTTGCGACATGACCTGCATCAACCCCTTAACCTTTTTCTAGACTCGGTGTAGTATTTTGCGTGGGTCCATACTCCCGGTGAATTATTGTTTGTAACGTATGGTGAGTAGACCTAGGATGGCCTACTTCTTGAGTGTACCCAGCACATTGGTCCGTCCGCTGCGCGTCAAATCGACTGTATGCAACCGCTTTATCATAGCGCTCAGTCTGCGCAATCATATCTTCCTTATGTGCGCCAGCTTCTCGGTGCATGACCTCAGCTCGCTTTCACCGCCTTTTTGCCGACATACAGTGTGTGTGTTACTTCCGTTTTCATCCCCAACAGTAACTAATCTCCGCTATTCGCAGTTGTGCATTAGATACTCAGCGGCGTGCATGTCGCATCATTTACAGACTTCCCCCAATTTTGATGCCTTCTGAGCTTATATCATCGATACACCTCATACTAGCCTGGATTTCCGCATAGTCTCCGCTTCCAGATGCACGGAGTTTCCTTGGTTGTATTTGGTTAGTCACTCAGTCGGTGCGCGCCACACCTCTGCACACTGATTTCAGTCACGCCCGGGAGGATGGGTGGCTGACTGCCCTTCGTTTTGGATCGTATACCTAATCTGTCACCTCGTTGTTATTATCTGGACATTAGGACACCGTTTGTCACTGATCAGACTGTGTGTTGTTGATTATCACCTCGCCATAACTCACACCTCCCCAACTTCAACCGTATGCATTTGTACATAATTCGAATGGTTGTGTTTGTTGTGTCGCCGCCAAATGCTCTAAGCCCCCTTGCGAACGCGAACACCAAAAAAGAGGGCCTAAGATTGGTAGAAATTGGGGGTTGCCCGCCCGAAAACACTACACTTCATGACGCCTTTCAATCTTCTTTAATCTTATCAGGCATCGAATCCTGGACCATTGGGGTGATAGTGGTGACTGTTACCCCTAAGGCACCGGGTCACAACTGGCAACGCTTGGCGAAACGCTTAATGATTGCTTTTGAGGCCGTTTTGAAGTACATGTTGTGTGCATGGATCGCGACAAACAATCCAAATGTTGACCGCGATTCCAATTGCAGTGAATCTTGGTCAAGCGATCACTAGGACTGTAGCTGAAGCAGATGGAAATTGGGTTTTGCTTGCCCGAAAACACTGCACTCCTTGGACGCTTTTCGGTCTTTTTCCCCTACGTGACCCGATGACTTTTGGGTAGCGGTCACAACTAACATCCCAGTGGTCTCGCGTTTCATGCCTGCTATCTGTCTGATGAGATCAAAACGCGTCATTGAGTGCAGTGTTTTCGAGCGGGCAACACTCGATTTCTACCTGTTTCAACTGCAGTCCTAGTGATCGCATGGTCAAGATTCACTTTAATGAGAATCGCGGTCCACATTAAAACTGCGTGTCGCAATCCATCTACACAAATTGTACCTCAAAACGACCCTCCAATCATGGGCCAAGGTTCTTTTCTATTTAATATAACACTGGGCGGTCAACACCAACGACGGCACTGAGAACACCGGACTGATTGAGGCAGCAATGTAGCATTCACATACAGCACCGATCAGCCGTAATCAGCGAGGAGAAAGTGATACTGTCAGCCTTAGGGTGGAGCCTGTGGTAAGCCACGAGAAACAGCAATGATGCGTTAAAACAAATGCCTAGAGATGCACGCAGCGAAAATGAAGGCTTATGATTGCGAACTGTCACACAACATGCACCTCAGCTGATTGATTCCCCTAACAGTGGTTGCTTCACACTTCTTTATCACAATTGTTTGCTAAATCACCACACTAATTTTGGACAAATTCAAAGTTCAGGTGTTCCCACATCCTCCTGCATTGTCTTGCTTCTGGTGCAATCGAACAAAGTGATGGACATATCTGTGCTTAATGGCTATGATGTTGATTCATAGACAACCGGAAGATTGACGCAGCAGCAGGCGCTTTTTCCGATCCATACCCAAGTGCCAGGAGTTTTGAGAGGGGACTTTACTTTTGGCATACCGTCTAAGCTCTCCACCGGTTTTGTGTAACCGGGCTAGTCCAAAAACTGCCTAGTTTTCTCTGGGGTGATCTGAGTGGGCTGGTGACGAATTTAGGGAATGTGTTGCATGTATGTGACCTTTCCTATCGATTGGAGGAATCACCAGTGTTGATAAAACGCCCATCTGTGGCCCTTGGTGAGCTGAAGACACCTTAGTTCTAGCACATTTTAGAGTAAGGTATGCGGAGATTCGTTGTTACTTTGTAAAGAGCGTTCGTGTAAATGGTTTGCGGCACGACATTTACTCCAAGGCCGTGAGTTTCCCACGACAAGCGGAGTACGTCATGATTGCTCTGTGTCTCCTTCTTCCTCAACGTTTTTGCCGTATTGGTCGTGCACAGCTTACGCTTTCTACCTTGGTTTTCTTCTGAACCAAACCTAAATTACGCGGACGGCATAGCTCTGAATCGGACCAAGCTGCTACATGCATGCTGCTTAGTAGGTTGACACGTAACGCAGCGCATGTCCTACACATATTCAAAATGCAAAGTACTACCACGCAACTGTACCGGCGAGCTGCCATCCTTCATAACCATGGAAGAACCGCTCGAGATAGCGAATCGGTCCACCTCTTTAAGTACCTATTTCAATCCTTTTGGATGCATCACAAAGGAGATTCCCGCATATACGACGGCTCGTGTTATTTTTCAAAGCCTTGGTCACTTTAGGGGACGGATGAACGTAAATTTGTCGGCTAAGGCTTGACGACTTTGCAGTGTAGCAGTGTTGCTGCATGCATGAACAATGAGACCTGGTCGATGCGTATTTAACACCTCAAGAGACTGGTTGTATTTGGTCATCGATGCCTGTGCACGTTGTTCATGTGTGGCGGGAGAATCGAATACGTAACACTAGTTCGTCTTCAGGTGTGCGGCAACACGCCGTCTGATGTCTCATCAGCAAATGGCTGTTACTCCCGAATCGCATTCGAAAACTCTGTTACATACTTCGCAGTTCAGCGAGCTAAGTTCCGCTTTATGTGTTGTTTCGCTATTGTCCGCCCACCGAATTAGTTGTTGGACCACCTGACTTGTTAGCTGCCGGGACAATTCTGTAAATTTTGATGAAAGATCCGCCTACTCATTAGTAGTTAACTGCCCAATGGCATGAATCCCGGGATTATCGGTCAGCAACAAGGCAAATGAATAAGAAAAAGCTCGCCAAACAGCTGAATTCGGTTTGCATTTGCCTCCCTACTGGATGAGGACTTCCATGTCGACCACCCCCATGATTTTGCACATTGTCAGATACGGCGGTGTCGCGGAACGGGCGGTTCTCTTACACTCATCCTCCTGTTTCTGACTCTAACGGCTCATTGTGGGGTTTTTGCTTCTTACTCATTTTTCTGTTATTATTATTATTATTATTGTTCTGGTGGTTTGTATCGAGGCAATTGTATCGACTGCTTATCGGCGCAGCGCGGATCAGCTTTGATAAACTGAGTTTCACTGACGCGGTTTATTTTGAGGTGTGTCTCAGTCTATTCGCTCAATGGAACCGTAGCAGAAGAACACATGCAATTCACCATTTGCTTGCTCACAGCTGTGTGTGTTCCACGACCGGAACTCGAACGTGAGACGCAGTATGCGGATTCACTTCCTCGCCGCTACATCATCTAACCCCAACACTACGCTTGTCCTAGCGATGAATGATGTCGTGAAGTCGTACTGTTTCATTTGCGTGAATCGATAGCGATGCACAATTTTGTGTAGCAGCCTGTTGCTGCCTCCGTATTGTCAGGTGAAATCCATTGCACACGCACCTCGCCGTTTTGAGTGAGTGAGTGAATAAATGGAATGAAATGGGTGTATTTCCCGACAGGCGGGATACGCTCATCTTTTTGTGTGGAACCATCATTCATGTGTCAGTGCTTGCTACTTCGGGCTCTTTGTGGTCACTTATTCTCTTTACACACCTGTGTAATGCTGTTTGGTTTAGGTGAGCTGACCCACTACCAATGTTTGTTACAATTTCTTTGATAAACTTTGTTGTTCTCGACTTTGAATTATATTTACTGTATCCTCTGCGTACAAGTGTACTGTATCATCGTTTTCAGTGGATTGTAGTGTCCCGCTTTTGTCTTCCTCTGCAACTATGCTCCGCGTTTCGAAAACACATGCATCTTCTCGCCATAATTGTTTTACTTTTTTCATTCGCTACACTCCATGGTTGAGTATTTCCCTACATGAACCCTACCGCTAGCTCCGATGAGAATAGGATTCGTAGCCGGAATTACTTGAACTACTGACAGTTCACGAGGCTTGTTCGACTGTTATCCTGTTCACCAAACTGAGCAACTTGATTCCAGACGTTTTATTTCCACTCGGGGTAACATCACCAATGTGGGAATGATATCAGTTTCTTAGTATGAGCTTTTGGCTTCGTTGCATATCGTCATACCTCTGGCTTTATTAGCTTAGTCCATCTTGCTTGCAACGTTTAGGGCACTATCCAATGCGCCGATATCCATGTTCACGATGTAGTTTAGCCTAGTCCAGACTACACATTTTGCTGCCGTTTCACAACCTAAATCGAACCATCTGGTTCATTTTTTCATTGTTCCCTAATGGATACTGTGAATTTCTCTCGCAGCTTCAAAAGCCTCCTACAGTACGTTGGTTCCGGCTAAATCACGAATGTGGTCAACGCTTCCTGTCAAGCGGCAATTCCTTCGCCGACTCTTGGTATTTCTGCGACGCCCCTGTCGTGTTGTTAGTTTATCTGTCTGTTGCGTCAGTTTTCCTACATTTAATTCAGCGTTTCCTCCACCATGTCCTCCCGTCTTTCTCCATTCGTCCTCCTTTTATGTTTCCATCAACAGGCGAAAGAATTTTCCCGCCCTTGCATGGGTTCACTTTTTCTACCTGGGTCTGTGTGGTTCGCTTTGATCAACCGCGCCATCACGCTTCGCCAACTACAGCACAGTCTAAAACAGCACCTCTACAAGCCGCCCATCTTCTGACCATCGTTCGGGGTATCCAAAGTGTCAACGATCAGTTGGTGTGTCTTCGTGTCTTCATTCATCCAGTGACAAAAATGCTCGTGGTGTGCACTCAGGAACGGCTTGCTCAGCCAGGTCAGTCGTCAGCCTCATCTTTAGCTTTCTTAATTACGTCCTCTTGAACGTCATAATTTCCATTCACGCTTCCCTTCCGATTACTAATACTTGGACTGTCATGTGTTCAGTTCACTTTTGTTACAAACTGAGTCCTTCGTGGTTCATCTCCTTTGTTATTTTCAGTCGCTGGCTCTCTCGACTCCTTTGCTTGAGGAAATCAATTGGTCAATGTTCATTAACAGTATCTTGGTGTTCTACCTTTTATCCTATCTCCCCATACTCTAGCTTTGTTCAACTCGCACTTCGGTCTGTGTGTGTGTGTGTGTGTGCGATGTCGAGCTAAGCCAGATGGCACTGCGGCGATGTTCTGACCTTTATTTCCTATCTAAATCGATACGCATACCACATGAGTCGAATAGGCGTATGACTGACCCGCATTCTTTGCGCACACTAACCGAACCTCACCAAGTCACCACCACTCGACCGCTCTGTTGCATTGTACGCCTTACAATAGCATACTCATTAACGGAGCTTCCACGATAAAGGGGAATATCCTCCGGTATCATGACAAATCCCCTTTCATAGCCCCTACTCTCTTCGGATATAATGAATGAGCATTCAGCTTTTTGCTCATAATTAAATAGCGTTCTGTGCCTTTCTTCCAATCCTGCCAAGAGATCAGACGGTTTCCGAAAAAACAATGTCAATGTCTTTTCCACAGATTCGCATGATGATGCCCTCTCGGGATCGGCAACCTCTGCTATTGGACGTGTCATCTAACTGGTGCAAACCGCGGCGTTAGTAGCACTCCTACGTTCATTCGCCTGTATCCGATTGTTTACTTTCTAGTCCGACTAATTTGCCTACTTTTTCTAATCTATGTGTATCCTACTCTACGTTAACTCCCTTGGCTACTTATCTGTGTACCTCTTACGACATGAATTCCCTCAGCTGGATCCACTGCGCACTGTGGTGCTCGTGCCATTTCCTAAGGTTACTTCATTCCTGCTTCCCGCTGTAGCTGAAAATTCATTCTTGCTGTTTACTGGACTGGAATTCTCTGTGGATATCTGCAAATCGATTACAATTAATTGACGTTACATCGACGCGCGTGAAATGTCCACCTCGCCAGTGGGTTATACCTTCAGACACATTAACTATACTTCTCCTTCTTTCCTGTCGTTCACTGCTCCGAAAAGTTCAATCTTACTCGTTTTCCGCAATCTTGTCAGTTATTCTCTACGAACTTTGACAACAGAAAAACCTCTCAGCCAAACAATCCCTGTACTAATCTGTAGTTCTTTATCTCCGGAACCTGCTAACAATATACCAGCAGTCTGCGTAATTCTGGAATTCAGGAGGACTGCGGTCAGCAGAGGAGAGCTGTTACATGTTCGCCTGATGTAACATTGCTGAAGGTGCGAAGGAAATCTAACCGCATTGCGTTTTTCAACACGTGGCTGCTCGTCACACATGCAGAATACAAAGAAAGAGTTTGATCATGCCAATGCACTCCGCAAAAACGTTTTCGCGACACATGGTCGTGACACACAACTGCTATCCAAAAGCCTACAGTTTTCATCTTCCTTGGATCCGTATCAGGGCAATCGTTTCAATACACGCTGCTCCTTACCGCAATTTGTTTACAATTATTTATCTGATGCCTCTCCATCCACTTGTAAAGGATGCGACGATGGTCATCTTTTTTTTCAAACCACTTGATGCTGATGCTTGTCCCTTTTCATTAGAACAGATCATTCCATTCCAGTTCCTTGTGCCACCCATTTTTTCCGGCTGACCATATCTGAACGGTTTCCAACTTTTCCGATCCGTTTTTGATCGTTTTTCTGTACGTGATGCGCGACCATGGTCGTGCCTATGCAGACATGCATCGCATTGCCGAGAATAAACAATGCGTTTGTTTATGCATGTTTAGCCAGAACCAACGGAAGTACACCTACAAAGTACACACTCCGGAATTTAAGCAGTATCCCTTTTCCCTGTTCTTTGGTTCCGGAATTAGTTTGGATTGTCAGATGACCGCATGAGCCCTGTTCTGACTCTTATACCAATTCCGTTTGCTGGTTCTCAGATATGTGGGATCCGTTTAAACTTGGTTGGTTTCCACATTCCGGCAAAGACTGTATTGGTTTCACATTTGCTCTCCTGCATACATACAGATACTTTATTGTGATTGGATCCCGAGTTTTGGACTCCAAATTGAGCTGGTCAATCGCGATTGTCTGCGTTGATGCGTATCGCAAAAGTGTTTACACGAGAAATGCCCTTCTGTATCGGAATATATTTATATGGTAGGCTGTGTAAGGTATACAGGATGCTGCTTCCCGAGTATGGTTCATTGTGCTTGCCCTATTTCTCCATTCTGTTTCAACTTTCTAATCAATCCGATCAAGAATAACTCAACTTCCTTCCAATGGGAATTTGGCCAGATCACCGCCTTACATAATTCAGTTAGGTGGCCTATGTAGATAGGTAGTGGATACTATGCAGCGATATATCACACCCAGTAACAGTCACGACGGTCGTTGTAGTCCCCCGTATCTCAGTGGTAATAACCACAGACTGGCACCAGTCCAGTTGCGGGTTCGGGCTCTATACAAGGATTGCGCACTGCTGACTATTCCTGAAAGGACGCAACGGCCGTACATTGATTTTCTGGGAGTGTGATGACTGTCTGATTTGATGAATTCCTACCTATACCGCGTAGATCTCTCACAGACAGTCACCTCCGTATTGGCACTTCCGGATAGACTGCGGACCAAACTGCCGTTAGTTCCTAATGTATGGGCGAACCGACTCACTAACTATTCTTATTCACGAAGATAGCTATAAGTAGTGGGGATTCCCGTCTCTTATTTAAACGGTTCCCGTTCCACTGGTGAATAGTTGCAGGCACTTGTGTAGACTAAATAATGTCGGCTTATCGGTCAAGAATATGCTGTATGACGGTGCGATGCTGTCGTTGTTTCTTTGTGGGCCACAAACCCGACTGTTACGAATTGAGGGTAGAGACTACAACAAATTAACTTTTGACTTTTCATTGCGTCAGCATCAGCCTTATTCCCCTGGTGTATCAGCTGATGCTCATCGACAAATCCTTGGGTTATGTGATGGGGCTTTTCTTCACGTTGGACCGTTATTAGGTCACGTTCTTCCACAGTCTCTCGACTACTCACTGGCTTACAGCGTGTTTTTTAATCCGGTCGGTCAATATCTCCGGAAAGGCTAATCATGGATAAGCCAAACGAAACAATTTGATTGGAATAATTCTTTTCGCCTTGTCCTTTGGAGGGAATCGACTCAACCACATAGTTGCTTAGTGCGTATCTCTGGCATGGCTTGTTCTCGAGGTTGTTGTACTCCTTGCATGGGGTCTTCAGTGTATTTGTCTCTGTGTGCCTACTTTCTTTTGCATTCTCAAAGGTGTTATCAGTCGTTATCTCTGCCGCTGTACGACAGTAGTTCTGATTGCGTTACTCCGTCACGCTTTCCTTTAGTTTCATCGTAAACTACCTGCATTGACTCGATGGGAGGGTGCGGTCCATCGCCAACAGGCCACTGGTTGATGCTCAACTTAACCTCAGGTTAACTAAGCGTATTGACTATCTATTTGTCACAAATAGGGTGAGGGTCAGTTTTTGCTTCACTCGGATCTCCGATCAATTGAAAGCCATCCTTTGGGCCAACTAACTTGCGATTTTAAATGATGTATAGTAGTGAGGATTTTGGTATAATTCAGCTATTTCATAACCGTCACTCCCAATCAGCAGGCTTAGGCTAGTCTGGAAAGCACCAGAAGCCGACGTTTCGACCTTCTGGGTCTTGTTAGTGGTCCGCCTCCCAGCGGACCCCTGCCGGGTTCCGCCCCCCCATGACTTCAGGATGCCATGGGTGACAGCCGTAGACCTGCGTGATTGACAGTTGACTATGATATAGCCCGACTCATCTTCCACTGCCATGGCCGTTACGAACTGTGCAGAGGACAATGGCTAGTGTCACTAATACTCATCAGTACTATAAAATCTGTCCGCATAGCTTCTAAATCCTATGTGGTACATAGGTGCTATGCGGAAAGTCCTAGCTCGTGAGGCTAGCCATTGTCCTCTTCACAGTTCGTAACTGCCATGGCAGTGGAAGATGAGCTGGACTATATCATAGTCAACTGTCAATCAGGCAGGTCCTCGGCTGTCACCCATGGCGAAGTGGCATTAGCTGCTGGCATCCTGCAGTTATGGGGGCGGAACCCTGCAGGGGTCCGCTGGGAGGCGCACCACTGACGAGACCCAGGTGGTCGAAACGCCGGCGTCTGGTGCTTTTCCAGACTAGCCTAAGCCTGCTGATTGGGAGTGATGCTGATGAATTAGCTGAATGATTTTGGATGAGTCAATTAGGCTTAACCTGTCGGTGTTTTTTTGGAATTTGCTCTTTTACCGCCCCATGAATCCGTGTGAGAATGACCACAGGCAAACGTTCTTTCGACCCCATATTCTTTCTTGCGATTATCACCGAACAACGGTCTACTCGCTGTGAACCATGATCCTCTCCGCCTTTGTTGTAAACCGCCCATAATTATCTCTGTCCCATGCCACTTATTAACACTTTCATGCCACTGATTAACTGAAGAAATCCACTCTGACTGCGGCAGGTAACCGCAACTTCCTCTGAGCTCATGTTGATGTGGTCATACATTTGTTGTCCCTATAGACTGATGTGTTAACCGGCGCAATCTTGTTCTTCCTCGGTCTGCTATCTTATATAATGGCTGCTTCCACCACCCCTTGTCTCCAATCGCCCTCCAGCCGTCCAGTCCCGATGAGACTTCTGTTTGTGCATATGGGTTGGATGCGCGCCATTGTCCACCTGTTCCATTTCCAACTAATTCTCCTCGCTGTATGCTATGCCCTCACTAAATGAATACTCTAACGCAACTCACTTGAGAAATTTTATCCTGGCCTTCTCGCTTATTGATATTTTCTTCATTCCACTTGTGCGACAGATCAGGTGAGCGATTTCGATATCGCCTGTGATCCTCTGGCGGATACACGACCTGACCCAATCGTCAAATCTGATGACACGGATACCACCAGTGACCCGACCGCAGCCACTAGCTCCTATGCCGTCTATTCATGCGGGTTTCCTTCCTCCGGTGATTCCTCCCAGTGGCCTGTCGGCGTCTGGCGTCATCTGGCGATTGTGTTCAGCCGCGCTGGAATGATCAAGTCTAGTTCGTGCAGTGTCTACCTGGATGGTCAGCTCGCTGGAGTTCAGCGGGTGAGTTCCGATCAGTCGTCATTCTTGTGTGCGGAACGGAAGGCCAAACAGCACCCTGTGAAATCGACCCTTCTGCTTTGATTCATGTGGCAGAGTGGTTTAATTGCCCAAACGGAAATATCCCACTGCTTGCAATTGTTCAATTGTGCGTTGCGATAACTTTTTCGCAATACATTGTACTCTCCTGTCCTGCCCATTTTGTGAAGTCCCATGGGCCAAAATAAGTAGAAACCGTGTGGTCTGGATTTTTAGCGCCCTCTTCGCTTATGTCATTTTCATTTCGTATGCGATTCTTTTTATCAGCAGATTTCTTTCGGCTATCAAACTATGTCCATCGGAATGTACGTGCTTAGACTATTATTTAGGCCTTACATGACCTCCATGCAGGGAAATTTTGAGGTAATTATGGAACTTCGGGCTACTTTCCTCCTAATGTTCACAAAAGCCACCAAGTTTGCTTTGAAGAGACGACAGGAGACGTATCCGAGTTTCGTGCTCCATCCTGGAGCCCCGATGTTAGTGTCTGCCAGTAGCATTCGTTACTGGTATTTTTTCGAGTGTTGAGATGAATGACGTCTGCGAATTATTCCATTGTGGAAGGCTTGCACCTTTTTTCTACCCTAGTTAATTGAAATCTCGATTGACCATGACCGTTGACATTGGCTTGCCGGTTCTCAACTGAATCAAAGCGGCGTTTATTCAGAGGTCCCTGTTGGTAGCTGGTTAACATCTGTGTGTGGTGCAGCGCTTCTGTATTGCCTATGTTCCTTATTTCTTGGAAAATATTTGCTAGTGAGATATTTCAAAAGATCTATAGAATTAGTTGTCAATTACAGTAGTAAACATGTGTCTTACATCTTTTTGGGCGCTGCACTTACACCAGCCCTCGATTGCAACCACTCTCCCAATGTATCCAACCTGAAAGTATTGCCTGTCCGCAGAGTTAGGATTGCCCTTTGGTTCATTGGTCAATCTGTGAATGCCGTGTTCCCAACTAGCTCGTTGCCAGCTTTGATCTAAGCAACATTTGTCTTTATCCAACGTTACCTTGGTAATAGTGCATGACGCGACGGTAGAAAAATTTGGATGCGGCAGACGCATCGGAATTCGCTGGATTGTTTTCTGGGCATCTTTGTCATAGCTACGGTCTTATTATACAAGTAGGTTACATCCATAAGGAGCATCGGGCCACCGCCAGCCTCTTTTGTCAAATCAACCTCTCGGACCGGCCAAATGCAGAGTGCACTGTTGACCAGTCTAAAAGCAAGTCCCGCGGTTACCAACTGCTTTTTCAGATGGATGTGGTAGATGTCTATCTGGACGCGCCTTTCGTACATCTTTGTTGGTGCATCCATGTTCATCCGGAATGTGAACACATGTGACAACATATCATGTTTCCTTGTCAGACGGTGTTATAGTTAGGTCCGGAGGTCTGCCTTCTTGACCAGGTCGCACTGTTGCAGATGCAATTATAGCATTCCTCTTTACCAGCGGATCAGATAATTAAAGCTGAATTCAGTCTGATAGGCGCCGCCACGTAAACGTTCCACGCGTGGAACTTTGTACTGGTTAGCGGCATCCGGTTTCGGATTTGCCTGTCACTGTGGCCAGCCACAGGACGCCTGCGCCTACAAGGGGGACCATGGATGGCTTGCGCTGCACCACCCACAGCTCCAACCACACACCCCATATCCAGTGTAAACCCGAAGGAATAAGACCGGGAGGCAGGTGGATGGGAGCCACGTTTCATCAACGGAGCCGGCCCACACTCCTTCACAGGCAAACGCAAGCACGCTGTATTTGGGGAATCAAGCGCACACAAGGCGGTGGCTGGACCGTAGTCCGCTCCACACTGAGTGCATGGAACCACTCTTCGAGCCTAGCACGGCCACAAGGACTGTGCACCCCGTCCCCTCCAGCAACGACCAACTGTCTCCTAGAGCCAGTATGGACAAGGTAGTGGGTAATAGACAGGTAGGCACCTTGTCAACATGCACATCAAGTGCAGCCACACCGGGGATATCAAACAACGGTCAATCACTAGAATGCCTTATATGTCCAGTCATCTGGCGGACACAATATTATCTAACTAGTACTCGTACTGCATATTGGCAGCTGCTTGTACCTGTCTAATGTTGTTCGCTGTGCACGAATGCGCATTTCACTCAGGGTTGGGACCCATCGATTGTAACAGTTGCGTCATTTCCTTGTCAGTTAGCTCCCTGACTCCTTCAGCGCAGTTCATACGAAGTATATCGGCGATGCGTCGGAACTCCGGACCGACATATCATCATGGTATTGCAACACCGTGACATTGTGGACTCTTACTACTGGTCAGTATTTCGAATAACTCAGCATTCTATGGTCACATCTTACGTGATCATATCATGACTTCCCTCATGCACATCGCTTGACTGGATCCCGATCTCATTACCCTAAATCCCAGTAACCCACATCGTCCACGTTAGTGCCATCACGACCATACACGCTGCGAGCGCTGAAGTGTGTAACGTCGACTTTCCCATTTCGTCCGCACTCTGAATGTACGTGTGTTGTCTCCCTTCCGAACAATATTGGAGGAACGACCAGTTTCTCCGCATGTTAAGTATAACGATGCGCGTCTGAGAAATTTCATTCTTTTCCATACAATCCATAAACTGTTCTCAGGTGTTACTCTTGGTGTTTTGTTAGTGCCTCATGCGGAATTCGGTGTTGCATACATATATCATGCCTCTCTACCGTAGTTGAGCTACACCGACTTACACTAGATTTTCTTGATCTGGATAAAATGTCTTACACTTTATTTCATTTGCTCAGTTCTCTTATACTGTTGCATATTCCGTGTCACTTTTGTGTGTTTACTTTCCCACGAATTCTGTGCTGATTGTTTGTTATCCCCGGTTTGGCTGTGCCTGATGTAAATGTTGACTAGGTTATTACCTATCTGTTGTCCTGCGCCTCGATTACACTGCCTCCAGGAGACTGCTGATCTTCCCCCGGGGGGAAGGGCTGCACGGTCCCGTTGGCTGTGCTCGGCTCAATCAGTTGTACCATCCAGTGCGCATCGGGCTACGGTCCAACCATCACCTTGTGTTGTACGTCTGATAATCATGATTCCCAGAGTAGGTAGACAGGAGTACTGCTATTGTGCATTTTGCAGGAGTGTGCGCCGGCTCTGTTGATGGAACATGGCTCCCATCCACGTGCCTCCCTGTCCTTCAGGCTTACACCGGATACGGGGTCTGCGGATGGAACTCTGGGTGTTACGGCGCAAGTAACCTATCGTCCGTTTGTAGGCGCAGTCGTCCTGTCCCCGTGAAGGCCACAGCGATAGGTAAATCCGGACACAGATGCCGCCAACTGTGCCAATGTTTTGACTGATAGACGGGAGCTATCCGTTCTGAATTGTATCACGTTTAGCGCCATATTTATCGTTTGCTCCTGCTTGGTGCTTAAGTTCCTCACTTCTAGGTCCGACAGTAGTGCTTTTTTCTTATCATTTTCTACACTGACATCTCCCCTCAGTATTATGCAAAAAGCGAAATTCTCTGATTCCACAAATCCGGTTCCTGCTGTCCCTGCTGGGGTGGGTAAGCGGATTTTATTCGGAGCGGTCTGCCTATATAAAATCGCATCTCTTCAGTGCATTTCTCAGTTAAGTGACTCTTAGAACTGGCTGATTTTGCCTCCAGAAAGCAGTTTTACCTTTTAACCTCACATCGTTTAGAAAATGCCTACTCTGAACTTACTTTTCATTTCAATTTAGCTTACCATTGTTCCTTTACATTTGTGTCACATTGTGCATAACAGTGCCTAACAGTTTCCCCTTGTTCTGTCATTCCTCGCCCCGTGTGCTCAGTTGAGCTACATTGGCAGCTCGGCTGCGAGCTGCAGTTTCTTGGGCCGCCAAACCATGCCATCCTCTGTATGCGCTTATGTGGGCACTCCGGCGACGGAGCGTCGTCCTAGTTCTCTGATTTGGCGCCAGGGTCCCTTCCATTTGATTGAGGAACCTCTTTCGTCCAGCCGGATAGCTCACATTGCCCGTTTGGGGCCAAATTATGTGGGCAGCTTCCAGTCTCCTCCGCCAGTGACTTGTAAGTCCCCCCTTTTCTCATTTCTTTTTCTCACTGATTAAGCAGCTGAAATTAACATGATCCAGCTATGAGTAATGAGAAATGACTAACTTTTTACTACACATTATCCGCGGCTATACTGTGCGTCTCGTAATTAACAGATAATTTTCGACAGCTCTATACATAATTAACACACCTTTTGTTCCACACGCGAAAATCGTAATTTCATCAACCAGATGGAGTATGTTTCATCTTCTGGTGAATTGTCAGAGCACAACCTCTCGCTGGTTCGTGCACTTCCGCGTTTTTTATTGTAAAAGCTCTGAACGCATCGAGTTTCATTAAGACACGACTGCAGCTCTCATGCACGGTGCCAGAGGATATCCTTGCAGCAATGCTGACCATCGTTTCGCCGGACACTGGGTCTCCGGAGGACCCTTGAGCCTAAAAGAATCTGGAAGACAACTGTTTGCTATAATCGAGCGCAATGTCCTCAAGTTGTCTATTAGGTCCGATCGGAAATGCCACCCGCGTGCAAACAAGGAGGCCTTCTGGGCTGAGATGATAACTGGCGACGTTTGCAGATGGCATCAACAAGGGGTCACCTATCACACTATGCCAAACGGTCCACTCCCCGTCCACTGGGATGCATCCGTCAGTCATCCAGTGGGAGCCAGCACTAATCCCATTGTTCGCGCTGAGGAAGAACGCTTACCACACTTTCATCTCTTCTGCCCTCACATTTGCTTTTTCTTTCCATGCACACCCTCTCTGCTCTCTCCGAAGTTCCAACCCTAATGGAAGGCACGAAGGCCAAAGTCGGACTGATTAGATTTTTGGGGCTGAATGCTAATTGCGTTTATTGGTCAAAGCGGCATCCTTATATAGACTTCCTTGACCAATCAACTCTATGTTAGCCTCGAAGGCCGATTATGCTGGGCTACCACGGTGCACCGGCAGTTATCTACTCAAATGACCAATCATGGTCCACCAACCGTGCCAATCCACAACCCCGCGTTTTGAGGTTGTGCATAGGCGTTTGTTCGATGTGTCCCTCGAAAAACACTCTGCCCAATACCTCAGCTAATGTGTGACTGTCGTGACCTTTTTTGCTTCACCCTACCCTTAGCCTTTTCTATCTGTCCTCGTGAGGATTCCTATCAGCCGCTGTTCAGTGAAGAAAAGCTGGTGTTTGGAATCTATGCTTCTACCTCATCAGTGCTCACTTTGTCGCGGATTCGGAAAATTTACAACCAGTCGGATGCAAAGTCCATTGCGAGACAAGTGAGTCACACATCATTTCCCCATGCATTGTAACCAACCCACTGCATGACATTTGACTGAATTACCCGATGCATTTGGATTGCGTCACGTGTATGTCGTTTACCGAATCACGTTTTATTGTTTTCAGCTCAGTAGCGCTGTATTTTGGAACTTAGTCTTCCCAGTATAACTCATCTGCGTCCCCATCCAGCCAGTCATTCCTCCAAAACGGCTTTACGTTATTTATCTTGACGCTTCACTCTCTCTCTCCGCAGTTTTACATCGCCCCGAAGGAGAACGCCACTCCTATTCGATTGCTCCATAACTCCGCAACCCATCTGCAGGGTCCAGCTCGTCCCCTCGGAGCGGTGCTCGTCGGGTACCAAGGTGTACGTGCCTTCACGCCTGGCCCAATAACCCGTCAGCTTCACTGCGTTGGTGGCGGAGCCGGTGGGATTCGTATCGGGCTCGCTCTCGTCGCGATGGCTCAGGATGTAGAAGCGTTGTACGCAGCCACGAAAGCTGCGTGCACTTTGATACAAGCCAGTCCCATTGCTGCAGTGGAAATGCGTTTTTCTCGTGGTTACCAGGTATGTAGTCTACATGATATGTTTTTTTTCTTTTTTCTATTCTTCTGTTTCTTTGGATTTTCTGGCGTACCCGCTGCTACTCGGTTTTGTACAGGCTCGCTGGCTAACGAAAGTCCCTCCCTATCCGCTACTTCACTTGTTCATCTGATCTGTTTTGCCAACTTATCAAAATGAAATTGTACTCACATATACCTGCCACTGTGATACGTTTTGGTCGTCCTTAAAGTGTTTGAAATTGAATATGGGAGCAACTGGAAATTTAACTCTGTGCAAGTCCATCGAGATATGGTCAAAACTGTTGAAAACCACATGCTGTTTATGACCTGTCGGCTCTGAGATCATTATTAATTCCCACTTAATATCTTGTAATGAAACGCATGACTCACAGTACCTTGGGACTCACAAATGTGAGATATCGTTGTCAGGAAGCAATTGTTCTAGAAATCTAGGAGTGCAGAAACGTAAACCGATTGATTTTCTAAATCTACGCTGAATTTGTTTCCACTATGCGCTCCGGCAAACTGTTCTATACATGACCCCTCATCATTCACAGCACAGTTTGGAGGTAGGGAACCCGTTTCCTATCTGGCACCACCGGCAACCATTGAGAATCGCCCGTATTCAGTTTGCTAGGTTAAGGGGTTGTTTGACGTAGCCTGTTACGGTTGAGAGAACGCCTGATAAGATTGTCACTGGCACGCTTGGAGCACGCCTACGGAAACGGCTTGGAACGCTGGCCAATCGAACGAATTTGCACTGACCTGATGGCGTTAGCTTAGCCCGGGGTACGCGCTGGTGAGACGGAAATCGAGCGATCGTGAGAACGATGGTAGCCGCACGTATTCGGGTAGACGCTGAGCCCTCGTAACAGACGAGTCTGCTAAAACGAGAGGGGGTTACGGAAGACGCGCACTAATGGCTTAGACGCGAACGCTGCCCAGCTATCGACACACACAAAATCACGTGACCCGACCGACTCCCACCTATGGCGAAGAGGAAGAATGGCAACTGGTCCTCTGAAGGCTCTTTTACAACCAACAAAGGGCAAATCACAGCCAATGCTATGGGTCATTAGGTTTGCGAAAATTGCTACCACGACGGGATGTCGTTTGCAAAAGAACATTGTCAACGTGTGCGCAGTTGTGCCGCGTCTCGGAGTGGCTAACTCTGCTACGTTGTGGGGAGGAATTGGACTCCGCTTCCCACAGCCATTACGCCGGAGTTTGTGGTGGCTTTTTTGCGGGGGTATTCGACGGGCCTGCGACAAACCTAACCGATGTGCAAGTTCTTTTCACAGTTTGACGAACGAAACCATATGAATCGCAGCTTCGACACCGAGTCACCGAATTTCGGTCCTAAATGGCTTAATCATGCAACCCTTTTACTTCATGCAAGTGAGCGTGCTGCAGTCTTGGTAATTTAAGTGCCTCTTTACGTCGCATCTGTTGAGTGGAATTCCTCCTTTCCGATTGACTTTCGCACGTTTGATCATTTCCACGCATGCCATTTTCCTCTGTGCTACGTATTCACATATATCGAGTGTTAAATATTAAGCTGGTGGCCGGCACATAGCCTTAAGGATCACAAGCGTGTCTTGTAATCCGATGGCGTGGGCTCGATCCCCCGTAGGGGACCTGACGACCCTCGCAGTATCCGTAGCCCACCTGCGACTGGTGATGGTTGCGCGGCGGGGCAGCGTCAGTACTGCGCGCACCGGCATACTACGACTGATGCTATCGTGGTCTCCAAGCAAATTCATCTGCAGTTCAGTTTCAATGCACACTTTCCTCGACCGGAACATTCTCACCGGTTCTCTTGTTTTCCTTCACTCTACTTTCCATTGTCACGACCGGCTTACGTTTCCATGCATCTCCGTTCCTCTCAATTTCAATCATCTCGGACCGGATGGCTTGAATATGCTCCAGGAACCGTATGACCAGAATGCTTATCCAATCGTGCTCACTCGTCTACCATATCTCTGATCGATTTCACCAATCTGTTTACTCAGTACATGCCAGTGATACTATTTTGACCTTTCTACCCCCACTCTTTCTGTTGCTTAGAATTCATTATCTCTTTTTAACTGGACTGACCTTTTCTCCCTAAAACGCAAATTGATACAAACTGCTTACTATCGCACAAAAATTTGATACTTAGACCACCGATTTAAATCTCTTTCCAGCAATCCTCTCTACCTGACGCAACTGGCTCTCCTAATTGATAGATAAAGTTCTGCTTCAAACATTAGGATAAATTAAAAGAATTCGCTGTGCGACCTTTCTCACTGTAAGACTCACTTTTTGTTGCATTTCATTTGATCTGTCCATTTGGTCATATTGTGATGGGGAGATCACGTTCATCGAGAGGTTTGTTGCTATGACTTAACCGGAAGGAAGAAATCGCTCCCCCACCCCAAGGATGTCCGTCCGTCCGGCTACAGTTGTTTTGCTGCATGTTGTGTCCCTCGATATCAAGCCAGTCTATCTAGCTTCCAGACATTCGCCGCTCTTTAGGTACATATTGTAATTCACAACGGGTACTTTCACACAATCTATACTACTCAAAAGTTACTCAGCCGTCTGCACTTATAATTAAGCCTGTCTCCCTACTCGACACAACGTATGACGCTAGTGGCTGCGCAGGGCTATGTGGCCTCATGCGTACGCGGCCGCCTCAGCTACTGGCATTCCCTATCCTCATCAGCATCAACAACAATGACCTAATTAATGAAGAAAAAGAAGTATAGGTGAAAAGAAGAGGGACCTAGCTTGGACTCTTAGTGTCCTGAGCAAACATTCAACATTAAGGCGTCTACATTTTGTCGATAACCTTCTGGCCATTGTGCCAAGATAAGACGACACAACCTCATTGCGACTTTCACTGTTCCGTGTCATAATCAGGCACTACCACTCAGATAACTCAGTATCACCCACACTTTACACCGGCAGTCTAACTAGAAGACGACAGCAGGCACTTCACTGAGGTCACCGACAAAAATGTTCTGTAACCTATCGAGCAACTTGGGTCACGCCGTTACCGCCTGGAAGACGAGACAGACCAACACCTCCCAGGTTGTAGTCACTGTCTTTATTTCTGTGGCAAGTTGACTTTTGCCCACCTCCAGCTTTAAACCGCTCTACATCTGTCATGGAAAACTAGTCACTGCTCGGTTAACTGCGACTGGGAAAACATTACACGTGCGCAAGCCTACCCCGTCCTTTGCGCGCTTCTGAAAGCAGCAGCCGATACCACTTCCATGACGACATTTTCTCCATTTACTTTGCTCTCTTCCCTTTGGTGTATTTTTTAGGATCTGCTATCTCCCCGCCAATTTTAGCGCCACCCACTCTTTCCCGAGACCCAATAAAGATGTGCGTTAGCATTGTCCGAGGAGTAGTACTGACTCCCGGTGCGACAAATTGGCTATTGCACTTGTGACGGTCGCTTTTACGTCACGTGCTCCAATTCAGTCCGACCAATCCACTGCTGCCAGTTTGTCGAATTGGGTTCGATCCAGTTGCTTTGACCTGGAACACCCCGCAAGCAGACGTAAGGATAACACGCAGGAGGAAAGGCGGCCAAACCCCAACCTCAAGAGGTGAGGAGCAGTGCACAACGACACTCCTGACCTCGCGGTCAGACATGTTGCGGGAATCATCTGGCGACTACTATCGGCAATGCTGAAGCCCCCATGTCCACAGAGCTTCATATACCGGTGTGACTCGGCGCTTCTATCAACTTTTTCTTTTACCATCTGCACCGTGCAAGCCCTATGCGACTTTACCAAACCAGACACAGGAACGACCACTTTAATAATTATAGTGCAGTAATTATTAGCATTAATGTATATTTCTGGAAAAGACAAGCTGCAGCTCTTTTAATGAAGTCCAGCTGTTAAATGATGCAGAGTTCGGATTAACTTGAGTGTGGGACCTTTTTCCTTCACCATGGAACTCTTTGTGGACAATCGGGGATCAGACTCCAGAAACGACGGGCGATTGATTGTGCCTTTTCGAACCCTTGGATTATTCTTGTTAAGCTTATACTCCGCAGAAATATCAACGTAGGCGGTAGTTTCTTTCCGCTGTTGGCCACTATTTCAAATTGGAGACATCAACAGTACACCGGTACTCAGTACCGACGCTTCACTGCCGTGCCAACACCACCAGTCGCACGTGACGAAGGATACTACGAGGGTCGCCTTGCCCATACGTACGCTCGACGAGTTGATTATCTTGGGGCTACGTGCCGAGCCACCTCAGATTGGCCTCAGTTAATCACCATTTGTGACGTCCTTTACAGGTATTATTTGTTTCTCCTTTTTTTACCATTTTCCCTCTACCAGATGCTGGCTATGTTGCTCCGCAAGAAACGCCACCTACTCACCACGCGCATTTTGGACTCCGTGTTGAGTCTCACACTTAACACTGAGACTTGGACACACACTACTGGATCGTGCCATCAGGTACTTTGTTTGTCTTCGATTGATTCCACTTACACTCCATCACACTCTCATACACAGAATCCGTTCTTTCCTTGCGTACCTCTGTATTTTTTATTCGGTTTAAATTATTCCATTTTCATAAACTTCTCTTTGGGCGCGAAATCGGCTGCCTCTGTGTCGCTCGGTGTGCGTTTCGATCGATTCCACAATTCACAGTAGGGTGCTTAAATTCCCGTTGAATTTGTGAGATCATTGGTTTTTTCTATAGCCAAAATGAGACCTTTTTGCTTCTGTTCCAGTTACCGGCTCTGTGTTTTCTTCTACCGCCTTTTCACTTCATGTAAATTCTGCCTCCTGTTGATATCGATGCAGTGGTTCTCCTAGCGCAGATTGATAAATTGATCCGTTTTTCTCATCCACGCTGGCTACACTGCCGGGTAGTGTTCTTTGAGAAACGATTCAAAATGCTTGCTGCTGCAACCTTCTTTTTGAAGTCATCGTAAAAGGCCGAGGTCACCTTCTATACCTTGGAAATTATTCGATGTGAACTCTTTTCTTGAGACTAACCAAACTGGTTGGGCCTGATAGCCTTTATCCACCGTTACCGGACGAAATCGGGTTTTCAACGGTAGCTAGCCTACCCGCTTTATTTATCACCAACAGGGACCCAGACTACTGGCTGTCAACCTCCATCCCAATCTTAAACAAGGCCGCAGTAGTTTATGAGAGCAACAACCACGCATTTGTCTTATTGTCGCTGCCTTCAGACTTCCGTGATTTTCCGCTGACTGCTGTTTTTTTGAGAACTGTATCAGAGCGACCAAAACTGGCTTCCGCCCTGGTCAGAGATATACTGGTCACATAGTAACTCTTTGTCTTATGTTCGAGAGAAACCGCACCTAAATAAGACTCACTATAGTGGTTTTCGTTGATTTTAAATCTGCCTTCCACACGGTTTATCTTGCCAGCTTGAGGTGGTATTGCCAACCATTAAAAGACGTACTCGGAAACTGTTCCCTTCTGAAATCCCCGTTGTCGCCACTCCCGAAGTCCGCGGGAGGCCACCTCTTGAGTTCCCAAATGAAAAATCCGGTACAACGGATGTGGTTCCTGTCGCTCTCCCTTTTCTATTTTGTGATCTAGATGGTTATAGATAGCTGTAGAGGACGCAATGCGGTATGGACGAGTTGCTTGTCACTAAGTACGCACCTTTAAATGGCATAATATGCCCGAACATAGAATAGCCATGCTCATTTGCGCACTTCATTTGGGGTGCCATTCTGACTTTCCGATCTGCTGCACACTTTCATCCACAACGTATCAGTGATACTTTATTTTTGCACCAAACGCTCACTGACCCGCAGCGATCCATGATTTCTCGGACTTCACCACGCTTACTCGGTTCTCTCCACAGCAACCACTATTAAACTAGGAGAACCTGATATACCATTGCTCCTGATGAGCATGTTCACTCTATCACTGGAATCTGGCCACTTTCCAGACCAATGGAAAACCTCCTTTATTATGCCTCGGCATAAAGAAGGTCTCAAACTAACGATTGATAACTACCGACCAATCCACCATACTCCGATAATCGCTCGGCTATTTGAAAAGCTGGTCAGAATGGAGATGATGAAGATTGTTGATTCTATTGGCCTGATCAACAATTCGCAGCATGATTTTCTCAATAAGCGATCGTGCACCACTTGTCAATTGCATTACTTTAATCACATTTCAGAATCAATCGATTCCGAATATGCAGTAGTAATCTTGTTACTTGACATACACCAAACGTTCGACCGAATTCCGCACAAGCGACTGCTACAAAAAGTTGGAGTAGTTTGGAACCCGGGACCCATTACTAGATTGGCTGTCGTCCTACCTAAGTGATTGTCATCAGGTAGTCACTTTAGGTGATTGTCGCTCTTCCCCACGCTCAATCCCATGTGCGGTCATTCAAAGGAGCGTGCTCGGCCCCTTACATCAATGACATCACTACATCTGTAAAACATGATACATCATTTTTATTTACTGATGATATCAAACTTGTTTATAAGTTTTGGCGTGACGAGCTTCACGGGACATTATTGCTCATTCAAAATGATTTACATTCCCTTGAGTCATGATTGCTGCACATGGGTGATGAACCTCTCGGCTAAGGAATCAAGCATCACGTCTTACGGCTGCTGTATCCCCAAGGGATCTATCATCTTGAATAACGAACGCGTCCCTACACAGTTGTCCACGCGAGATTTTAGCATTAGGTACTCGTCTACCTTCAATTTCTCCGAACAGGATCAGTATCAAGTAGCACGTGCCAGACAGTCTATGTTCAATATATCAAACAAAATACACACAACTCGTGCTAGAGTTGAGCTTTTCAAGCTACTCACTCGCCCCATCCTCGAATACTGTACCATAATATACTGGTAATATGAGAATGAGTGACAGAGTTGCTGTGGAGAACCTGCAGAGGTCATTTGCTAAACATCTGATTGGTAATCACTCTGCTATGAGTTATCGTGAAGGTTGCAATGTACTTCATCTGGAACCACTTTGGATTCGACGATCGAAGCACAACTTGATGCCGCTTTTCAACATGTTACACAAAAAGACCTAGTCCAACCTGCCTACACTCATTGTACAACATTGTTCAACTAGAGGGCTTCACAACAACGATTTTACATTGAGTATACCGAAAGGCTAGAACGAACGTCCGCTCTAATTTCTTCCTGGTCAGATACAGCTATCTGTGGAATAAACTACTAATAACACACAGGTCATATGACAAAGTGACAACATTTAGTAGCAGACTCGCCAATTACCTTGCTTTAACTACCCTAATCTCTAAATTCACATGGGAAAAATTCCTCAATGAGCTATTCCAAGAGGGGCCCAAAAACATATAAACACCAATGTTTTCATAACTAGGCTTTGGCCTCAACCATCCGGCAGAATGTTAATACATGAAACGCATATCCCAATACTCCACCTATGCATGTCACCCATGCAAGAGTATGGATTCTTCTGTACAAAAGGATCTGAGCCGCTCTAGACACAGTTTCTCTCGTCAAGAGAAAGATGCATACTATTAATATTACTTAGTAGCGCACCAAAGCTTTAGTCCTTAATCTTGTGGACCTGGCGTTGTGCTGAGTTGCTGACAGATAAATACTGCTTCAGAAATTCACCAAATCACCAGCAGTTCTTACTTAAATCCGACTAACTACTTGATTTGTCCATTTGGTTCACTCTTCTCTCAACTAGCTCACCTTTGGTGATTAAATCTCTTGAGTGGCTACCGTCACATATCAGCCAAATCCTTGGGCTTTTCCAATGACTCATTCATTTTCCACGGTAGTGGGATATTCGCAGATATGGGTGACTGTGTTACTCAGGAGTATAACCACCGCATGCTGAAATAGTTGCAAAATTGGTCGTTTTTACTCGCATCTAACGGGATCACCTGTTGGCACTACTAAAATTCACCGGATGGCACTTGGAAACTACCTTTGGTGCAACACGGGAGTATCTACCACACTTGTACCGGCAAGGGTCGCTAGACCATGTCTCCCGCATTACCTCGACCGTCTTCCTCGCGCTGCAACAGATTGGGCAAAAACATGACGCGGCCGCTTTCTGACGCGGTGACACAACGATATGAACCTTTTGACCAAGCGACTTGCTCAGGCTGGAGCGTGCCGTCTTCGAGGATGCCGACCTTTGGATGTGCCACCTCGGGGCTTAGGAGACCTTACCACACATTGAGAAGTCGCGCAGACAGCGGCGTTGCCACATTCCGTTTCTTTCATCTTGCTGTTAATATTCCCCGTTGATTAATTTTACTAGCTTTCTTCTTAACTCCGATGTCCAGCTATCCTAACTTCGTTCTGCTTCACTTTACCTGAATATACTCTCTTTCTTTCCTACTCACTTCGTCCTCAGGCATATACATTGCTCGACCATCCAGCGTTTGAGGACCTCTTATGTGATTTGGATCTCTGGCGAATCGAACGCGAGCATCCTGGCGTTGTCGAAGCCGATAGCCCTGAATCTCGACACCTTCCAGAAACGAGCACACCGAGCAACAGCACAGTGGTTGAAATCGACTACCAGTTGGTCGCCAACTTGCTCAATCACTTGTTGGAATTCTTGTCGGTGCCAGCGAACCATCGTAAGCGGTCGACGGTGAACATCCCATCCCAACAACTTCCTCCGTCTTCCTCCTCCGGGACGAGCGATGCCTCACAGGTAAGCCTTCCTTTCGTACAAGTCTCGTTCCTTGCACACGTGTCTACGTGTGTAAACCCTTTGTTTTGCGTAACCTATCGCTGTACCTCTAGGCCGAACACGCTGCTGAAAGCTGGTATCTGTTTACAGCCACTATTATGACACTGTGGTAGTCTATAACCTATCCCTCTTCTGACGTCTCTTTCTTCGTTCACAACGCCATCCATCGCTGTTTCAATTACATCTTTCCCATAACACCGGCGTCCACCTTTCGTCTTCTTGATCAGACTCCACGAGAATGACCTCATCAACACTAATCAAAATTTCAACTTTACTATGGCTTTGGCCTTCACTGACACAATCGCCGCATACTCCATTTGGCTCGACGGTTTGAAGAAAGAGAAATGGCGACAATCTGTGTTGCTCAGTGAGGGCAAGCCTCAGTGGATCGACCACCTGTGCGCACCTCGCGCTAACAATAATTAAAATATGCGTTTTGTCTCGTGCACTTCACATCTCGACGGTAGTTCTAAGGGTGTTTTTCATTCTTTTGTTCGAGTCGCAGTTCCACTATTGGTACTTAAGAAGTGGGCAAAGTCAGTCCTGAAGTGAAATGTTTGAAGCAACCGGCCTGATTTTTGTCCGTTTCAATGTAGTTCGCGATCGAAACTGCGACTGCTTGCCAACATTCATTCACACAACCAGCATCTTATTGCGCTAATCTAGTGTGCGAAAGGAGTTACTAATTGTGCCAGGTATCATCAACCATACGCATTGGCTCTGACCATCACCCTCTCTTCCCATCCACAAACTACCTCCTTGAGGTTTCGTGGCGCACCTTGCTTCTCCACCTCCTCCCAGCGCGCATACATCTGCGGCTTCCAAACCTTCATCCTCTGTTGGGGTGTTGTTTTGATCCGTTACTGTCCTTTTTCTATTTCCTATTGATACTTGGCGCAGTAGCACCTACTTTTGGCCCACCACATCGTGAAACTCGATGCTTAGTCCATAATATTCGTGCCCTCTATTGCTTGAGAGGTTCAGTCGTCATATTATCAAAGTATCAACCAGTAACCATTACTTGCTTAGCTTGAGCCCCGAAGTAGGAAAGTACACCACCTGAGTAATGCAAGCAATCACGAATCCGGACATTGAGTAGGTAGGACGCGGATGACGTCCAACATTGGTGCACTTGCTCTTTCTCTCTGGCCAATCTGAGCCTCTACGATACGCTGTGTGTGCAGCCAGCACTTCAGACAATCTTGTCGTGCATTTTTATTGAATACTTTCTTACGAAGCGATTTCGTTTCGATAAACTGTGTGCAACTGCGAATCACATGTTCGTTTGTGGAGTCTGGTTGTCTGTCCGGAGTAGTGGAAAGTGCTGTGGATCCTCTTTGGACGCAGTGATCAATGACCGATGCATGCAGATTGTCATCAGCCACCAATCTAACGGTTTGCATCAATGAGCTTTGTAAAGTCCCGGTTGCTGTCCGTTGACTGCGATAGTTCCAGCTCTTTGAATCCCCCAAGTGCAGCCTCTTGTCACCATAGTGCCGGTGTTTAGTTATTACTTACTGTTCGATGTGGTACACTTGCTTCAGTACTGGAACTACGAACATCTTAACCGCATCATGTCGCATAGGCAGAGAAGAGCAGTGCTCTATCATACGGCAGTTTGTTAGTCGTCTGATCGTACGTCCTAGGCGTTTTGCCACACTACGTACAAATGGGATGATTAAGACTAACGTCTAGGCCTGAAGATTGATGTTCTCAAAAGGGCAGTAGTATTCTGGACGTAAGTCAAAGATACCAGGTTGTTCCCTTAGCGATCGTTATTTTTAGCGTGTTTACGCATAGTTGCCATCTCTTATCGCTCTATGTGGGTTGCGGACTTGTTCACAGCTTGTCCTCATGTGTGCTTGAGGCTACAGACGATCTCACCCTGATTGTCCACCATGGTAGTTGCGCTCTGGCAAACTGGTGTGTTTCCCTACGCGCCTGACAACTACCTACCGTTCCCCCAATCTGAGTCAGCTGTTCTATCCAATTTCGTTGCCGCGGAGTTGCCACTCTATTACGCTTAATTCTGGGCTTTTGCAAATCTTTCCATTCCCTCGTTCATCTGGTCAAGCTGTATAGTTCTCGGGGCGCTACAATGCACTTCATTCTCATCATCTTTACGCGCTCCGCGTGCATGATTCTCACCTACTGCTTCCGCCGAATCCCATATCGCCATCATTAGCTTGTTTTGCATTTCAAATAATGCATATATATATATATATATATATATATATATATATATATATATATATATATACCATGCTGAGGCTGTTGTTGCGTTCCTGATGCTTCTTCACCGCAGTTGGCCTAAACCAACTTACACTTAAACTAGGTCTGCTTACGTTGGATACATTTCATTCCACTTTATTTGGTTTGTTTCGCCTACTTGAATAATCTTCTATTAACTGGCCACGTTGCTTACGCTGATTGCGTTTATCTTCGGTAACTTTGTTGCGTTTGTAGCAATTTTAAGTAACTTGTGGACATTCTTTCCTTCTCGCGGATTTATTGCTAACAAACTTCATATGGTAATTTCGCGAAGAGTTATGCCACCGTATCTGTATGCATTATTGGATTTATTTTACTTCATCTTGTCGTTTCAAATGATTGGCTGTTGTTTGACATCCCTAGTGTGGCTGCGCTTGATATGCCTGTTGACAAGGTGCTTACCTCTCTATTACCCACTACCTCGTCCATACTGGCTCTAGGAGACAGTTGGTCGTTGCTGGAGGGGACGGGGTGCACGGTCCTTGTGACCGTGCTAGGCTCGAAGAGTGGTTCCATGCACTCAGTGTGGAGCGGACTACGGTCCAACCACCGCCTTGTGTGCGCTTGATTCCCCAAATACAGTGTGCTTGTGTTCGCCTGTGAAGGAGTGTGGGCCGGCTCCGTTGATGAAACGTGTCTCCGATGCACATGCCTCTCGGTCTTATTCCCTCGGCTTTACACTGGGGTGTGTGGATGGAGCTGTGGGTGGTGCAGCGCAAGCCATCCATGGTCCCTCTGTAAGCGCAGGCTTCCTGTGTCTGGCCACAGTGACAGGCAAATCCGAAACCGGGTGCCGCTAACCAAATATAGTTATGAAAATGGATCCTCCGTCGTTGCTTATCATCGAAATTCCTCTGCTTTCTTTATCAGGAAGCGCGTTGTTTTGTTTCAAGTCTGAATAACCCAATGAGTTCACTTATTGGATCTTTTTGCCGTTGTTCTTTTTCTAGCATTCTGGTACATATCGTAAAAGTGTTTTCCATGTATCCGCACCGAATACTCTTGATGTGATGTACTGCACCCTTTATCATGTTTACTGTCTTTCGCATACTTCCATCTATTGCTTTAACCAATGGTTGTTTTGTGTACCAGTTTGTGACTGGACACTAGACTCGCCGTAAACTTTCGTAACTATCATTTTGTCGCTTACTTGATTTGGTCACGCCATATATAGTAATGGTTGATCACCGCTCCCTGCGTTTAGCGACCTCCGCTTGCTGCGTTTTCAGGATTCACCGGCATATTTAATTTACTTTGTGGAACTTTCGGCACCATTCAGTGTGATTTCTGAATTTACACTTTCTGGATCATATTTTCTGTGATATCTTTCCAATATTGTGTCACGTCACTTTTACGACATACTTCCAAAATGCCGAGGAAATCACTTGTGGTTCTTGTTCGACAATTGTTGGAAATAAGGCAATTGTCTTTACGCGCTTAGATTGCTGTGCTAGACCTGAAATTTCGTGTGCTAGATTATCTGCTCATCCCCATGGTCTTTTCCGTTCAAATCAATATTTCATTCGGATTTTATGCAACAACTGCCGAAGTCTAAAGCAACCAGAGAGATGTATAATGTCCACCGATGCAGCTCGTGACCAAAGGCATTTAACCGTGAACAGTTCTAGATTTACCGTCCAGCAAACTAGCCTAGAATCCACCCAAGGTTCAACCCAGCCTTCCTTCCATTCTTCTTCTCCTGATAATACATTACATCGCAATCCTAATTTTCCCAGAAGCACCATACCTGCTGAGGGTAGTGATTCACTGACTTTGTGCTCTGCTAGCTTTGAAGAAGCAAACGAATGTCTAACGGCTGAGGAGCCATGATAAACTTGACAACAGAAGCCACGAAACGAAGGGAAACTTCCGGCTACGGACCAACAATAGGCCGGGGGCAAGCAAAGCTCAAGGTAGCCATCCTTCCGCAGGAACCACGTCGATTGACAAAAAGCGACCGACTCCACTTCTTTTCCACGCAACTGACTCCAGTTATCTAAGCCCGTAGGCACACTATGGTGATGATGTAGAGTTTTTTTGCAGAATCTGGTTGACAGACTCCTCGAGGTGGGTGAGGACGGAGTGAAACTGAAGCAAGTCATCCTCCTCGGCAAAAGAATTGCTGAAAAGCACCGGCTTATGCGGGTAACTTTTGCTGACGAGGCCACCCCGATGCTAATACTGTGTCCGCTGGGTAGGCTGAGGAGCCAAAGGGTGCATATTCGTCCGGATTTGATTCCACCTGACCGTGAGCGTCCCAGCTGGGCTGTCATCGAGCTAAAGCAGCGAACTGGGGAAGAAGAAACCAACCGACATATTGCCAATTTTTCTGGTGTTTACAACGCGAACGCGAATTTGGATACATCGGTCGCTCACGCCGTGGTAGTTCCTACCGCGGCCTGCGTATACTTTTCACCTAACTCTGCGGTTTCATGAAGAAGCGCGATTAGCTATGTCGCTTCGTTGTTTTCAAGCGAATAGATGTAGTGGGAATCGCATTGGCTATTTCCTCAAACGTTAATTACATCCTGTATCGAGCGTTGTGCTGCTCACCAAGGGTCGCCTTATCTGCTGCGGATAGTCAAAAACTCACTGCTGCTGGTACCTCCCTTCTTTCTTTTCCACTTGTTTCTCTTATTCCCATCCCAACCCCCATTACCAACCTATCTCCTATTATTCCCAACTTAATTGACATCAGTCGTAATGCCACTGGAGTCGAATCATCTGCAGCTACCTTCCCGCATCACCCGCTAGACGCCTATCGGCAACGCTCCCTTATAAAGCCACGCTGTCCCGTCTCCCTGGCTGCGTTCAACGTTCGCACTTAAATGGACCAACAGGCTACACTCACACGCATGTTAGTCTCACCGTGTATTGACGTGTGTTGCGTATCTGAAACCTGGATCAATGACTCGTATGGAGATGATGCATCCTGCTTGTCCTCTCACTAATGGTTGCACGCATCCGGAAACACTGATGCGGCAACCTCTGGTCAACCTTGGGTAAGTATTTACTCAGTTCTAAGACGGAGTCATCGTTGGTTGATTGGACTCCCATAAACAGCCGTTTGTGTACAGTCCGTTTGACAACGTCGACCAAGATTGATTCACGAAGTAGAATAAGACGCCGTTTTCTTGCGGTTTCCGCTTACGCTCCTATCGATTGCAGTTCTGATGCTGCCAAGGACACACTTTACCACAAACTGAACACGCTACTAAGCAGTGCTACCAATTCAGATATCATAATACTTGCAGGAGATAGGAATGCACAAGTAGGTTGCCTGGGCTCTTCAGAAGCTCAGCTAGGTGGTATATATGGGCTTAACTCTGACTGTATGGTCAACAGCGAGCGTCCCTTGCAACTATGTGGAGCACCAGCTATTCCTTAGTAGCACTGCTTTCAGACACAGTGGGCGCCGAAGTGCCACTTGGCCAGCGATGGACACAAACAGATCACATTGCCTTAAGTTCAAAGTGGCGTGGTTCCATGCTGGATTACCGCTCATTCTGGAGTGTTTGCGTCGACACTCATCATGTCTTGGTACGCTGTCGTATTTCCCTGAACTTTACCGGGAGGCGCACCAAGCGTCTCCCCCGATTGGCAACTGAGAACTTATCTCAGCTCTCGGTCAGGCAAGCCTACTATGCTGCACTGCGTACCGAACTTTCGCTCCCTTCTTCTAATGACACCAAGCTTCACTGGAATAGGATCTCGGCCGCCATGCACGTCTCAGGAGTATCTGCTTGTGGTACTGTCCGTCGTCACGGCACCAGTAATTTTATATCCGAGAGCTCGGTGAATCTGTTGGAATGCAGAAGAAACCTCTCGGCTCGTTCTGAGCACAATGTAACCAGACGGACTATTAGGCGCGAACTAAAGTAGAGCTTCCATGTTGACAAGGAAGCCTAGTGTACCAGTCGGACTCAAAAAATGGAGGAGGCGGGAGCAGTAGGGAACTGTCGGAAAGTCTTCTAGCTAATCCGCTCAACGAGTCCCAGGAAAGCAGGCGTCAGTGAGACATTCTGAGACAGCGCGGGTACTCTGAGTCACTATAAGGAGCGTTTTGTGGGACGTTGGGCGGAACACTTTTCAGTTAACCTCCTGTTTCCAGCTACGTTCCTACCCAACTGAAACATGAGCCATGGACGGTTAGTTTAAAGCCTCCATCGCGGAAGTCGAGGACCCAAACGTGATCACAGCCCACAATTGTTTTTATGTTGCTGGCACGGATTTCCCTGCATCCGCACTATTCGACTATGAGAGGTGAGGTCCTCTGCAAAGCACTAACCTCACTGTTCGAACATGTATGGAAGTAGCAAACCATCCCGGCTAATTGGAGCGAATCGATTCTAGTGGCCAAATACATGAAGGTCAGTCGCACTGACTGTTTTACCCACAGGAGTACTAGCCTAACGCCAGTTGTGAAAAAGTTACTGGTCTCGATTCTCGTTCGTCGCCTCACTGTGGAACAGGAATCTCGGATTAAGGAAGGTCAGGCCGGTTTCCGCCCAGGACATGGCTATTTAGACCACATATTCACTATGCGACGTGCTAGAGCAGCGCCACGCATACTGCAAGCCGATAACATCTGTGTTCCCCGATTTCAAGAGTGGGTTAAATTCAGTCGATCAATGTATTCTGTTCGAAATACTTGCTCGGAAGGGTGTTCCTATGAAATATGTGAACGTCTTACGTGCTCTGTACTCGAACACTACAGGCCACTTCAGCGTCTACGGTGACCTGTCAGATAGCTTTTCGACCACAACTGACGTACGTCAGGGTTGTCCAATTTCCCCAATTCTGTCCAACTTTGTCGTGGACTGCATCATGGTGGGTTCACTTGCGGAATCTCACGATGCATGCGTTAAAGTTCTGCCCAGTGAAATATTAGTTGATCTTGATTATGCAGAAAAAATCGTCTTGCTCTTTAGCGAGGTTGGGACGGCGTAATCAACCCTGAGTAGCTTGTGTAGAGTGGTTCCATTATTTGGTATGCGCGTCGCACCTTCAAAGTGTAATGTGTTTGTACAGGACCACTAGCCACTCGATGATCCATTGACACTAGATAGTGGGGAACTCAAGGTAGTAGGTCAATTCACTTACCTTTGCGGCTGTATCAGCAACGATAGTTATATACCTACTGAGATCCCTCCACGTATTACGAAAGCCGGAACAGTCTTTTTGGATCTGCGACACCTTTAACGACAGAAAGCAGTTCCCCTCCGTTTGAAAGGCCGTGTATACAAGGTCACAGTGAGGGCCGTCCTGCTCTATGGGAGTGAGACTTTGGCCCTTCCATCTGATGATCTGAGGCGCCTTCGTCTGTGATCATCGCTGTCTGCGGCGCATTGCTGGTGTCGGATGGCACCAGCGTGTTCGCAACGGTGGTGTGCGTAAGAGAGTGCTAGGAAATGATGCTCACTCTGCTTCATTAGAACTCTGGTATCTATGAGTAAGTTGCGTTGCCTTGGCACTTACTATGTGTGCTCGGTCATCACTTACCGAGAAGGGCCTTGTTCAGCCTGGCAGATGTTGGGTAGCGCAAGGCTTGAGGTGGACAAAAGTTGACTTGGCAGCGGGAAATGAAGTCACTGACTACCAAACTTGGTCCTGTCGGTCGGTCTCACCTTCCGAGCTGGAGTCCACGTAACTGGCATTGTGCTTGGCTCGAGACTTTACAAGGCATGGCTCGCAGTCGGCACCATTTTAGTGTCTGCTGCCTGTTTAAAGTGTGTTAGGTGCTGAGTTATTTGCAGAGTAATAGCTGATTATGACGTGGAGCGGTGAAAGCCGCTAGGAACTCTTATCGCCGGTTGCGCCTTATCTTTACACGATAGCCAGCTCTCTGTGATGGCATTTTGTTGTCAAGGTGTAGGCGCCTTGACCCTGAATATTTGTTTAGGGCATTAAGGTTTTCGAGTAAGTCCGCTTTCTCTCCCTCTTATTATTCTCCGTTCCGTAGGTCTTTATGGCTGTATGGCTGCGATGCCTCAGTCCAATTGGCTGATGTACTGCTGTTGATGATGATGAGTGACGTTGTTGTACCTTGGGATACTCAACTAGGACTTTGAGCTTAGTGGCTCTCATGCTTCCGCTGTGATGGACTGTTGAATGTCCGCAATGGCATATTGCTCTGCATCCAGTCTTCTCTGTGTGGGGGACTTGTGAGCGCTCATCGAGAAAAGGATGGCCTATGTGAGCAGCTCTGATGCTTGATTCCTCTCAAACGCGCGGAGAGCTGCTCGCTGCTGCATTTTCCCGCAGTCGCCTGAGCCGTTATTCAAATTGGGTTTCACATCTCCCACGAACCCCATTGATTCGCTCCCATTTTCTATTTATTCTGCTTTAAACTGTCATCGAATATGCTAGCCTGAAGTTGAACTTATCACTGGATATTTTGATGTAGAAGCAAAGTTCGCTGAACTAGTGGTTGGTTTCAATTGGAGCAGCAGCACACATCCTCCAATGGACGCGCATAACACCGCGCTCAACTCCACCGTACTTAGACTTGATGTTAACCAGCTGTGAGTAACATGTGTACGACATGTGTATGCTGGAGCTTATGATAGCAAACGACCACTCATTTCGTATTACAACGTGGAGCTGCCGGTGCAATGATCCCACGCAATACAGCGAGCTTACAGCTAGTGGAAGGCTAATTTCCCCTGCCTGACTTGAGCGGTCATCCAATTGGATTAGTCTCTGCCGCAGTCCGCATATGTTGATGCTTGCTGGTTAGACATAAAGAATGGAGTAAACTCATTGTGTAGCCGGTTTATGCCTCTAAAATATGAGAAAGTCTGACCAGTCAAATCACACTGGTCCCACAAGGAATATAGCAAATTTGCTCGGCGTGGCGCAGACTGTAGGGCAAAGTTATTCTCTGTGACTTGTTTCACGACTACGAGGTATATACTAAGCAGTGAAGCATTTGCGACAATGCAGAAAACGAGCAAGCGTCTGCAGTTCGAAGAGCAGCCCCGAAGACAATTGTTGCGTAGGTAAAGCGACATCTGAAGCCGGTATGTGAGCTACTGATGATAGCGGACAAGTCCATAGCCACCTGCCCGACAGGCTTTCTTCGTCCCGTCTCGTCTTCCAAGCTACGGTGCTGGGGCCTACATTGTTCCTGATTTATACCAACGATCTACCTCCGCTTCTTCGGTCTCCTTGTGCCTTGTTTGCAGACTACCTGAAAAGGTGCAAAGTGATTAGCACATCCGATGACTGCGGCTTACTACAACAAGACCTCAACCACCTTTCCATCTGGTCTGCAGAAGTCTGCCTCTCGGTCAACCCATTCAAATCTGTATTCGATAGCCTAGGGAAGGGTGGTGACGGCCTAACCTACACTGTTGATGGTCAACTGCTACATCCCACATCTTCCGTGATGGACCTGAACGTAATCTTACGTTGTGATGTGAGGTCGGTGTACAACAGGAACAGGCTACACCGAAACGGACTGCGTATGCTCTGGGCTCTCAAACGTAGTTTTTTCATCTGGTCTAAAGTGGTTGCCACTCGTATATTCTCCTCCATATTCAGTCCAAGGCTTGAGTGCGACACGCCTGGGAAGATAGTTTCCCATTCCGTCTGTTTGGAACGCAAGTGGTAAATGTCCGGAACGGTTTACCGAAACATATACTGAAATCGAACGCATTGCGGTAGTTCAAACGATCGTTGAATGTGCATTTCTCAAATGTTAGCTTCCCAGAATAATTACCGGCAGACGTCTCACATTTTTGAGTCCTTATCTATTGAGTTGAACAATTTTTTAACGAAATTGCTTGATAACGTGAAAAGCGATCAGGGTATCGGCACATCATAGATATACTTTGTTTCTCAATAATGATTTTGTTTATATTTCGATGAAATTGTGCAGGTTCAAATTTCTGTTTGCTCCCACAATGCGTTCCACTACGGACTCAGTTTACCCATCACTTGCGATAGGGATTCGCTCTCACGATTTCTCTGTCGCTCTTCATCTCTCCAATGTATAACACCACATCTGCACCATTTTTGTGTTCATTCCAGCCGCTCCATCCAGTTTGGACTCTGCTGTTCGATCGGGTACTTTATCTCCTCCTAAATGCTCACGCGCCCTGTCCACGCTCATCCATGCACGGTATGCAGTGTCGTCTCGGTTTACATACCGCATCGCAATCAAGCGCAGTGATGCTCATCAACGGACGTGCCGCCTTTGTGGACGCGGCCATGAGCTACTTTCAATCGTACCTCTCCCACTGGGTGTCTCGCCAGTGTTTACTACAGTGAGTTTTCTGTCCACCTTTCTTCACCAGGTATCTCAACGTCCGGTTGGCACACCATAGCGTTGAGAGTATCAGCAAGGATCCTGGTACTCCCACGCCTAGATAGTACGTAACCAGTGGCGACGACTCACTCTTCTACTGCTCCTACCACTTTCATGTACTCAGCACTATCCAATCTGATCTGCATAATAACCATCGGCTTGGCGTGGGAAGTTTATTCTATTGGTGATCAACCTTTTATTCTGCGTATCAGTGGAAGACCGACTTTTTTCTGCTTCAGAGTAAGCCGCTTGACCACCTTCTCCCCCCCTTCACTTAAACTGGTGCTTTATAGGACGATGATCATCATGCAGTTCAAGACAAATTTGCACTACTGTATATTCCCCATAGGAACAAACTACCATCGAGCGCTTTTCATCCCATCGCACCTTCCATTCTACTGTCTTTTCAGTAGACCACGTATCAGGTGTCTTACACCGCTATCGTGGTGCCTGGTATAAATAAACGAGCAGATACATACATAAACTTACTCTGCACATTGTGAGACACGCCATTCAAAGCATGATCATCGAATTACGGTCTTGTACAAAACACTAAGCCTAGGGTGATTAGGAAAATGTGCAGAGAACATACCGATTCCTAACATGGACATAGAAAGGAAGGACACCTGGATTAAAATCAAGTGCACGGTCTAGGAATAAAATTACTGGGTACAATCGATATAAAAACTCTAAGGTAGAATTGAGATGACAAGGAACAATGGCCAATGCAGATAAAGGCAAAGAGGGAAAAAAGAGTCAAGGTCAAGTGAAGTGACACGCTCATCCGTGGAACCGTCTCCATATGACCCACATTCATGTAGGTTGGTCCCTCGATGGGCTACACCAGCACCTCCACACCCAATTTGGCCATGTGCCAACGTGGTTTAAAACCAGGCTAGCCGTCGCCGATTTTCCTATTCATTCCGGTTATTTTTTCATAAGTTATCCAGTAAATCCAGTCAGCTTATTCACCGTTCATTATTTTTTTGGTGGGCATGATAAGGAAATTCACCTGATATGGTGGCATGCGCTACACAGTTTGAATTCATCGGGTCAGAGCGCACGGTTGTCTCCCTCGTGCTTAATCTATAGAATTCTTCCGCATCCACTAACAATTGCGGTAGATCGTCGTCTAGTTCTGTGCAGTTTTATGGATTCCGGTTCACAGGTAAGGGGACCGCGCAATTAATAGGGCCGTGCAGCTTAACTGGGACTTCTGTGCTGAAATTGGTTATAGCTGTGCTACCATTTCGCATACATATGACCTGCTGATTTGCATTGGGTTTTGCCTCACTAATCCGAATCGCTTACCCATGTGTCCTCCCGATGCACCTTTTTCCTTAGTGTGTGTCCCTGGGGCGCTTTCACACGTGACCACACATTCATGAGTAGTGGTTTTCGTCTTGATGATTTGTGGGGTGACTCCCTGGTAATCGAGCTTCTCGTCCTGCTCACTTGCCTCTTGGTCCCACTCCTTGTGGTTTTATCACAGTATTGGAGATCACCTCTAGTCCGTGTATAGGCCTCAGTCATGGGTTACGAATTAGATTCTTGTTATTATTATTATTATTATTATTATTATTATTGTTCATTTCGTATCATCTTTGAGCGACAAGGGAGGTAGGATCTAAACCAAGTGAGCATTCGGTCCCCTGCACCGTCGGTCTGAAGTTTGACCAGAAGATGGCTATGAGGTTCACCATCGAAGGCCTTGTATATGCCGCGAATAAACGCGATGGTGTGTATTAATAAGCTGCCTACTCGCCCTAATGAAATCTATGGTCATTATTGAGCATTACACCTCCCCCTGATTATCATCAGTTCAGGCATTTAAACATTTCGTTTCGATCCTGGAACCTGGTGCGGTGTGTGGAAATTTTTTGTAGCTCGCTTTGCGAATTATCTATCCGGGGAGCGTATCGCAATCGAATAGGATATGGAGCGGCTGTTATTTGCTGCAACTGTGCAATATAATTCAACTCACGTGCCCCCCATTCATTTTCGACGGAACAACACGCATTTCAATCCACTTACTCTATGATTTTGGATTTTCGGCATCCACAAACTTTCACGATGTTGCCCCGAATCAGCTGACGATGTCATCGATGTCACTGGATACTGATTGATCTTTGAATTGCCTGAGACATCAATTACGGTGAATTGTTAACTCAACAAGAAAGTCACAAACATACTGTACGAACAGCCGTTAGAGCGTAGATTGCGTATGTTTCCGTTTCCCCTCACTTCCATATTTCTCCTTGCCAACATCTTCTGGTTGGTTGGCAGCATCCCGTTTCGGATTTGCCTGTCACTGTGGCCAGCCACAGGTCGCCTGCGCCTACAGAGGGACCATGGATGGCTTGCGCTGCACCACCCACAGCTCCATCCACACACACCATATCCAGTGTAAACCCGAAGGAATAAGACCGAGAGGCATGTGTATGGGAGCCACGTTTCATCAACGGAGCCGGCCCACCCTCCTTCACAGGCAAACACAAGCACGCTGTATTTGGGAATCAAGCGCACACAAGGCGGTGGCTGGACCGTAGTCCGCTCCACACTGAGTGCATGGAACCACTCTTCGAGCCTAGCACGGCCACAAGGACCGTGCACCCCGTCCCCTCCAGCAACGACCAACTGTTTCCTGGAGCCAGTATGGACGAGGTAGTGGGTAATAGACAGGTAGGCACCTTGTCAACATGCACACCAATCGCAGCCACACCTGGGATGTCAAACAACAGCGAATCATTCAAAATGCCGATATCGAATAAAGTAAACGCCTATGGCGACATAAATACTCGATAAATGAGCACATGGAAGAAATTGGTTAAATGTGAATACGCGATAAGTTCAAAATGTCCGAAAGTTATTTTTAAAAATATCACGCAATAAAATTACGCAATTTTACCACAGTTTGCGTGAGCGACGTGTGCAAGTAAGGAGAAGATTATCAAGTAGGCAGAAGAAAAATAAAATAAAATGTAATCAATTTTATCCACATTAAAAGACTTAGTTTATGTGTAAGTTGGTTTAGCCCAACTGGTACATCCATAACAATGGTATGTCTGCTGAGAAGGTACCCATTCGCATTCAAAATGCCTATTTCTACGTGGTTTGCTTTGAAACTGATTTTGAAAAAATCTGCTAGCTTATCCTGAGCCAGGGTCGTTCTCATCAACCAAATGTTAAATCACATGGTTACTTGGTAGACGATTACGCGCCACCTCTGTAATGCGACCGGCACACAGGTTGGATTGACACGCGGTAGATTACAGTCATAAGTTTACAACTTCTTTCGGTTTACCATAGCCCAGTTCGTCTTCCATTCTATCTTCTTGCTTTTGTGCAACTCGGATACGCATTTTAAACCGCAACTTATACGCCGCGATCTAGCTTCTATCCAAATTTTCACTTCACAGTCTTGGTCAGTTGATGTCTTGGACACTCCCAACGCCAGACTCTGATGAAAGTGACGTTCCACTGGATGGGCACTCGATGTGCAATGAACTTCGACCGGCAGGTAAGGTACTTCCTATCCGCTGCGCTACATTTCACCTCGTTCGCTTTTTTCAACGGACCCTAGATTTTCCCGTCTCATCCGTGGGAAATATCTGGTGAACCTGCACGAATTATCGAGCACGTCTTAATCCCAAACCTTGCGTGACACGCCTACTCCGTCGTGACCAATATAATCAGAAACTCTATGCGCTCCATCGATCTCTCAAATCGATCCGTATATGCTCATCACCTGTTTTGTCAAGGTATCTAACTTAGCTAGAACCGGTTTGTATTTCTTTTTCACACGTATTTTGTCACGTAAATACGAGGACTTTGTGTAGTGTGGTTTGTGACCTGACGAAAATGCATGATAAAAACGGAGCAAGTTCGTTTACGGAAAATTCTTCCGTAGATATTCTCCGATAAAGTATAGAACATGATTCGCTGTTTGCGATATGAAAAATTTTCTCGGCACTCGTGTGGAAAACTGTGCGTTGCTAATTCCACTCTAGATATCATCTTAGTATGCGTGACCAGGATGAATAATATTAGAAATTCTATTTCCTCTTGCAAGCCTGCATCTGATTCGACTCTTTATCTGTCGAGTTGATTGTCGCCCACTGCGTTGGTTGTAACTCCGTGTCAAACTGACTTGCAAGGGATTGAGCCTTTTCGCTTCGATTTATCTGACCGCGGGGAGAGTCATTTATTATTCCCCACCCCGATGGACAATGCGTGAAGATGGTCACAAACCTGGCATTAAAATTAATTACACGATACACTATTGACAACGCAACACGTGGCCGTTTCTTCTAACTGGATGCTTATTCGACGGAATGTTGAGCTGTGATTCCCCCACACACAGAAGAGTAGGTTTCTCGTGTGTGGACTAAACTACGCGATGGGTAGCAATAACAATTTTCTGCTTTCGTATTCTGATTTTGCAACACTTTCCGCTGATGGCTATCGTAGAGTACTGCTAAATCGTCCGGCTTGTACTTTCGGAATTGTCATCCATCCTCTTGAACTTCGCAGTTAATGAGATTATGCAAACGGCATTCGCTGGACACGACCTACAAGGTGCGGAGCTACTTCCTGGTGAACGACTTCTTGGCTTGGAGTATGCGGACAACATTGTCCTCATATGTAACAGCTCCCAAACGTGCCAGACTGCACTGAACTGACTAGCATTGGCTGTCAATCGTTTTGGGCTATGCTTTGCTCCATAGAAATGCAGGTTCTGCAGAATTGGCAGAGACCCACCCTTGTGCTAACGCTTTGTAGTGATCAGCTATTAGTCGTTCTGGTATTCAATTACCTGGGCAACTACATTAGCCCCCGTGGCATCGAAGATGAGGTTACGAATCGTATAGCAAAAGCTCGAGATGCTTTTGTCAATCTCCACCACCTGTGGCACAGCCGCTACATGACTCTCTCCCTGAAGAGCGGAGTTTATAATGCAGTCATCCGTTCAACCCTATTATACGGTTGTGAAACCTGGCTTATCAGGTCGACACATAAAGGGGCTCGTCACATTCGATCATCGCTTCCTTCTCAGCTTAGCTGATGTCTGGTGGGAACACCGCGCGAGTAATGTGCGTGTTCGGCATCGCGTATTTGGTGCAGGAAGAGCGAGTGAACTGCTCAGCACCATTATATCACGCAACAGGCTCCGATGGTTGGGCCACTTGTTGCGCATGCCAGCACACCGACTCCCACAACGTGCATTGTTTGCGCGTTGTGGGTGCGGTTGGAAGAGGAGGAGGGGAGACCAAGCGATGACTTGCTCGAGAAGGATGAAAACCCTCACCTCGAGGATGGCGTCGGTTGGTGCATCCCGACTGCCTGGCTGGGGTCCTAAAGACAATGAACACGTTTGGTTGAACACACACAATGGTGTTGGTGTTGTGCGTTCCTTTGTCCATCCTCCTCCTGCTTAGCCTTCCCTCCAATCACCATCTCATTTGTTAAGCATAATACAACTCTCTTTTTGCGGCACGACAGCCGGCTGTTAGCTCCTCGAAACGATGTCCATCCGTTACTGGAGACTCGGTCGGAGTGCCTCTCTTGTTATTTTTTCTTGTCTTTTGTATTGCGGCACACTAACTGAGGTGTTTTCCACCTGCAGCTAACGTGTATAATGATGATGATGATGCTTTTTAATTGTGACTTTTAAAACTCTTGCTGGTGAGATCTCGCGCGCACCATGCTCTTAAACTTATAGTGGAACGTTAAAGGTGTTAAAAACACCGGAGAATTTTTTGATCCCAGAGATGGAAATTGCTTAAAAATGCGTTAGTGGCACTAATATTTTGTGATTCTTTCTTATCTTCTGAGTACACATCTCAGAGTAGTCCTTAAGTCCTTGAAACATCTGGCTTTGTGTAGTGGCTTCCAAGGGGCTAATATAGACATAATAGTATCCAACCGTTTTTTAGTTCCTGTGAGCAACTCGTATTCAAAATCAGCACTCGTTTCAGTTTCTCCTGCATAGAGCTTTGCCTAAAGGTCCACAAACATTGACTGATCAATTTTATAAAACCACGGTCACATCAGTCATCACTTGTTTGCCACATTTTTTGCCCTATCAAAATTTCCTCAATCAAAACTGTTCAGTGAATTACTTCGGCGATATCAGCTTTATCAGCGTTTTGTTATAACTATTTAATAAAACCCTTTAATGCTTATCCCTACCAGTGATGTGTGTTTGGCGGCCAAAGCTGCATCCTTCCTAGGGAACATGGAACACATTCTTAACCTGGTTACCTCACTCTTCGAATTCACCTTGACTCCATGGTCTGTTCGATACACACGTTACTGGATTGAGACTATTCCCACCATCTAAATTCATGCGTCTCATACTTGAGCCCGTTGTGGCTTGCTGAAGTAAATTCTTGCTTTGTGCTCAAACCCAGTAGTCCGTTAGGCATTGGACGTTGGGGAACATCTTCCATCATCACTCTGTTTTCGGTTGGGATCCTTACTATTGATCTATGTTTGGCGATACTCGTTTCCGCGTTTGACTATCACTATGACTACCTACTACCACGAGAGGCCTGTGCCTACAAAGGGACCATGGGTAGCTTGCGCTGCACCACCCACAGCTCCAACCATACACCCCATATCCAGTGTAAACCCGAAGAAATAAGACCGGGAGGTATGTGTATAGAAGCCACATTTCATCAACGGAGCTGGCCCACACTCCTTCACAGGCAAATACAAGCACGCTGTATTTGGGCATAAAGCGCACACAATGCGGTGGCTGGACCGTAGTCCCCTCCACATTGAGTGCATGAAACCACTCTTCAAGCCTAGCATGACCACAAGGACCGTGCACACCGTCCCCTCCAGCGAAGACCAACTGTTTCCAGGAGCCCGTGTGGACGATGTCGTAGGTACTATACAGGTAGGCACCTTGTTAACATGCACATCAAGCGCAGCCACACTGGAGATATCAAGGAACAGCACATCACTTGAAATGACATGATCAAATAAAGCATATGTCGACAAAACTCTTCGCTAAATTAGCATATGAAGCAAGTTGGTTAGCAATGAATCCGTGATAAGTACGAAACGTCCACAAGTTACTTAAAAATGCTACGAACACAATAAAGTTAACGAAGACTACCACAAGTGGTGTCAGCAAGGTGGCCAATTAATAGATTATTCATGTAGGCAGAACAAACCAAATAAAGTGGAATGAAATTTATCCAGCATAAAAAGTCCTAGTTTAAGTGTAAGTTGCTGTTGGAGGTGAAAGTAAAATACAGGTATGCATCTGTAGCCGTTCATGACTGCAGACTTTCGTTCTACCGTGGAGGTTCACCGATGTTTGTTTTAACGCATCATTTCTTCATCCCTATTGGCTATTTGTAGTCGTTGTTTTTGCCTTCAGATCGCAGGCATACTTTGACGCTATCACTCTCACCTTACGTCCTTTGTGTGCACTTGATTGGTTCCCCATTTGTTCCGCTTGTTGGCTTTAATTGTCCGCTTGCTTTCCGCACCCTGGTTGGCTTTCGTGTTTGTGCGTTATGCTATATAAGTAACTGGTTTCCCTATATAAAGGACCCTTGAATCTCTGCCCCTGCTCGTTCGTGTTCTCACTAACGTTAGTGGGTGGAAGCAGTCGCGGGGCTCCGACACAACAGTTGCTTTAGCCCAACTGCGATGAAGAAGCATCATGAAAGTAGCATTAACCTCAGCATGAGGCAAACGTACATGGTTGGCGGCATCCGGTTTCGGATTTGTCTGTCACTGTAGCCAACCACAGGACACCTGCGCTTACAAAGGAATCATGGTTAGCTTGCTCTGCACCACCCACAGCTCCATCCACACACCCCATATCCAGTGTGGGCCCGATGGAATAAGACCGGGAGGCATGTGTGTGCTAAGCACGATTGATTCAGAACCGGTCCACACTCCTTCCACATGTATTGCAGCAGTATTCTTGCCTATTTACTTGGGAATTATGCGTATCAGACTCACACTAGGCGATGGATGGGCCGTAACCCGTTCCACACTGGCTGCATGGAGCCACTCTTTGAGCCTAACACCGTCCCCCTCCGGTAAGGATTCACATTCACCTGGCACCAGTAATCGAGGTGGAGAATGCTAGACAGGTAGGCATCTTGTCAGTATTCACATCAAGGACTGTCACACCGGGGATATCAATCAATACCGAACATCTGTAATACACGGAACTCAACACGGAGGTACACGTACAGACCAGTTGCAACGATGATGTAGCCCACGTACCACAGCAGCCGTCTTATTTAGCCTGGGTTAGTAGATTGAACCGGGAGCAGCGTTCTTGCCAAGCGCTACGCTGATGATGATTGCATATTTGGCTCACTGGTCTTCTCTTCTATGTTAGCCCAGCGTGTCGACGCTGGTGGCTTACTAAGCTCTGTTGGCTCAGGCACTCACAGCCGCGTGTGCTACAACACAGTACCCTCGACGTCAATGGGCTACACAGCATTGGCGCCTATCGCTTCCACAACCGACGTTTCTTTCTTGCACCTGAGCACCCGACCTCTTGGTCAGCTCACGCCATTCGCCCTGATCAACTGTCTTTGATTCCCAATACCTGAAATCAACGTTAATTCGTGATAGACTCACGTTGACCCTGTTCTGCTAACGTAACTTCGGTTTTCACACCTGCGGCTTCCCTGCAAGGCATTGATAAGCCAATACGAAAGGTATGCACCCAACTAGCTCTAGCTTCTCTCGAGACTTCTCAATTTAGGCCATGGTATATTATGTTAATTTTTTTAATCCCGTACTATGGGTTCTCGTCTTTCCTATCGTTCGCTTTTTCACAATGACGATGTTCTTGATTCAAACTGGGTCCGCTGCACTTTACACTAGACCAGTGTAGTCTTCCTGCAGCAGACTGGCCCCAGTTTTTGCCTCGCGGTCCATACAACCTTTATTTTTTTTTAATTTCGTTTTTCATCGAATCATCTAGGCAGATATTCCTCTATATCACTACATCTGCGCCTTACCTTCCTTTATCTCACTTCAGACTCGACCGACTGGAGGCAACACCCAATCGAATTACGTAATTGCTGTTTTGAACTGCTTATTCGGCTCATATTGGACTCACCGGCGGTGGGCAGAGAGTGAGTTTCTTCCCAATTCCCACATAAACATGTCCCTCACGCTTTCGCAGCCGTACCACAATGCTCAATTTCACCGTTCCTCTTCTTTAGCCTATGCAACGAACTGGTCACTGCGTTGGGGTTCGATTGGTTCTACTTGTTTTTCCGGTCTCACGTCCATCCCTCCACCGTGGTGCTTGCACTTCACCTCCTCCTATTGGTCCTATTGAATCCCGCCTTTTCTGTGTTCACATGGCCACCTGTTACCGATTGGTCAGTCGGGCTGAACCACACAAGCGCTGGCAAATCGCAGGCCCCCTCCAAGCCTAACCAAGACAGTCATCTTGGATCCGCTGACTCGGCCAGCCGATGCACCCCGGAGACTGACGGGATGGCAGCTTTTCGTCTGGGTTGCCCAGCTGGCCGGTGGTTGCGGGGCTGTGAGCTCCTGTTACGACGACGACATGGTTTGTTATTAGGTCAGTTGTGCAACTCCTTTGCTGAGGCTGATGTTACATTCATGATGCTGCTTCACCGCAGTTGGGCTAAACCAACTTACACTTAAACTAGGTCTTTTTAGTGTGGATAAAATTCATTACATGTTATTTGGTTTGTTCTACGTACTTGATAGTCTTCCCCTTACTTGCACACGTCGCTCACGCAAATTGTGGTAAACTTGCGTAATTTTATCGCGTGGTATTTTTTTAACTAACTTTCGGACATTTTGTACTTATCACGGATTCACTTATAACCAATTTCTTCTATATGTTCATTTAGCGAGTATTTATGTCGTCATATTCGTTTATTTTATTCGATCTCGGCATTTTGAATGATTCGCTGTTGTTTGACATCCCAAGTGTGGCTGCGCTTGATGTGCATGTTGACAAGGGGCCTATCTCTCCATTACCCACTACCTCGTCCATCTGGCTCCAGGAGACAGTTGGTCGTTGCTGGAGGGGATGGGATGCACGGTTCTTATTGTCGTGCTGGGCTCGAAGAGCGGTTCCATGTACTCAGTGTGGAGTGGACTACGGTCCAGCTACGGCCTTGTGTGCACTTGATTCCCCAAATACTGCGTGCTTGTGTTTGTCTGTGAAGGAGTATGGGCTGGCTCCGTTGATGAAACGTGGCTCCCATCCGCATGCCTCCCGGTGTTATTCCTTCGTGTTTACACTGGATATGGGGTGTGTGAATGGAGCTGTGGGTGGTGCAGCGCAAGCCATCCATGGTCCCTCTGTAGGCACAGGCGTCCTGTGGCTGGCCACAGTGACAGGCAAATCCGAAACGGGATGCCGCCAACCATGTACAACTCCGTTGCGTCGTGCTGAGGTTGCGGTTGCATTCATGATGCATGTTCACCGCAATTTGGCTAAATCAACTTACAAATAAAGTAGGTATTTGTAATCCGGATAAATGTCAGTCCACTTTATTTGGTTACTTCAAATCTGTTATTTTGCTGCAAATTCTTTGCCAAATTTCCGCGTTTGCTTTCTCTAAAATTCTATATTCGTTATATGATGATAACCCCGTGTGGCTGCGATTGATGTGAATGTCGACAAGATGCCTACCTGCCTAACACCCTCCACCTCGGCTGCTGGCTCCAGCAGACTGTAAATCGTTGTTGCGGAGCGGGATGCGCGGTCCTCGTGGCCGTGCTAGGCTCAAAGGGTGGTTCCATGCATCTGACTCTGAACGGGCTACGGTCCAGCTACCGCCTTGTGTACCTCTGCTACGTGTGATCCCGCAATTTCCCTGACTAGTGTGTTGTTGTTGCGCACGTTGAAGGAGTGTGGTGGGCTTTGTTGATGAGATGTAGCTCCCATCCACATGCATCCTGGTCTTATTCTTTCGGCTTTGCACCGGATTGGTGGTGTGTGCTTGGAGCTACGTGTGTGGTGCAGCACAAGCCACCCATGATCCCTCTGGAGGCGCAGGGGGCCTGTGGCTGTCCTATGGAGGCCGCCGTGACAGGCAAATCCGGATGCTGCCAACCATGTGCAACTTCAAACTCATCTCCATGTGTCTTTGTGATGTTGTTTTGCTTAGCTAATTTCTCTTCCATCATCCTTCGTGGACTCACGTGCATTTTGCATGTCGACCTTCTTTGGTCACCTGTCCTCACCGGCTGAGCGAACCAGAAAATAAGTGAATATTCGGTCATTTGTATAGTTGTTCATTTATTTATTTGTGGATGTATTTCTTGTTTTTTCCATCTATAAGTGACGTTATGGGGGTTCACTTCAGATTCGTGACTATCGCCTTAGTTTTTGTAGATCTGTGTACTACGTCATGGTGCGACTCAATATTAGTCACTACTTATCACATTTATTCGCCGTATTCCATACGTGGTTCTTCTGAATTGTGCTGGGCACCTACCGGATGGTGTAACCAAATCCCTCCGCGAGCATTCATTTCCAAATTCAATGGATGCTATCCGTATGGATTTATTCCCTCTTACCATTGTATCGTATTAGCGGAAGAATATAGTCGACTTTGTTGTAGGGGTCCCGGATCTGACCAGCGACATATATTCCAGGTGGTTGTTGTGTCGCGTGCGACCGCAAAACAAATACTATGACGAGCCGAAACAGAATTGTATACACGAGAAATCTGTTCCACTTAAATAGGTTACCGTGGTAGTTGAAACAAGCTACGGAAACACGTTTTAGCCAATCATCAGCATAAGAGACACTGAATAACACAGACGAATGGGTAGGAGTAGAAGTAAGAACCAATCACGAGTGTGCGGGCAATCGGTGTTGGTGGAACTGGGACCCTGAATTGACATCCACTACGAACGACGTGTGCCAGCCAATCAAATTGACGAAATGCTTCGTTTAAGCCGATGTAACTAAACGAACGATAGCGACAGGAACAACTAGTGACTGCGATTTAACAAGATGTATATGTCCAATGAGCATCCCCCACTAATATCCATTATCGTCCTCATCATCATCGCAGAACTCTACTTAACTGGATTCCGCTTAGTACATATTCGCCTCCCTTTCGTGTCTCTGTTCGGTTATCCTGCACACAGACAGCCTGGTTCGTCATCCAAGACGTATTTCGGCACGTCATGTTCTGGCGCTTCACGAGTTCCAACTGACGGAGTGTCAGCAACCTGGCTTCGCTGTCCTCAAAGTGCTTTTACCCCTTCATTCCAATACACCAGAATTGTTTTACCTACTCACAGCGATGCTACTGCGTGTTCCGGTACAGCGAATCCCCTCAAACTTTCAGGTGAGCTTTTCTGCGATTTTATGCCCTCGATCTTTCCCCAGTCCCTCACGCACATCTAACATGCCTTCCTGTTATCCACGCTGGCCCCCTCCACTTACACTATTTATCGTATTTCTCCTCTCCGTCTATGGTTCCCCACTTTCTTCTAGATCCTTAGCGGTCAGCAGTGGTTGGACTATCTCAAGGTACTACAGTCTGCCATGGGTTTGTATTTCTTATTGTTACTGTACACGCCGCAATTTCCCCTGTTTGTTGTCCTCCTTCATACGGTCGCCCATTGCGTGCCTGTACCCGGCATGCCTTGTCTAGTGTGTATGTGTCTGTATGTTCAGTGCTCGTGGTTCGTGTTATTCGTGCGCATTCGTAACCCCTTCCCCACCTCAGTACGCGATCCTCATATCCCAACGTTCTATCTTCGTTTCGTCTAAATATCCTGGTGGAATTTGGGCTTCTCGACATTTTTTCAGTCTGCATAGTATCTCATCCCGTCTGTGGCCACGATTCGCATCATCGTATCTGCGTAGCAACATCAGCTCTCAATTCCGCATCTATGTCGCATACCTTGATCATCTAGTCTGTTGTAATTTGATCCCACCCAATTGTTCTGACACTTAAATCCCTTGGTGCACTTGATAAACACAAAGCTTGTATTGATGTCGATATTCCAAGGAATTCTCTTCAATGTTATCCGGTGTAGTTGCAACAACCATTTCATCACACTGTTTCAGTTCTCCATAAACAATTCACGTGATCGAACACGGTGACCGCATCCTTCTCTATCCACTTTATTTTAATTTGACCCCCCCCCCCCAAACTCCTGCTCTCCATGTCACTACTCTTTCCCTTTGGTTAAATCCGATTCCTGCTGATTTGGAACTGAGAACTAAAGGAGAAGATCGGGGGATGGGTTCTGGGTAGTGGCATGTTTCCGCATTGCGTCGAGTCTCCCTCCTAACTTCTGTGTTTCACCAATCGCTCATTATGCTAACCGTCAAATCGCTATCCTGTGATTTGTGGAATTTTTTTTACAGATGTTTAGTAGTGGAGTTGAATGGCAGTGCTAGAAACTCATCACATCATTTAGTCAGACAGCCATCATATGCGTACAGAGCACTTTACATTTATTCCTTCCGGAAATCGTCGGCAGTGCACATTCCATCTGACCCTTGTGGGGCTTGGACCCGCAACTCGACTGTTAGCAGTCTGTGGTTGAGATCACTGAGCCACGGCAGACGGTAACGACCGTCGTGACTAAGTTGGCAGACTTGACATAGCGACACTCATTAGCCACACTGTTGTATGCCACTACCGTGCGGAGGATAGGGTAGCACCCTCACCGATCGACCAACTTACCAAACGTAAGCCGCCATTTAATTTATGGCATTGTAAGCAGTTCAGACTGCGTATTGCTCATAAGGTATGGGCGGACATTCTTCACCTCTAGACTTTATTGCAGCTCTTTGGGCGGGTAGAGTCGAACACATTTCCTTAGACTCATGCATTAAGGACATGAGATAAACGGACAAACACATTCAGCTTACGGGTGGCTTGTTTTCATAGACGGTTTGTCTGATGCTTACTCGATGACCTCCTCCTGTGTACCACATACTTTGAGTCGTCCATCTAACCTGAGGAGACAGAGTACAGCTATACCCATGAAATGGCATGCTGCCATTCTCTGGCATACAACAAAGTGTCATACTTGAATGGTCCGCATCTCGGAACGGGCCGAGGCTTCATCGCCCATAATACGTGCATAAAACTGCCCTTATAAAAAGTGTTGTGTCGCCGCTGATGCCTTCACCCCACGACCGCAAGAAGAAGTTCAAGACGAGCCAGAAGGAGACTTGTATACATGAAATCACAGTTGCTTATATAGTTTGAAGGCAAAATGAAGGGAAGCTACTAAAGTACACTTGAGCCAACCAACTGAAGGAAATACGTCAAATGCAACGGCGAATAAGCAACCCTGTACGTAAGAGCGAATCGCGTAGGTCCTTAAAAATAGCATCATTGGACTCCAAGCGTAAAGCGAACGACCATTTACAGTGACGGGCACTGGCCAATCAGCATGACGAAATGAAACGTTTAAACAAAAGTCACGAAACAAACGCGAATAAGGAATGCAGACCCAAAAGTTGAAAACTAGTACAATAATTGTGTGACACTAAATATTCCTTTAACATAACCAAGTAGAACAGTGATGAGAAGAAAAAAACCAATAGAATATGTTCTTGCAAACAGCGTTGCTGAGAAGGGCATGACGATGAGCGTTCATTAACAATGACGCGGGTGTACCAATCGGGCGAACCCAGTAGAGCGTTTAAACAACAGTCAAGAAATAGAAAATAGGAAGAGTAAAGAATAGCTATCAAGCTCGGTCACAATAAATGAATGTCTGATAGCTGTTCTCCTAATAAAAAGATATTTGTCTTGACTTACACGCTACTTTGCCTCACCAGCACACATCCAGTCGGACCATGGTAGTGCTGGTGAAACCCATAGAGGGAATACCTCGCATGGAGGCAGCTCCTATGGGGACGTTTCCATGGATGACCGTATTAATTTAGTTGAACTTTTGGTTAAATCTGCCACTTCTTGTTCCCATTTTCCTAATCGCTCTGATACCTTCTACTACGCCAGGCGATCCGGTGCCTTAAAGGTACTATGTCGTCCCACATCCCTGACCGTGAACTT